>OX101825.2:34826466-35267438 GCA_944452925.2 Chrysolina oricalcia | reverse complement strand
GTCTGCATAAAAGTGAAGTCATTCTTGCACAAGGAAGGTGAGTAATACAACTTTCTTCAAACAAATTTCTAGTATTCAACTAAACCGCTTATACCTATTATGTTTTGAATATTCTTCAATTAGTTCTAGAGTCCTAGAAGACGTATAAGACAACTGTTGTATGAAACACAAAGAATCGCCTCCGAAAGTTAATGTCGATATGGATATGGAAGTGCTTTTCTTCGAAGACAAGGAAAATGCTCCTGGACTCACTATTTCATGCACCCCCATTGTAGAAATTGCACATAGGTAACTCAACTAGAAATAGTATGTCATTCACTTCACATTATTTAAATGAATTACAGTACTAGATACATATTTTGACATGAATCACTCTAGGAAAAAGGGTTCCTCGAGCATCTATACAGAAGCATTCAATTTTATAAATACAAATTCGAGTTGAAATTCATAATATTAGCTGAAATCAATTTTCATAATTTTGTTTGTTGTACTAATTTATTTTTTGTATAAATAGTGCTGATATAATTTTTTATGTTGAAAATTGTCATGAAAACAATTTATTTTTCTTGGAGAAAGAGAATTTTGTATTTCATGCAGAAATTCATTTTAAAAAATAATGTTGGAAATAAATTTCTGCACGAAATACAAAATGTTCTTCCTCCAAGTAGGATACGTGCACACAGCTTGACAATTTCAATTTAAATTTCAGCTCGCCAATGAGTTTAACTACTTCCTCTACGAATTCTCCTGGAAGTTTGAACATGAATCGGGATGATACTTCAATAGTGAAGGATATAAAGGAGAAATCAAAAGGGCTAGACGAGATATTAAAATCAGACACAACTATAGGTTAGTAATAACTTTTATTCATTGAAAATATATTTATCACAATTTTATTTACATTCAACCAATGATAGGCAGTAATTTTTCATTTTAAATCAATGACAAAATATTTTTTTGATACATTTCTCCAGCTCGTAGTGTTTTCAAATTTGTGTTTTGATGCTTTCACAGCTCGTTGATTCCATAATTGTAACTGTCATAGTTGGTATAGAAAGTGTTATTGCTCAAACGACCCTGTAATTAGGAGGAATTTGAACAAAATTCGAAAGTTTGCCGGAGACTAGTCATCACAAAAGCGAATGATTCTGACCAAAGTCAAAATATGCCCTTCTCTACTGCTTAATGTGGATATAGTAATCTTATATTTTATTCTAGTAGTTGAAATAGTAATAAACATAATTCTGAATGAAACCTACTTCATACAAGTTCAAATCAGATTATCACTAAATTTGTTTACGCTTCTGCTCAATGTGGATTTAGTGAACTTATATTCCTTTTTAGTAATCGAAGTGGTGATAGTAACGAAAATAAGTCTAGTAAAATTCTGAATAAACCCCATTTCATACAAGTTTAAATCAGATTATCACTAAATTTGTTCACGCTTCTGCTCAATGTGGATTAAGTAAACTGATATTTCTTTATAGCTATTGAAATAGTAATATTATTATTATTCCACTTGCCACATGAATACTGTAATTATTGACAGTATTGGCAACGCACCGCATATAAACAACCATGATAACCTGGGCTGCACTGACATTTTCTATTGAATTTATTGTTTGGTAAGTCGTCTGTATGGATCTTTTATTTTTTAGTGCATCACCTCCAAAACTTCTGCGTCAAGTAAGAAATGCCAATGTTAGGAATACTTCAGCCCAGAAAAAATTAAAAATGGTGAAGGTGGAAGTCTGCCGTTTGAAAAACAAAGTAAGAAGCTTGAAACAAGTTTTATGGGATGTGAAGAAAAGGAACTTACTTTCTGAAAATGGTATTGAGTTTCTGGAAAAGTCAATCACTGGTGTGCCATTATCAATACTGAAAAGGTCAATAGAAGTTAAAGAGTGAAAATCTCATGGAAAACAATTCAAACACAAATTTGAAGGTGAAATAAAAACATTTGCTATGACATTGCAGTTCTTATCATCGAAGGCATATTTATATGTTAGAAATACATTTGATCTTGCTCTCCCAGCACCATCGACCATCAGAAAATGGTTGAGCAAGGTTAGTTGTGAACCTGGTTTCTGTGAGAATTCCTTTAACAGCCTGAAGGTCCTCATTGCTGAAAATCGATCACAACACAAAGACACCTTGTGCAGCCCTATGCTGGATGAAATGGCAATAAAAAAACAAATTGAGTTAAGAGACATGAAAACATGGGGGTACGAAGATTATGGGACTGGAATCAATGATGATTCACTCAAGTGTGCTACAGAAGCACTAGTTCTGATGGCTGTTTCGTTATATGGTAACTGGAAATTGCCAATTGCGTACTTTCTCATACATTCGCTTACTGGTTCAGAAAAGGCAAATATTATAAAAGAAGCTTTGAAGAAATTGAATGAAGTGGAAGTAAAAGTAGTTTCAGTTACTTGTGATGGACCATCAGCTAATATCACAATGGCTGAGAAACTTGGTGGAGTCATCCGTGATTTAAATGGACTCAAAACTGATTTCAAGCATCCAATGACAAATGATAAAATTTTCATTATGTTTGATGCATGTCACATGCTGAAGCTGGTTAGGAATAATTGGGCAAAATCTGGTATATTCATTAACAGCAAAGGCGAAAAAATTTACTTTGGCTTCATTACCAAATTACATAATGTGCAAGAAGAAGAATTTTTTCGATTTGGTAACAAACTTGGAATAAACCATATAAATTGGAGGTCACAAAAAATGAAGGCATGTTCTGAATACTCATAAATATGAAACCTTGACTATTGTTTCAATTTATAGGTCAATTTGGCAGCGCAGACTCTCAGTGCTAGTGTAGCCAGTGCTTTGGAGTTTTTAATGAAGGATATCAAACATCCGGACTTCATAGGTGCAGCCCCAACTATTGAATTTATTAGGATAGTCGACAGATTATATGACTTGTTGAATTCAAGAAACCCTTTTGCAAGAGGATACAAAACACCATTGAAAAAGTGTAATAAATGTTTCTGGAGACCACTATTGACAGAGGGTTTCACATAATTGAAATTGTTGAAAAATGTCGATGGAAAGTATCTGCATGTTTCAAAAAATATGACACCAATTCTTGGTTTTTGTACCACAATAAATTCAATTTTGGGAATCTATGATGAAAATGTGAAAAAAGAAAATTCACCTTTACAGTACCTGCTGACATACAAGTACAGTCAAGATCATCTCGAATTGTTTTTCTGTAGTATTCGGTAAGAAAGTTCACTGAATTTCTCTTTAACTGATGCAAGTTTTTTTTTATTTGAAAATTGTTATGTAATTTCTCTGTAAGAATTTTTAATGTACTGTATATTTTTTCCGTGAATGAACTCTGAGGTGCTTTCCAATTGTGAGCTTGTTACCCCTGAATTAATCAACAACTGATCTGAATATATGGTATTTAATTGGTAAATGGGTTTTCATGAACTGTGAGATCACTTCAGGAGCTACTCGAAGTTACTCGGAGCTACTCACTGGGACAATTGGAAAGCGGCTCTAATTGTAAAAATGTATTATTGATTACATGTTTTTGTCAAGAAAATAATTCACTTAGCTAAATATTTTCCTGGGATTTTCAACCTTCCACAGTTTGAAAATGGAAATATGTGATTAAATAATTTCCATACAAGTGTGGAAGTGCAAATTGATCAATTGTCTCCCAATTTCCCGTTTATGAGACTGTTGGCATGTAAAAATCATTTGATTTTGTCAGTAACTCATTGTACCCCGAATTTGTGGATCTGAAAATGTAAATTCAAAATAACTTAACTTTAGTTTCATATTTATATATTTCAAGTTTCATACTTACTTCCACCAAAGTCCTCAAGGACCCTTAACAACTATGAGGAGTAGGTTCGAGTGAGTAAACAATAAACTATATATCTATTGAATTACTAATGAACTTAAATTATACTTCTGTTTTTCAAACGACGTTGGTCAGAGTGTGGAAGGTTGAAACCCCCAAAAAACCAATTGTAATTGATATTGCAGAGAATGAGTACATGATTTTTAAATAACTTTGTATTTTTGCAGGGGAAGAAATGGTTGGAACAACAATCCCACCGCATATCAGTTTTACTACAGCTTCAGAAGACTCTATTTGAAAATTGATTTGAAAGTTTTGAAAGGAAATTGTGATGTATTGGACAATACTTCCATCCCAAGTATTTCCAATAGCAATGAAAAACAAAAAATATCTCCAGAACTCAGTTTGGGTGATATTACAATTATCAAAAAATATGAAATTGATTACAATGATCTAGTTCTAGAAGATGAAGAGTTTCTACATATAGTCGATGTTTTGCCAAATTTGTCACTTTTGAATGAAAATGTGGTAACATGTATCTCTGGATATGTTGTGAGGTCCATCAATAAGCAAGTAAAATGCACAGTATGCCTGGACTCGTTAGAAGAATCTGATTATAATTCTGTTGAACTCCATAAATTCTTCTTACTACATAGAAAAGATAGAGGTGGTCTCATAAAACCATCTAAAGATGTAATAGAAATTTGTATGTACACTGAAGAGAAAATTAGACAGGTACTAAACATACGGAATAACCTAATGCCAACTAAAAAAAAATTTTTGGAGACATTCATCATGCAAGCTTCCATGTACTTGTTTAAAAAAAAAGGGTATTTCAGTGTTTGGAAAATCATGTTTTTGATATTTCTCCTTATGACTTGAATCACACTAAGAAATTAATCAGACTCATTGTGAGAATTTATTGAAGAATCAGATTTTTCAAAGTCGCCAAAAGGCAAACAGACCTGATAAGGGGAGAATTGAAAAGGAAAACGTTAAGTAAACTGATTCTATTGTACAATCAATAGTAACAAGTTCTTATTCAATTTTGTTATTATATCTAACTGGCTTCAACCTTATTTAGGTAAGGCGTTGATGGAGTTGAATTTATCAATTGGCCTATCATTCCACGCTACACTCTACCCTTTTCCACTTTGTTTTTTTCTGCTTAAATTCATTTCTATCTATTTATTTATTTTATGAAAGCTGCACTCCTACCTGCTATGCAGGAAATGTTATGTTTGGATTTTTCCTTTTCATCCAATCAATGGGCTGTGGTGGTCGTGATGGCAGAGGGCTCTCTTCTCAACTATAGGGGCGTGAGTATAATTCCCCGCATGGTAACCGTTCTAGTACATGGCATCACACGTTAAAAGTTCGCACAAGTCTCTCGAAGACTTCTGAGGGTTGTTTTAAGGGTGCAGCCAGTTGATAGAAAGAACAAAGAACAAGAATTTGTAGCTCTTGCCTAGTTCACTATGTTCTATAGTAGTAGTAGATATAGAGCACTTATTTGCTATTCGGAAAAAGATGTAAGAATTATATTTAAATCAAACTATCAGAGAATCAAGTAAGATTAAGTTTCGTTCAGCTAAAATATTAAAAATTGTTTCAATGTATATTCAAGAATATCTCTTAATTACTAAGAGTAAGCAGTTTTTCTCAGATTAAATACCGCAAATTAATCATAACGCATTTGTTTGAATACTATGTATTTGTTCATTTATTTATTCACATACCCAATTAGGTATTCATAAATTATTCTTATATTGTCAACCTGCATATGCATGTTGTCATTGATGTACATTGTAAATATTTTCTTTTTTGCTCAACTTGACCAATATCATATTCTGGGACAAGTTTAACTTCCCAATATTTTTCAACTAGACTGACTGGTATATATGTGAAATAGCGATGTGCATATTAATTGTATATTGTATTGTATTATTTTCTTTTAGTGTATAATGTTTTAATACTGTAAATGTAGACAGCAGCAGCGTGTCCTTTCATAAACTCTTGTGTAAGTTTTTTAGGTCTCATGAAAGGATATAAAAAAATATATATAATTAATCTATACATAAATTAGCAGTAACGGAGAAAAATGCTATATATAATTCCATCAAATTTTACAAACAATCTACCTGAGAGAATTAAGGTTCTTCCATCCCAAATGCTTTTAGAAAACACATGCTTTTAGAAAACACATGCTTTTATATTATATGTATATATATATATACAGTGTGACTCATTTAAGATGGAAGCACCCTTATAAAATCTGTATTTTCCTACCAATTTCAATGATTTTTCTTCCATTAGGTAGACATTCAAAAAAACTACTAGGACACTAAATTTCATGAATGAGTATTCATTATCAGGGTCAAAAATCTAAAGAATTATCAGCGACTTTTTTAGAATAATTCTGACTACACTACTGGATTCACGACAGATTCAAATGATTCAGGACATAATTACGTTGGAATGTGTCATTAAATAAAAAAGTTGTAAGGAAATGAAATTTGAAAAATAGAGAGAGAAAGAGAGAATATTCTTTATTATCATAAGAAATTAAATTCTTGTTGACAAAGTTTGGTTAAGCTAATAACTTGTGAGGTATTTTCATACATATTTGTCAATAATTAAAATAAAATAAAACATACTAT
The DNA here is from genome assembly GCA_944452925.2 of Chrysolina oricalcia. Classification (NCBI taxonomy): domain Eukaryota; kingdom Metazoa; phylum Arthropoda; class Insecta; order Coleoptera; family Chrysomelidae; genus Chrysolina; species Chrysolina oricalcia. The sequence continues at coordinate 35,260,943 of OX101825.2, read as the reverse complement.
GATAAAAATATCGAATTCGTAATGTAAAAACATCTAATTAATATAATACAATATAATAACAAAAAATAACAAACAACACATTTAAAATGGTTTCCTTATAAAATTCTTGTATGTGAATCAAATTATAATGAGTAGATAATCATCTAACCTTGGATTCCTTGGTTCGTTTCAAATTGAGTTTCAACGAGTGACTATAGATGTCACAAGTTACTTTCAGTTATATATGTTATATATAAATAAGTGTAAAAATAGCTAAATAACAAACACAATGCGATATTTAATCAACCCACCACTTCAATTTCAGAACTTTCATCTTTTATCTATCTTCTATTCTAGTCTTGTTATTTTCAAAAATAGGCTTAAGAACCACTTATTGACTATGACGAACATATTGAAACAAAATATATGTTGTTATTTTGATTATATGTTTGTGAGTGTGCACATATTTGTTCAAGTCTTTTCATATTTTGTATATTTTTCAAACTGTATTTAAAAAAATCATTGCATGTGATAATAGTTGTAACACTTGTTATATCAGTTTATGACTAAATAAAGGATTTATATAAACTTAGAGTGTATATTATTAATTGAATATTCGTAGTTACCAATTTGAAAACCAAAAACAAAACAAATATACTATATCACTAGGATTGACGACCGTTCAAGACCTTCCAGTCTTTGACCTATTTTGAATGTATGAGCTTCGTAAAGTCTGACCAACCTGCTGGTGCGTAGAAACTGACGAATAGTTTATTAATTGTGTGGCAATTCAGGGACGAATGGTTCATTCAGGATTCTGAAGTAACACATCATGTAGTTATCTCATAAACACTCCTAGAGTGTACCTAAAGCAAGCACTAGACTTCGGGATTGGCATTTGGGCAACTCACATCACACTCACTTCTCAACAAGACATATGGTATCCTATCGAGTCCGATAGAATTGAGAAAAAATTTCTTGCACTCCGGAATCGAAGCAGATCCAGCGCTAGCAGAATTTCCAACGGACGAGACCGCAGAGCCACCGGTTTTGGAATTGAACATATCACCATTAAAAATACTTTAGGTATTATAAAATGAAAATAGGATGAACAAATTCTGTTCATCAAAACCTAAACCATATTTTTTCCTTTTTTTTGTAATCTTGTTAATATTATTTTGAACTATTCTGAGAGTGAAAATTTGCCTTTATGCCTTGTAGTCCAATTAAAATCAAGGTAAAAGGTCCTGAAATTGCGAAACGGATGAGACCACTTGTCCCCGACGTATTTTGGGCCGTTGATCACGAAAATGCGGGTTAAAGCTACCGTCAGTGGTTGGAACACCCTTAAAAATGCAAAAAACACCCCTAAATAGGGGTGTTTTTCGAATATTTTCGTTATTTTGCAAATTTAGTCATCCTATTTGTTGTTGGGGGCGGTGATTACGAAAATGAGGGTGAAAACTTGCATTACAGGGTGGAACCACCTCTAAAATTGGGGGGAAAAACACCCCGAAATGGGGGTGTTTTTTCCCCAATTTTAGGGGTCGTTCCACCCTGTAATGCAAGTTTTCACCCTCATTTTCGTAATCAACGCCCCCAACAACAAATAGAATGACTAAATTTGCAAAATAACGAAAATGCAAAAAACACTCCTAAATAGGGGTGTTTTTTGCATTTTTAAGGGTGTTCCAATCACTGGCGGTAGCTTTAACCCTCATTTTCGTGATCAGCGGCCCAAAATACGTCGGGGACAAGTGGTCTCATCCGATTCGCAATTTCAGGACCTTTTACCTTGATTTTAATTGGACTATTGGTTTAAATTTACTAACTTGCTCATTCAGAGTAAAAACCTAATAATTTCACATTATCCATTGGAGAGAAAACCCAAAAATGCTGGTATGATTTGGACAAAATTAGTCATTCTTATAAATCTGATTCATTGAAAACAAAACTGCCTTCAAACATACTTATCCTGTAATAAGATCAACGCATTAATTTGATCATAGGATTCATATTTGATTGTGAATAAATGTTTCAATTTTGTTTTTATTGTGGCACTGACTGGAATAAAAAGTTAATTTTTTAATTCATGCAAGTTGACACAGTTCAAATTGGGTTTTGTGACTCGCCCTGTATACATAATATCAAGAACACTGAATATTTGGGATCATAAATATCTAAGAAGATCAATTCAAATCGGCTATATAGCGCATACATGGAGTTTTTCGGCCTTATTTTAATCCACATTGTTTGATATAAAAATAAACTAAGAACTTTCGATGAGATTGAGAATTATTCATATGTATGCAAAAATGGCAGTAGTAATAGAACATACATTTTGGAAAATATCTCGTTCATTTACCTTTACCAAAACCATAATATTTTGCTGAAACCGGGCCTGTTACAAAAATCACAGATGACTCGCATGCGTATTGCTGACATGTCTGAACTTTTTACAACACTTTCGGCCTATGGGATTAGCATTCTATAGTAAGTATATAATATATATTTCTATGATTCTTACCCATTCTGTATGTGGCCAGACTGCACTTCGGGCAACGAGAGATCTTCGGCAATCCGTTCCAGTAGGCTGTTCGAGTTCACCTGGGCACCCAAGATATATTGAAAGATATCTAGTGGCTGTTGAGTCAACCCATGGACGTATAATATCGTATAAATACAGATGGACTCAGCATTGCCATACCTACTACACGGAGTGATTTGAAGTCGCTCTGTTTTTAGGCGCGCGGGCTGCGGGGAAGAGAGAAGATAACGATAGACTGTGACCTTCCCACAACAGACAGGAGCGCACGCATTTGCTGAAAATAGGGTTCAGTCACAAGAAAAAAATGCTGAATTTGAAATAATGATGAAAATATCAAGGAAAGTGTTAGAATATACATCCGATGGAACTTCGTGAGATAGAATAACTCATTTGACATTCCTGGGGGGCTATTCTCGAATCATTCGACTTCCAATTCGCATACGGATAAAAGAGATAAATATACATAATTCATGTGCGTTAGTGTGAAACACTAAATCTAATTCGCATACGTACAAACTCGAGAATAGGACCCCTGATGTCATAAAAACTTCATTGACTCGGATAGTATCGATCCTTAGAAAATTAGGTTCACAAATTTTTCAAAAAAAAAAGACTTTCAAGACTTTCGTTTTCTATTAATGGGAAGCTGGAGACAGTCGATTAAAAAAAAAAAGAATAAAAATGCATTTACTAGAAAATGATAATTTATATATTCAATAAATACATGTTCTTATACAAGAATAAATATTCCGAAGAAATTTTCAGCGCATATTATTCAAATTCACAAATACGAAATTTTAATGTATTTACGACAATATGCAAACAAAATTCACAATACAGGTAATCAAACTAACATTTTTTTCTAGAAGATATCAAAAATCAAGTACGTACAGAGTTTCACAAAAACAACAATAAATAAAAATGAAGAATTTGTTTTCTATTCGGAAATGATTTGCTAATTTCTTGAGTTCCCTCCTCGAGCAATGATAACCGCCTGTTATACTCAATATCAGAGTCCTTATTCGATTATGTCTCCCAAATTAACTAAACTGCCTGCAGGGCTCTAATTCATCTCCCAAGAATATCATATATATGTTCGATGGGGTTCGTATCAGGACTTCTCGCGAGCAAGATCGCCTGGAAATACTGGCGGGCCGTGTGATCTCGTATGGTCGTGCAATCATATGATTTCTTCACCAATGAATGGAGGAAAACAACAGACAACATGGAGTTCAGGAATTTCGGGTACATACTGTTGTCAAATTCGCTTCATAAATGACTACCATGTTTCATACGTGCCTCCAAAATCATACAACTCCAAATCATTACCGATCCTCCGCCAAAAGCAATGATTTACAGAGTGTTACATTGATTGTAGCGTTCACCTAAACGTCTGTAGACCCGCATTTATATGTTATTGGTCATGGAATAGAATATTGACTCATTAGTGAAGAGCACTCGACATCATTCAGCTTCCCGCCAATGAGGGTGTGCACAAGCAAAATCAAGCCGTGATCTGCAATGTTCTGCAGTCAATGAAGGCCTTGTGTTCCCTTAAACTTTGCTTGAAGATATCTTTACTAGATTAGATTAGCTTAGATTCATTTTTGGCTTCCGCGCTAAAAGCCTTTACACTGCGACCATTTCAGACATATTGTGTGTGCCCTTCGAAATAGTTTAGAGCCCTTGCAGTGTTAAAGTGCGTGTACTGATGTAAAGCAGCATTGGAAAATTCTCATCATTATTATTATTATCACATTGATATCATGGAATTCTTGTAACATTAATTTAATAAAATTCTTATATTATCGTCGGTCCTTGGTAAGTATACCTAATTTTAAAATTTTTGGATGATTAGAAGTGGGTGGATATTGAATAAAAAATTCACGTCATTATCATTATTATCATTATCATTAAACTTTTATAATTAAGTCCTTGTATTGCAATCGGTTTATGTGTGCCCAATTTCAGATCATACGGACGATTGAAACCAAATTGGAAAATTCTCATCATTATTATTATTATTAGGTGCGTTAGTATCATAAAATTCTTGTATTGTCGTTGGTTATGGAAATTTTTGGAAAATTTTAGATAATTCATATGATTAATAAAGGGTGAAAGTTGAATTTGAAATTCCAATTATTATTATTATCATTGTTTTTATTACATTAATAGTAGGAAATTCTTGTATTATTGTCGGTCCTTGATATGTGGCCAAATTTCAGATTATGATAATTGTAAGTGGGTGGAAATAGAATTTAAAAATTCACATCATTATTATTATTATTAGTGGAATCGAGTTTCTTCAAGAAAATCGTCTGTATGGAGGAACTTAAAAACAAAAACCTTATCTGAATAAATTTTTTTATCCAAATCTTTAAAGCTGTTTCCGAGATAGCTAAAATAAATATATCAATATACAAGAATTCATAGATTAGATAGATTTGATACTGCAACCAACTAATACTACTCACTTTTTCTTTAGAAAAATCACGGGATTCTGTCCTGTTTTTCAAACCAGAAAATATGAAATTGACCTAAATAATATTATCTGTCAGATCGTCAGTATTTTAGAGCCAATCAACCTGAAGTGGATGAAAACTGAGTTGCGAAATTTGAGTTAACAATTTTTACTATGCTCAATTTGTCCTCACCTCTTCAGTGGGGGACTTGAGTTATCAACAATTTCTTCAGAATCTGTACCTGGCGGTGGTGTTTCTTCAGTGACGATTTTTTCTTGCTGAAATCGTTCAATCTGAAAATATGTAATATATTGTTTTTTTATACAAATCTGTTATTATTTAAAATAACCCAGAGAAAATAAAAATTCTGACGGCTGATAATAATTACCCTGAAGTTGAAGCAGCTGAATTTCTTGGGATATACAATTCATCATATATTACACTAAAGGAAGAACCCTTTTCTTCAAAAATATTCTTCCACTTGGGTTAATCTCGAATGCTGCGTCTTTGAAATAAATGGAACAAATCCTAACAGACTTTGGAACACATTCAGTTGAACATTTCATCCCCAACTCTTTCAAATCAAAATTTTAATAGACATTTCTTGGACTTTATGGCACCTTTTTGTTTTAATGCATCATCCAAAAAACTAATGAAGTTAAATGTTTCGTGAGGTATCTATTTCATTATCTCCACATGTAAAGGTTTGAATTCACGTATTAATTTCATTTTATTCGGCGAAAACAGATTGATACCCACTGTAACGCCTATGGTACTTACGAATGGAATCTGATATTCGGGTTCGAACACATGGATTGTTTGCAAACCCAACAAGATTGCACCATTATGATTCTCTTACTATTGTACTACCACTATTTCAGCAATATCCCACAAAAAATCAATGACAGAACATGACAGAACTGTCAGAAGTTTACTTTATGGAAAACAAACATTGATATTCGACAGCGTTGACAAACGTCCAGATACAATAATTTCTTCACAACCATTTGAAGACGCAAGTAATGATTTTTTTCGATGTTTGGATTTTTAAACTTGTAATACAGATTTGAGTTGCGTGATAATGTCACCATCACCATTCTTCATTCTTCGATTGTAATCGAATGAAATACGTATAGTGACACAATTTTGTCTATGATAAAGACTTATTACCTACGCGATGTGACAACACCCAACTCAATATCAAGACTAAACATTGTGGAAAACACGACTTCAAACCAGGATGTAAACAGCTTGGTCCAGTAATACTTTATAGGTCCATGAGTCAACCCATGTTGGGGATTATCTAATTTCGTTGCTGTGTGTTGGTTTTGAGGGGTGCATTGTTGATTAGATAGTCGTTGCTATTGTTGAAGAAAATCGCCGTCTCAAATAAGTTGGGGGATCATCACCATTTAACACACCTTGCATGTCGTCCTACAGCTCATTGTAATTTTGTGTAGATTCCATGTCAATGGGTTAAATCGATTAATTTGTTATTTTATCTCTTTTTAACGAGTTAAAAATCATTTTTGTTACGTTTTCATTTAACCAAGCTGTTATTTTTTTTCTCAAGTGTAATTTTTTTTGAATTCGATTCAATTGTTTGATAATTTAAATGGGAAGTATCAAATGGTTAGTGTAATACTTTAACGCTGTTCCGTCTTATCTGTTCAATATAAATTTTTCACTATAAAATTGCGTAGATGACTGGAGATAATTGGGATTTTTAGTTATGACCAAAATCCGTGACTTGTTTTTGTCTCAGGCTCATTTTGAAGGCCTGAAGATTCTTTGGGGAGCCTGTAGATTCTTTTGGAGGCCGTATGCTTTGGTACCAGTTGAAGATTTCTTTAAGGATGCCTGATTATTCTTTGGGAGGCCTGGATATTCTTTTGGATGCCGTAAGCTTTATTATGAGTTGAAGATTTCTTTTGGGAGTCTTGAAGATTATTTTAAAGTTTGACATTTTTTCTGGATGCTGTAAATTCCAGTTGCAGTCAGATATTTCTATTCCAGATCCTTGTTGGAGATTTCAGTTCATGATTCTTGTTGGAAATATAAACTCCTTATGTCTATATAAAACCATCACCGTTTGATTTGCTGTCAGTTTCATTAGAAATATTATGCATGTTTTTCAAGAAGGTTACAACGTAAAACCCTAAAATCATTGTTGAAGTGATATTGTCGAAAGGAAAAAATAACATACAGGTACATTCATTACTTTAAAAAATATCTGCAGAGAGCCGTTAGGTATAGTTTATAGGAAGTTAGTTGAGACAGCTGTAAGGATTTTTGGATCGTCAAGTGAACTTTTGGCTTGAGTTGCACAGTTCTAGGAATAAAATACACTTCGAAATCCTAATTATTGACGATTATGGAGCTGACAGTGACAGCGATCTTCGTATCTATTCCTCGTCCCGAACAGAACTGCGTCACACTGTCAAAACTGTCACAGGCGGTATACATGGCCTAGGCCTCTGAGAGCCGTTGGCCATATACTCAGATTTGTCCGGTCGGAGGGTTGTCATGTCTGCGTGGCCTGCTGCTCATTCTGATTTGAATGAGCCAGCAGTGCTCACGTTAACACCCCCTCACAAACTGAGAACCGGACAACTGACTACAGTACTACAGAATAAACAAGACTGACATGTAGTTCAAACTGAATGAAACAACTGGAATATATAATGTTATAAAGGTATTACATGTACGATATGGTCAAAGAAATTAATACAATGTATGAAAAACTTAAGTCTAAAATTAATCACTACTTGATACTAATCAAACTGTATGGTCAGTAGAACTAATTTAAGTCAGTGTAAGCATTACTGCTGAGCCAAGTGAATAGGGTTCTTTGAAGCGAACCAAGCTTTCAACAACTGAAACTAGGTGAGTATGTTAGTGTCCAGGGACCGAAGACCCTTCCCACAAACAAGCCTCACGAATAGATCGAACGGACAATGGAATCAGAGCTAATCAAAAACATATCATGTTTTATTTTGAAAGGGCGCATCTTTCATCTCCAGGGACCGAAGACCCTTCCGAATCAAGATACTAGTGTTCGTCAAAGCCTATCTCCAGGGACCAAGGACCCTTCCAATAAAGCTCTAAAGAACACATATTTCTAATCAGGCAACAAATTAGTCAACTACTATTCAGGTGTATGCATACTTAACTGGTAATCAGATCGCAAGTGAAAACAAGACGGTCACGTAAAGAACGAAACTTTGTTCAAAGTAAAGGTTTCGTAAGAATATCAGCGAGCTGATCGTTGGTACCAATTTTTAAAATGTCAACCTTTTTCTCACGCACATGTTGACGAATCAGAAGATATTTTCGATCTATGTATTTCAAGCAGCTCTTACTAGTGCTCGTTAAACAATTTTGTCTTGCAGCCTCATTATATTCATATACAGGTACAGGAAAAGCAACGAGACCAACTGTTTCTTCCAACACCTGGGCTAAAAATAAAATTTCATCAACGGCATGCGGTAATGCAATGAATTCAGCCTCTGCGGAACTTTGTGCAAGGGTGGATTGAAGCTTAGAACACCACAGAACAGGACTACCAAATGCTGAAATAACAAATCCAGTCGTTGACTTCTGACTTGTTTTATCACCGGCAAAATCTGCATCACAATAGCAAGAAAAAATTGGAGTGCCAACTGTATACTTAAGACCTAACTGGCTGGTTCCTTTCAGATACCGAAACACTCTTTTCACAAGAGTCCAGTGATATTGCTGGGGATTCGACTGAAATCGGGCAAGATAGTTTACAGCAAAAGAGATATCAGGTCTTGTAAACAAGCTAAGGTACAGTAAAGAGCCTATTGCTTTCTTATAAGGAAAATTTACACATTCAGGTATTTTGTATTTTCCTTGAGGAACTAACGGAGTGTCAACAGGATTAGAATTCTCCATGCGGAACTCTTTCAACATATTCACAAACTGGGTCTGATGAAGAAACAACTGGGTATCAGATTTTATAATTTCCAAACCGAGAAACTTTACTGGAAAACCAAACTGTTTCAACTCAAATTGTGCCTTCAATAAATCAACAGTGTCCTCTATAATTTGAGCAGATGTTCCAGTTACTAGTATGTCATCGACATATACTAGAATCAATATTAAATGACTGCCATTCTTTTTCATATACAGACATGGTTCACGCAAATTTGATTCAAACTCAGATGCGCATAAGTACTTATCCAATGTTATGAACCAACATTTAGGTGCTATTGCTAACCCATAGAGGGCTTTTTGTAGCTTGCAAACAAACTTAGTTTTGTCACAATTCACACCTTCAGGAATACTAACATATTTTTCTCTATCGATGTTTCCATATAGAAAAGCTGTTTTTACATCCACTTGTTCTATATGCCAGTTTTTCGAAACTGATAAGGCAAAGAATAACTTTACAACAGAGAGGACAGGAGTGGGAGATGCTGTTTCTTCAGAAGAATACTGTTCACGGTCTCTACAGCCCACAACAACTAAACGTGCCTTATAAACACCATTATCTTTAACTGTGAATACCCATTTCAAGGGTATTGCTATTATGCCTGCTTTTCTCGAAACAATTTCCCAAACTGAATGTTGTTTTATGGCGGCAAGTTCTGATTAGATAGCTGCCATCCATTTACTACTGTTTGAGCATGATATTGCTTCCAGATAAGTTTGAGGTGTATTACTTGTATTATAAATTTCACTATCATGAATGAACCCATATGGATTCAAAATGCAAGATTTTATTGAAATTTCTCCAATTTCTAACTGATCACTGCTAGAAGTATCTAGCTTTCCTTTATGCAATTGTTCATTGACTTAAGTTTTATCACTGGAAAACCGACTACAATACACAGAAAGAAAACTCAAGAAATATAACCTTGTCATATACGGAGTGGAAGAAGACAACGATGATCTGGGAGGAATCTTGAAGATAGTGAACCAGACTTTGGGAATAGATTGCAATGAAAGCAATTTTAGGGACATTCAAAGAATTGGAAAAAAGAATGCAGGAATAAAACGACCATTATTAATTGAAGTTGTCAACTATCAACTGAAACTGTGTATATTACAGAGCATCAAAAATCACATAAAAGAGTTGAAAGAATTAGGAATTACAATTTCTCAAGACTACACACAAAGTGATTACAAAAGAAGAAAGGTACTGATTGAACACTTAAAAATTGCTAAGGAAAATAACTTAAAAGCTAAAATTGTTGGTAGTAAACTGTTTATAAATGAGGAGGAATTCAGTTATGAAGAATTAGTTGGCCAAAACCAAGACATAGATGCAGAGAATAAAAAGCTGGAGATAAAGGACTCACATCAGTCAACATCCACAATACAAGGCATAAAAACCAAAGAAGGATCCGACAATAAGAGAGAGAAAGTAGACAAAAAGGAGGAAAACATGGATTTTTTCCATAAAATATACACCAGAAACCAGCGGAAACTACAGAAATAATTAAATAATTCATTGATTTGTACTTCCTTTTTACTCCTACTTCGTTCAGTTCCATTAAACATTTTTTATTTGATCATAAATTATTCAGTTCTTCATACATATACGATAGTATTTCTAGATTGTTTGTACATGTTTTTTTTTCTTCTGTTTTTGTTTTTCTGCATACCCATCAAATAAATTTAAAAATGGACAGTTGTATTAGAGATTATTCGATCAAATCTATAGATACACATTTAGCTGAGAACATGTCAGATTATATTACACTTACACAAAAATTTGAAGAAAAATTGAACTTCAAGATATTTCATGCAAATATAAGAAGCGTCAGTAAAAACTTTGATGAGCTAAAAGTAATACTTAGTGATATTGATTACAAATTCGATATAATCATACTTTCAGAAACATGGTAGATTGGTGATGTGTCTCTTTACAAAATTGAGGGTTATGATGTTATTTACAATGAGGGTAAAGTGAATAAAAATGATGGTACAATGGCTTTCAAACGAAGTGAATTGGAATACTCTTATAAAATATGTGAATTCACAAACGAGATTAGGACACTCCAGATTGAAATCAAACTACAAAAAAAGACATTCTTAATCACAGCAATTTATAGATCACCAGCAACAGACGTAACAGTATTCAATAATAATTTGATCGATTATTTCCAAAATTGCCCGAAAAACGTGGACTTTCATATTCTCGCGGGTGACATAAATATAAATATTTTAAATAATGAAGATTTTGTACACGATTACTTGAATATTTTAGGGAGCATAGGTCTGGTATCAACAATAAATAAACATACAAGGATAAGTGGTGAATCCAAAACATGCATTGATCATATGTTCATAAAATCAAATCTATCTGATAAAAACATCTTGGCAGCTGTCATACAAACAGGTTTCACTGATCATTTTTCAATAGCCAATGATATTAATTTACAAGAAAAAAAATTCGAACAAAATGATAATGGGAAACATAAAATGGTGATGAATACAAATGAACTGATTTCACTTCTTTCTGCAGAATCTTGGGAAAATATATACTCCCCTAATATTGATATATACTCCCCTAATATGGATGCCGAGCAGGCGACGGAAAATTTTGTGAACACGCTGTTATCAATGATAACTAAAACTACCAAAAAAGTCAAAATGAAAAAAAAACGAACAAAAACAACAAATTTGGATCACCAAAGGGTTAGTGAACTCTGTAAATTAAAAAACTAAATTGTATAAGAATATGAGACAGAATCCTATAGCAGAAAATATCACGAAATTTAAAAATTTCAGGAATAAACTTAACGAACTTCTTGAGAATGCCAAAAAAAACTACTATCAAGATCAAATAAACAAAAATAGAATGCAAACACAAAATCTTTGGAAATGTGTAAATGAAATTACCGCTGGTAAGAAAACAAATGACATTAAACAGGTAAGAAAAAAAGACGGACACATCACAAAAGATAAAAAAGATATGTCAAACACATTTTGCCAATTCTTCACAAATGTAGGAGAAAAATTAGCGGAGAAAATTATTACAAATCGAAAGGATTACACAAAACAAAAATATAAAGAAACTATTTTAAAAAACTCCTTTTTGCTAGAAGACACATGTACTAATGAAGTGAAAGAAGTGATAAATAGTCTTAAAAATAACAAAGCTCCCGGATACGACAATATAAGAGTAGAAACATTGAAAGATATTTCAGAATTTATTTCAGCTCCTTTGACTGGAGTTATAAACAGATTGTTCAGAGAAGGTAAATGTCCAGCAGTGTTTAAAAAAGCCGTGATTAAGCCACTTTTCAAAAAAGGAGATAAGATGGAGGTAACTAATTATAGACCGGTATCATTGATTACAAACCTGGCTAAAATTTTTGAAAAACTTCTAAAAATTAGAATAATGAAATACTTAACTAAATATAGGGCATTATTAGACAAACAATTCGGGTTTCGGGAAAACAGATCTACAAATGATGCGATATCTGAACTTGTTGCAAAGATAAACAAGTCAGTAGATGAAAAAAAACCATCTCTTAGCATATTTGTAGACCTATCAAAGGCGTTCGACACTGTTAGCCAAAGTCAACTACTCCACTCTTTAGAAAATATTGGTTTTCGAGGGATTTCATACGACATAATGAAGAGCTATCTATCAGATAGACAACAATGCGTGAAAATAGGGGAAATTTATAGTGACCCCTTCGATGTAAAATACGAAGTACCCCAAGGGACGGTTCTAGGACCAATATTATTCATCATATACTTGAATGATTTATTTGGGATAGAAACCGAAGGAAAAATCGTAACTTTTGCTGACGATACTGCTGTGCATTATAGTGATTCTTCATAAGAATGTCTGAAAGAAAAGGTAGAAAGAGATTTTCCTAAAATTATGCAATGGTTTGATACAAAATTACTAACAATCAAGTTTGAGAAAACATTTTTCATTCCATTCACGTCGTATAGAAGACATTTGTCAGTATATAATAAGCTCACATTCTTGCATAATACTTCCCAAGTTGAAATTTCATCTGTGAAAAATATTAAATATTTAGGAGTGTCTTTAGACAGTCACTTGAAGTGGGAAACGCATATCAATAATGTCATAAAAAAATTGAGATACCTATTGTACAAGTTCAAATATTTGACGAATATCCTGAAAGTGGACCAAATGAAAATAATTTACCATTCATTATCGGAATCTCATTTATCATATGGAGTCATAGCCTGGGGAGGGGCAAATAAAACTCTGATACGAAATCTTGAGACCATACAGAAATTTCTGTTGAAAATTATTTACAAAAAAATAAGACGATTTTCATCTGACATGTTATACACTGGGACCAAAATACTTGATATTCGTCAGTTATTTTGTCACAGTCTTCTTATGTTCCAACACAAAAATAAAATATTCTCAATTAAAACATTACATATATATGATACAAAAAACAAAACAAACACACTTAAGATACCAAAACCAGAAAAAACCATTGCACAAAGATGCCATACTTACCTAGGACCCAAATTATATAACACCTTGGACACTGAGATGAAAAAAATTAATTCTTTAGAAATGTTTAAAAGATATACAAAAAAATGGTTACTTAGTATACCTCGAGAAAACTTACACCGATTTATAGATACAAAAAATAATTACTTCATTACACAGTTGTGATGGGTGATTATTGTGAAAAAATGGAAAAAAACATAATATATGTTACGAAGGGAAACTTCTACAAACATCTACAGTCACCAGTTGAAACTTTTATGTATGTATATGTGTGTGTGTATTAATATAATTTCAGTAATTTCAATATTCCAATTAAGAAAGGAAAAGATTTACCACAGTAAGCTCAGTCGATACCTACAATAGAATATGAGAAAATTCTCTTTCTCAAGTTGAGTTCTTTGAAAAGGTTACCAGATATCAAATTTTATATTTCATTGAAATATATGATGTATTGAAAAAACTTTTTATTATTATTTTTTTTTTAAACAATGAGCAACAATTAAAAAGAAACAAATGGATCAAATTTTGAATTATACCCTTTCTACGAAAACTTATAAAATCTACTACAATCCTGATGTGTTTTACTATACAATTTTAAATTTTTGAAAGTGAAATTTGACCAGCAACCTTATTATTATTACTAACGTTCATGAAATGCCTAAAATTAAATGTATTTTTTTTATAGTTCAAATCACTTTGTTTTCTCGATTGAAAGTTTTTTTTTTTTTATATGAGACCCCACGAACATCCGGCTATTTCTGCTTTGTCCATGTTGACAGCATCACAATAAGACTTTGAACTTTGTTTGGAGACTCTTGGTAGACTAACTATGATAAAAATATACCTTCGATATTCCTCGCCGCTCTCCAAACCTCACCTACTGGATTCTTCAGATATGACGGCTCCCGGCGAATATTTTCCTTTATAAACCTGTCTGTAGAGTTTCTCTTCTTATCTGCAACAACTTTCCTCGATCTTCTTAACGCTTCATTCCCTTTATTGAAATGAAATTTTTCAGTTTCTCAAATCTTTGTCAAACTTTTTCTGACTTTTTTCCTCCTATCTGCCATCGTGACATTCCTGCCCTGTTCAACAAACACAGCAACCGAGATTTTTTTATGTTCACCGAACTTTGGTTTAATATCGTTATCACATAATTTATTGTGAACATAGACTTTCTTAAAACTAACTAAAACTATTTCCTAAAGTCTACAAGACATTCACAAATTTGTTCCATTTCTTTCCTTTTAATTTTAGCTTGAAAAAATATAATTAGTGTTTTCTACTACACTGAAAATAATGATAGCCAATTGTTATTTTTTATAACAGTATATATTCATGACCAATTAACATGTTTTTTTTTTTCAAGCAAACTACCTTGATTTTATAGAACTAAATTCCAGTTGAAGACTTACCTCACTCATTCATTCACTCTTTTTCTTTTCTTTTTACTGTACTGCAAAAAAATAGAAACCGGTTTTATGTTCAAATCTGAGATTTTTTTTAAATCCTGTTCTATAACGCCAGTACATAAAAAAAATTGTTAGTTATAATAACATGGGTAAAAAACTGTTATGAATTATTATTATCATGGTCTATAGATTATATGCATGTAGGTTACATTGGTATATATGTATTATAGATAAATTGTTATTTTTCTTCCTTTTTTTTCCTTATTTTCTTATTTTTTTCTCCTAGTGTGCTCCTTTCTTTTTCTTTTCCGTTTTCCTTCTTTCTTTTTGCAACCACAATTCAAAGCATAGCTTTATGTGGCTACCTATTTATTTATTTGTTATACTTAGGAGTTGGGATAGACATTTGTTACTGTATTATTATTTTTTTTGGCAAATAAATATTATTATTTTATTATTATTATTATAATACCTAACCCTATGATATTGTAATTTTGCTCATTCAAACTTTCTGATGTACCGGGCCTAACTGAATTTGTTTCATTTTCAGAAATAACTTCAAAATCGTCTAAAACAGCTCTAAGCTTGTTTCCATATGATTTATAAGTGATACTTTCATTGAACATAACATTACAGGAGTTTACAGTTTTATGTGTTTCTGGAGCATACAATGTATATCCAGTATCTGTATATCCTTCAAGATACATTGTACTTGAATGTGAATTAATTTTTCTGCCTCTTGGTACATTTTCAACTTTAACTTCAGCACGTGAGCCAAACAGTTTGATATTTTGAAGATTTGCTTGCTTTCCAAAGAGTTTCTCAAAGGGAGTCAAGAAATCTACAGACGAATAAGGTGTTCGATTATACAGATAATATGCTACTGAGAATGCAAAACCCCAAAAGGTGGCAGGAAAACCTGATTCAAAGAGCAATGCACGAGGGCGTTCTTGAATCGTACGATTAAATCTTTCAGCAGTGCCATTATGCTCATGCTGATAAGGTTCAGCTAACTGTAACTGAATGCCAAACTGATTTAAAACTGTTTCACAAGCTTCACTTGTGAATTCTGTGCAATTGTCACAACGTAACTTACTGAACTGACCTGGAACAGGAAAAAGAGACTGAAGGTATTGTAAGCCAGACTTTAGAAACATGTGAGTTTCTGACTTTAATTTCAAGAGAAAAATCTGAGAATATCGAGATTATTCATCAATGAGAACTAAAACATACTTTTTCTTACTGAAATTTGTAGGAGAATTTATTGTTAGGAGATCTGCATGTAGAATTTGGCAAGTTCTAACTGCTCTCTGGCGATCTTTTAAGCAGGGCTCCTTGTCATTTTTGACTTCGAACAGATAGAACAACTAGTAGTAGTAGTAGTAGTAGTAGTAGTAGTAGTAGTCAAGTTGTGCGTGAGTTCCTCAACTCCTTGTACAACACTAGGTAACTTACCCAAATAAGAAGAAGAAATGTGACCCATCCTATGATGCCACATGACACCCTCTTGAATTAACTTCTGCAACTGACCTCGAGTTTTACGAATATTTCGTCTCTTATTTTGACCAACTGGTTTTAATTCAACAGACTTTATTTTCAATACAGATTCAATAATTCAAAATTTTCGGAACATGTTCTAACAGCCATCCTGTATAATCCATCAGACACATACAACAGAGAAAGTTTTCTCCTCAGTTTTCTGGAAATAATGAAATCATTATTAGGATTCATTACAATACTGGTTTTAAACTGTACATTAAATGCTCAAACACTGAGAACGTTTTCTACCAAACCAGGTACATACTGAACATGTGCTAACTGTAAAATGTGAGAACATTTTCCAAACTGTACAAGAATGGCTAGAGTTCCCTCTCCCAATGTAAATGTGTCTTCAGTTTTCGAGGCAAGAACAACAGGTACAGGCTCATCATGAACCTGATAGTCAAACAGAACATTATGTGCATTCACAGCATGGTGAGTTGCACCAGAATCTATTAAAAACGTTGAAGATACAACAAACTGATGAATATTGAACTGAAACTTACTGGATTTCAAATCTTGCAATTTCTTGCAATCTTTCTTTTCATGGCCCTTCTTGTGGCAGAAAAAACAAAATCGGCCATCATTTGTGCATGCAGCAGCTTCATGAATAAGGAGACCACATTTGTTACATCGTGCTGCCTTCTTTTCATCAGCTGTCAACTTTTTCATTTTCTCCAACTGATCAACTGTATATGGGGAACCAGCAGACAAATATTTAAGTTTTTCTTTCTTTGTGAAAGAACCAGTGGATGAACTACTTGAAAACTTTTCCTTTTTCAACGGAGGTTCGCTAGAGTTTCCCTCTGATCTGCTTCCTGTACAAAAATCACAATAATTAGTGCTACTTTTACCACACTGCATACAAAAGACTGAAACAAAACTATCAGTTATCAAATTTCTTTCACTAGGAAGATTTAGGCAAATCGAGCAAGCAGTAATGATGAAATCATTTTCAGAATTGAAATTCAACTTTTCATTTTCATTACAGTCTGAACATACAATGTTTGATGAGTCGATACAATTGTACTTACTGTTTTCTAAACTTTTGACATATTGATTATTCGCAACATCAAGAAATGTGTTTCTAACAAATTCAAATGTTCTCATTTCTTCTGGCAGTGTAGCAACTGTCGTATAAAATCCCATAAATGGACGAATGTGACGTACTTTGTGTAGGAAACAAGCCACTGTAATTTTTGGATCGAGCGTTACACCAAGCTCTTGGAACTGCTGAATGGCATTTTCAAATCTTGACACAAAATTGATAGGGTTCATCTTTGGGTATTAAATAATTTTTCAAAAATTATCCAACAGCTCCACCATTTTCTGGATATCATTCATTCCAAACATTTTCACCAATTTTTGAAAGGCTGCTGCTGCAGACGACTCATTGGAAATGACAGTTCGTGGGCCATTTTGAAGAAATGCTTCTAAATATTGCATTACCTGGGCATCATACATCCTCTTCTCCTCACTTGTAAAAGAACAATTTTCCCCTCCTAATGGATATTGCAAAAACTGAGATCTTCCTAGTGCCAAAATGTCTCTTTCGACTCTTTGTTTCCATATACGGAAATTACTGTGTCCTTTCAACCTATCATTCACATCGATTGTTGTTAGAACAAATGTGGGTAACTTGACTTGCTTTTGCATACCGTCGTTGGACACTTGATTTGAACTACTCACTTGGGACGGAGTTGTGGTCTTCATCTTTTCCGCTATCAACGAAATAAACTGCGGATTCGAGAAAAAAGTCATAAGCGCTTCCGGAAATTGTTGAACAGCCATCGAGTTTGAAGGGTTCGACCCATTTTCGCTAACTGCCGTTGCATTTTCAATATGAACATGTTGTTCTTCATCGCTGTCAATACCCGCCATTTTGTGAGTTTGTTGTAAGCAGGAACGCTGTATGAATTCAACAAGATTTCTCACTTCTCCACAGGCTCTGCTACCATGTAAGGATTTTTGGATCGTCAAATGAACTTTTGGCTTGAGTTGAGCACAGTTCTAGGAATAAAATACACTTCGAAATCCTAATTATTGATGACTATGGAGCTGACAGTGACAGCGATCTTCGGATCTATTCCTCGTCCCGAACTGAGTATATGGCCGTTGGCCATATACTCAGATTTGTCCGGTCGGAGGGTTGTCATGTCTGCGTGGCCTGCTGCTCATTCTGATTTGAATGAGCCAGCAGTGCTCACGTTAACAACAGCAGAAAAAATGAAATTACATTTAATGTCAGCATATCTTTGATGAAACAGTGGCGGCGGATAATTTTTTTTTCTTGGTAGAATAAATATTTATTATTAC
The DNA here is from genome assembly GCA_944452925.2 of Chrysolina oricalcia. Lineage (NCBI taxonomy): Eukaryota > Metazoa > Arthropoda > Insecta > Coleoptera > Chrysomelidae > Chrysolina > Chrysolina oricalcia. The sequence goes on along the minus strand of OX101825.2, from coordinate 35,242,202 downwards.
TAATCCTATAAGATGGCATAGGTTTTTATAATAATCGCAGGGGTTGTGCGAAACAGAAGTTGTTTCTATGCGGGAAATAAAACTATCTAGCTCAATTCAAAACATATTTATAATGTGACGTCTTCCGGTAGAAACGGGGCTGCCAGACGTGAACTGAGCCCTTAATCGCGCCCCATTCGATTTTTTTGGGGAAAACGAAATTTCAAAGCAAAAACCTGATGGAAATAAATAATTATGGAATATTCGGTAAGAGGTTGCTTTGCACATGTTTCAAACAATGCAGCAGTCATGTCCTTATGATAATCAGCAGATGATTGCCTGATATTTTTTGCAGACAACATCAACGCATTAGCAACAAATCATTTTTCATTTTCCGGCCTGAAGAATTACAATTCTTTTTTCTCTAGAACATGGAGCTTTCATAGTACACTTGTTGCTTTTATCAACCAACTAAGAACTAATTAGAACTAACTTAGAAACTAGCCTACTTATTTTAATTTATCTGATAATATGTATTTTATTTTACTGGGGAACGGGGAAAATCAAAAAATATCTACCGCAATACGAGCGTATCCACTTTCATTTTTAGTCAATATTAACATTTCCCTGAAACCTAGTGAGAAAATTGTATAAAATCAATTAATTTTACATAATAATTTATCTGATATTATGAAGGCGGTTCAATGAAATTGGCTGACAGTAAGGGGATAGTACCGAATACACTCAACGAAGAAATATGCCCAGTGAGACTGTTAAAAAAACTAACAAGCAAGCGAGGCCCCATCAAAACGAAGCGTTTATTTTTGACGCCAAATCCAAACTGGAGGAATCCCAGTTCCAACGGCTGGTACAAGAACAGTCTAGTTGGACAGAATACAATATCTTCCTGGTTCAAATCCGCTGCATCATTGATTGGAATTGATATCAAAAAGATTGAAATAACAAATCATACTGCAAGGGCCACTGCTGTTCAAACTTTAGCCAAAACGGGAATTGGAGAACAGCAATTGATTTAAATACCCGGTCATGGTAGCAGCCACTCAATAAATCCATATCTGCAAATAGACTCGGGCAACTACTTCCAATCAACCTGCCATAGTTTATAATAATTGCGTTATCCATATGAAAAATAATTACAAAAGTCAAAATAATATAAATAATTAGATTTATTATCACTTGTAACCATTCATATAAAATAAAAAACTAAAAACTCATCTATTTTTTTTTTGTTATTTTTCAACTGCTGGAAACCTAGCTAGGCAAATATAACAAATTCACATTGCGTCGAAGTTTCGATACCATCCTCTAGGTATGGGTTACAAGCCTGCTATAATTCTTAAATTTTTACTAATTGTAGTTACCTGAAAATTGCAACCTAAAGCGTAACATAATATATTCTTCTATTTTATAATAATTTTGGATTACTACAAGTGGTAGAAAGATATGATTTTATCAAATTTAATGTGCTTTGCAGTTTCGGTAATGGCCGTGTTATGGCTTCTCAGCCTGCCCTTTAAGATATTGTTTTATACTCATTGTAGTTACACGGTAATGCAGTTTTATAATGAAATATATTACATTCTTTGATTTTATCATTCACTTCGGGCTACTATAAGTGGTAGAAAATGGAAAAATTATCAGTTTTATAGATAAATACCTACAAAAACAGATTACATAATAATATTCAGTTTGTCTTCACACCAATGGACTCTCAGCCAATGAACTGTTGATTACTACCGATTGTAGTAGCTCAAAAGTGCCATTTAGGAACAAAAAATAAAAGATTCTTTTATTTTATAGTTACTTGAGCTTACTACAAGTGGTAGAAAATTATAATTTCAGAGGTTTTTCGGCAAGCTGCATGAACAGATTCATAGCGTGTCATAGCTTTGTCAGCAATTATTTAGGACTTCAAATTGGTAATTTCTACTTATTATAGTTGCATGGGAATACCATTTCAAGATAGAAAATAATATATTCTTCAATTTTGCATAAGTTTTGAGTAACTACAAGTGGTACAAAATTGATTTTTTTGCGTTTTTATTAACGTGCGTTATGCGCGCTTAAATGGTATGGAATTCATAACCAGCGTCAGCAAGCATCAATCATAGGAGGCTGTGATCATTGTATATTGACACTTCAAAACATCAGTTTTGTTGCAATAAAGAATATTCTGTGTTTAAAAAATTTATCAATTTGAAAATCATACTATATGCAAAATATGCGTGAAATTGTCTGATGTAATGATCAATCATCGTACCATTACTTATTTATTGGCATTAGTAGAGGATTGTGGCTCCAACTTGAAAAAAGAAAATTTGTTCTGAATTATCCACGAGTATTTGCATCTAAACTACGCAAAATTGTAAGTACTGAATGGGAAAAAGGTAAATAAATTAATGTCTGAATATTATATATATATATATATATATATATATATATATATATATATATATATATATATAGCAGGAAATTTTTTGGGTATAGCAGCAAGCAAAACGTGTACTCTTTTAACACTATATTTCCGATATTTCAACAGTGAATACTGTCATCTTCAGGGAAGCTACAAGTAACAAGCAAAATTGTACGATTAATGGAAAGAAAACTTTGAAGAAGAACCACTTACTGTGTTGATGAGAATGATTGCTATGGATGTAATATTAAAAATTATAAACAACATGTCATGTAAGTCACATGTGACAAAGATGAACAAAACACATTAAAATACGTCAAACAATAAAAATATTAATATTAAGTCATTGTTATAAAATTTGTTTTAACATTTATTTGAATTATCTCCACACGTGGAGAGATTCAAATGTAACATAAAAAATTTGGTTAGGATTATTCGACAACAGACAGTTGACATTATTGACATTAGATGTCAGACACTTTTGAAGTGTGACACGAAACCACGAATTGGCCGCTGCTAGTGGGTGAAATTAACCAATTGTCTCAACTCAAAAGAGATGAAGTGTTCCCTAAGGGAGAATTATTTAAGTTATGTGTAATATTATTGTCGATGAGGAGTAAATATGAATAAATTTCACTTAAGTGATTAACGTCAGTTTTTTAATTTAAGCAAGAATCTGATTGAGAGATGAAAGCCATTTCCATGAAAAGTCTTTTAGTGGTATTGTTTTCTTTAGTCAAAATTTTTGTATTACTATAGTTCATGTTATGACCAGTGCTATTAACATGTTCACTTAATGCACATCTTTCAGGATGGCATCTACAGTCACTTTTATGTGCAGTGATTCTATCTTTTAATGTCCTCGAAGTCTGACCTATGTAAGTTTTATCGCAATTAGAGCAAGGAATACAATACACCAACTGTGATTGTGAAGTTAAAGGTGTTTTATCTTTAACTTTGGTAAAAATGGAATTAATTGTTAATATTGTTTTATTTGCAATTTTTATGTTCTCAAAAACTTTGAAGATTCTAGCAAGCCTGGGTGAGACATCTGCGATATAAGGAAGAGAGGTGAAAAAATATTGGATTTGGATCCTATCTGCATCATTTGTAGTAGTGATATTATTTTGCGAAATGTTATTGATATTATTTAATGAATCATGTGTGTCTATGGTAGACGTACTGTATAAAATCTTTTTTAATAGTGAAGGAGGATATGAATTATCAATGAATAAATTATATAAGATTTTTAAATTTTGTTGATGAAAAGAGGAGTCAGAAATACAGAGTATTCGATGTTTCATTTGTTTAACCAAATTAACCTTCATGGATTGTTTATGGTATGAGTGATAGTTCATAAATCTTCCACTACTTATGGGTTTTCTATACCAGTCAATGACTAAGGTATTGTCCACTGTACGACGAAATTTTGTGTCCAAGAAAGGAACACTATGTTCTTCGTCTTCACGTTCTATGGTGAACTGTATATACGGGTCATAGCTACTGAATACATCAACTACTTCTGTAGTTCCGTGATGTGGTAAGGCTATAATCAAGTCATCCACATATTTTTTAATGAAAAACAATTTGAAAGGTAAAACTTTTAGGACTGTATCCAGTATGTCATCCATGACATACATAGCAAGGATGGGACTAATTTTTGCCCTCATAGGGGTTCCAAAAGTCTGTTTGTAAAATTTATTATCAAATGAGAAATAAGTATTATTGAATAAGAAAGTAATAAGTTCAAAGAAAGTTTCTTTATCAACACTACAATGATTACTGATACTATCCCATCTTTTATCAATGGCTCGTATACAAGCATCCAAGTAAACATTACTAAAAAGTGAGACTACATCCAAGCTCGCTATAACATAGCCCTCGAGGAGTTTCATTTTATTGAAAATTTTTGAAACCTCAAAAGAGTCTTTAATATAATATTTATTATCAAAATCATACGAAGTGGTCAAAATATCAGTCAAAAAAGATGCCAAATATTCTGTTGGATTACCAATACTAGAAATAATTGGTCTTGCTGAAAGTGTAGGTTTGTGGATTTTAGGCAAAGCATAGAATTTTGGGCTGATATTTTGACCACTTCGTATGATTTTGATAATAAATATTATATTAAAGACTCTTTTGAGGTTTCAAAAATTTTCAATAAAATGAAACTCCCCGAGGGCTATGTTATAGCGAGCTTGGATGTAGTCTCACTTTTTAGTAATGTTTACTTGGATGCTTGTATACGAGCCATTGATAAAAGATGGGATAGTATCAGTAATCATTGTAGTGTTGATAAAGAAACTTTCTTTGAACTTATTACTTTCTTATTCAATAATACTTATTTCTCATTTGATAATAAATTTTACAAACAGACTTTTGGAACCCCTATGGGGGCAAAAATTAGTCCCATCCTTGCTATGTATGTCATGGATGACATACTGGATACAGTCCTAAAAGTTTTACCTTTCAAATTGTTTTTCATTAAAAAATATGTGGATGACTTGATTATAGCCTTACCACATCTATTCAATAGCTATGACCCGTATATACAGTTCACCATAGAACGTGAAGACGAAGAACATAGTGTTCCTTTCTTGGACACAAAATTTCGTCGTACAGTGGACAATACCTTAGTCATTGACTGGTATAGAAAACCCATAAGTAGTGGAATATTTATGAACTATCACTCATACCATAAACAATCCATGAAGGTTAATTTGGTTAAACAAATGAAACATCGAATACTCTGTATTTCTGACTCCTCTTTTCATCAACAAAATTTAAAAATCTTATATAATTTATTCATTGATAATTCATATCCTCCTTCACTATTAAAAAAGATTTTATACAGTACGTCTACCATAGACACACATGATTCATTAAATAATATCAATAACATTTCGCAAAATAATATCACTACTACAAATGATGCAGATAGGATCCAAATCCAATATTTTTTCACCTCTCTTCCTTATATCGCAGATGTCTCACCCAGGCTTGCTAGAATCTTCAAAGTTTTTGAGAACATAAAAATTGCAAATAAAACAATATTAACAATTAATTCCATTTTTACCAAAGTTAAAGATAAAACACCTTTAACTTCACAATCACAGTTGGTGTATTGTATTCCTTGCTCTAATTGCGATAAAACTTATATAGGTCAGACTTCGAGGACATTAAAAGATAGAATCACTGCACATAAAAGTGACTGTAGATGCCATCCTGAAAGATGTGCATTAAGTGAACATGTTAATAGCACTGGTCATAACATGAACTATAGTAATACAAAAATTTTGACTAAAGAAAACAATACCACTAAAAGACTTTTCATGGAAATGGCTTTCATCTCTCAATCAGATTCTTGCTTAAATAAAAAAACTGACGTTAATCACTTAAGTGAAATTTATTCATATTTACTCCTCATCGACAATAATATTACACATAACTTAAATAATTCTCCCTTAGGGAACACTTCATCTCTTTTGAGTTGAGACAATTGGTTAATTTCACCCACTAGCAGCGGCCAATTCGTGGTTTCGTGTCACACTTCAAAAGTGTCTGACATCTAATGTCAATAATGTCAACTGTCTGTTGTCGAATAATCCTAACCAAATTTCTTATGTTACATTTGAATCTCTCCACGTGTGGAGATAATTCAAATAAATGTTAAAACAAATTTTATAACAATGACTTAATATTAATATTTTTATTGTTTGACGTATTTTAATGTGTTTTGTTCATCTTTGTCACATGTGACTTACATGACATGTTGTTTATAATTTTTAATATTACATCCATAGCAATCATTCTCATCAACACAGTAAGTGGTTCTTCTTCAAAGTTTTCTTTCCATTAATCGTACAATTTTGCTTGTTACTTGTAGCTTCCCTGAAGATGACAGTATTCACTGTTGAAATATCGGAAATATAGTGTTAAAAGAGTACACGTTTTGCTTGCTGCTATACCCAAAAAATTTCCTGCTTTGTATCCTAACTAGTCAGCAAAGACTACCCTTCTACTATATATATAAATATATATATATATGTATATATATATATATATATATATATATATATAGTAGAAGGGTAGTCTTTGCTGACTAGTTAGGATACAAAGCAGGAAATTTTTTTGGGTATAGCAGCAAGCAAAACGTGTACTCTTTTAACACTATATTTCCTAATATAGTGTTAAAAGAGTACACGTTTTGCTTGCTGCTATACCCAAAAAAATTTCCTGCTTTGTATATATATATATATATATATATTATTAGACATAGACACTTAATTGAAAACATTCAAAGTCCTGCATTTTCGCCAGGGCCGATCCTAGCAGGTGTGCAGCGCGTGCACCGCACACGCGGGCGGCCAAACTAAGGGGCGGCCAAACTAAGGGGCGGCCAAACTAAGGGGCGGCCGCGAAACGTTAGTGCTCAGTTGTGTTGTGTGTTGGTCTATTGTCCATTAGTCCATTAGTATCTTCTCCAACTCTCATCTACACACATTCTTCATTTGAGAGCAAAATTCATGGCAGAGCCGGCAATGCAGCATAAAAAATTGAAATTTCTATAAAAAAAAAACCAAAGGCCAAGTATGTTTGGTAAAAAAAATTTAAAGGAGGTACCAGCGGCGAAACCTTTGAAAAAAACGTGCTGCTGTTCGCCGGGCGGCTTTTTTTCAAAGGTTTCGCCGCTGCGGCCTCCTTTGAATTTTTTTTCGCCGTGCCAATTTACTTCGTAAAGACCGTATATATCACAGTCCGCACGCCGCTCGCAGGTCAATGGTCAAAAGAAACTTTATTTTAGCGGTTTTCTTTATAGATAAGAAATGGATTGTTTGGACAAAGTTAAAGGGATGCGGCATCGGAATTTTTTTTTGCTACTTCACCACTATATATAAACCATTTTCATTTCAAAATGTTCTTTTAATTTTGAATCAACATACAATAAGACTGGTCATAAACACAATCAAGTGCAAGTGTAAGTTAATATTAGAAATTAGTGACAAGGTGTTGCTGTTGAGTATCGTTTAAATCAGAACTGTGGTAAGTACCAAAGCTCTTAACTAGATTTATGAACGAATGAAATGTTGTACAGGGTGTTTTCTAAATAGATAAAAAAAGTGGGCATATTTTTAAACTAATTTTGTAGCGATGATTCGTTTTGAAAATAAGTACAGAATGTTTGAAAATTCAAAATTTATTTTCAATTCTTTCAAAATTCGTTAGCACAAAATATAATTTTCTTACAAAATTATAGGTTTCCAAACGGGGGAGTTTATGAAAATTTTAATTTTTACCCAGATTTTGAAAGAGCGCTACGAATCATTATTTATTTTAAATAATTTGCTCTAACTTTTTCAAAAGAAATGGGGATTTCTTATGAATAACCCATATTCTTACACTTTAAGTAAAAAAAAGTATTAACAATGGTAGGTACTTTTTAGAGGTCATTACGATGAATTTCAAAATTTCTGAAGAATTCCTATTCATTTTATCTGCATCTCTGAGCCATGATATACTTATCGTTCTTCTTACCTTTTACCTTTAGATGTCGTCCTCGTCCAAAAACAGAAAGACTAAAAGAGAGTCAGGTGCCTTCTATAGAAAAGAGAAGAATAGAAGAAATCTCAAAACAAGCGGGAGCATTGAAAAAGTATTTTGGAAAACCGGATAAAAGTGAGCCCGAACAAAAAGGTTTGAATCAAATCGCGGAGTTTGATTATTCTCAACCATCAACATCCACCAGTACTAGTGAAACAAACAATAAATCAATAGATTTCACACCCGATGAAGGTGATAAAGCTGCAAGATCATTATCAAGCAGTCCCATTCCCAGTGAAGCCGAATGTGAAGATGAGAGCAAAGAGGAAGAGGGCTCTGAAGTAGCACTAGATGATCCAGGTACTTGGCCTAACATTTTGACAAAAAAATATATTGATTTATTGGTAGAACACGGTCCCAAACAACTTGCAGATTTCAAATTTCCGATTGATGAGAGTGGCAGAAAATTTAGCTGTTCATATTATAACAAAACTTTAGTGAACGGGGAGAAAATAAATCGCGCGTGGCTCTGCTATTCCATAAAAATAAATTGTATTTTTTGTTTTGCATGTAAATTGTTTAGTAGAGATAGTTCAACACAACTTGTGAGTACTGGCTTTTCTGATTGGCGTCATTGTTCGGATTACCTCAATAAGCATGAAAATACTCTAAAACACGTTAACTCTATAAGATCGTGGTGCGAAATAAAGACGAGGATGGAAAAAAATTGTACTATTGACGCGGAACAACAAAATGTTTACAATAGAGAGAAAAAGCGATGGCGCGCTATCATTGAAAGAATGATTGCTGTAGTACAATTTTTAGCCAGTCAAAATTTAGCATTCAGAGGAACTAGTACGGAGTTGTATCATAGAGATAATGGTAATTTTTTAAAGGCAGTAGAGATGTTGGCCAAATTTGATCCAGTTATTTCAGAACACCTTAATAATATCAGTAAATACAAAGATAAAAAAACACGTATACCGCACTACTTAGGGCAGCATTTTCAAAACGAAGTAATTCATATTTTAGCCGAATCTATTCGTAATGAGATAACACGCATTGTCAAAAAAGCCAAATATTACACTATAATTCTCGACTCTACGCCCGATATTAGTCATACAGAACAAATAACGTTTGTAATTAGATGTGTGAACACTACTGATGGTAAAAGTAAAGTAGATATTTTGTGAATTTTTTCTAGGATTTTTTCCAGTAACTAGTACCACTGGAGAAGGTCTGTGCAATTTTCTATTACCTAGTCTGCAGCTCGAAGTTAAAGATATACGTGGTCAGGGCTACGACAATGGATCGAACATGAAGGGGAAAAATATAGGGCTTCAGAAACGGATTTTCGATATCAATCCTAGAGCATTATACGTGCCGTGTGCGGCTCATACCTTAAACCTCGTCGTTAATGACGCTGCCAGCTCCAGTGGTGAAATTTCTGGATTTTTTGATATGGTACAAGAGGTATATAATTTTTTTTCTGCGTCCCCATATCGATGGGATTTACTAAAAAAATACGTGAAAAGTCTAACTTTGAAACCATTAAGTGAAACAAGGTGGGAAAGTCGTATCAATGCTATTAGACCTCTAAAGCAAGACCTCAAAAACATTATTACCGCATTAAATGCCTTAATTGAAGATTCCACCAGAGACGAGAAAACAAAAAATGGTGCAAAATCAATAATTAAAAATCTTGAATCATTCAAATTTTTGTGTTCAATTTTGATTTGGCATGATTTATTATCAAGAATTAATGTTCTGAGTAAAATGCTTCAAAATCCTAAATTAAACATCGCGGAATGCATTGAAGGCTTAGATAATTTTAAAAAATATTTTATTTCACAAAGATCAGACGATAATTTCAAAATATTTGTCGAATCAGCCACAACACTTGCTAGAGATTTAGGTATTGATCCCGAATTTCCAAGTTCGAGGCTCAGAAAAAAGGTCCGTTTATTTGATTACGAGGGCAGTGATGAACCCCTTTTGAATCCCTTCCAGCAATTCAAGACTTCTTTCTATTTTGCAATTCTTGATCACGCGATCTCTTCGGTAAATGAAAGATTTACATTATTATCTGAGTGCTTTTCAATATTCCGCTTTCTGTATGAGTTTCACAACATTTCTAGTGATGATCTCATGAAAGCCTGCATGGACTTAGATATTAAGTTACAGGTACAGGAGGAAGGAAGTATCGTGAAAGATATAGACGGTATACAACTGTTTAATGAAATAACTTCATTCAAAGATATTTTTCCAGGTAAGAAACAGCCAATTGAGGTATTAGAAATCATAGTCAAAAATGATCTCATTTCCTGTTTTCCTAATTTTGCTCTAGCGAATAGAATTTTTTTAACCTTACCTGTTTCTGTGGCTTCCGGAGAAAGAAGTTTCAGCAAATTAAAAATTATTAAAAATTACTTGAGAAATATTATGACACAAGAAAGGCTTTCAGATTTGGCCATCATCTCTATTGAATCCGAAATCTGTTAAAAAAATAGATTTTACGGAAATTATTGATAAATTTGCCACTCAGAAAGCCAGAAAGGTTATTTTATAATTAGGTAATTATAATGATTAGGTACCTAGTCTGTAGACTGTAGAACAACTGATTTATATACTTTTCGTTGAGTTTTGAGTTGGTACTTTTTTTATGCAAAATGCAAAGGTGAAATTATTGTTTGTTCTTTATTTTGATAAAGTATTTTGTTGCTATTAACCTATTTATAAGCTGGCCAAAAAAATAAAGTTTTCAAATTTTATTTGCATTTTTACTCATGTTTCACTTCTTACACTTATTTCACACACAACGATTGTGACGTACGAATACGATAAAAATACGTAACTATCTAATCTATTTTTTCCTAAAATCTGAAAAATGACAAAACTGCAGCCTAACTATCAATTTAAAGGCATTTGACCTTGAACAGCGGCGCTTTCCTTTTCTGTCACCCCTCCCATGGAACAAAGCTGTATACGCACTGAGTATGTCCAAAATCGTTGTGTGCTAAATAGACGTTATACAGGTAGATGAGTTTCAGTGTTTCAATCAAAATTAACATTAAGACATGCTTTTTTTCCACCTTTATGAAACCCCACTGACAAACCTAACTATCAATTTAAAGGCATTTGACCTTGAACGAAACAAAATTTCGCCTGCGGCGCTTTCCTTTTCTGTCATCCCCGCGCCACGAATTACTCGCCCTCCCATGGAACAAAGCTGTATACGCACTGAGTATGTCCAAAATCGTTGTGTGCTAATATAGACGTTATACAGGTAGATGAGTTTAAGAGTTTATAACGTCAACGTTAAATATTAGTCAAAATAAGAAAAAAATCTCTGGAGGGGCGGCACATCTGGTATTTGCACGCGGGCGGCCAATACCCTAGGATCGGCCCTGATTTTCGCCATTAAGAAGAGAGGAGGTGTCCGAAGAATATAGAAAACATCTTAGCTTTGTAATTAAAATGTATCAAAACTAAATATTATGTGAACAAATAAAAACCAGTTTGTCAAAAATGGTCTGTTATTGTAAACTTCAAAAAAATTTCAGTGTGATTCGCTGTTGGGGATTCCACTAGGAAACAAATTCCACTAAAATACCTCCGTTGCCATGGTGATCTGTCAAAATAACTTATTTTGATTGGTTCAAAATTACAGGTGTGGAATTTTCAAAATAATCCTGACATTCTCCGGATGCCGTTCTCCAGAAACGTCTAATATGCCACCTAGTTTGGAACACTCTTTATATCAACACTGTTAAAAAATAGATGAAACGTATTTTAAAGTTTTTGTTATCAACATATTGTTTCAGTAGTGTGTTTTGTTACAAAATAATTTTGTATGTATCTTAAATTCAGTTAGTCGATGTAAAAGATGGATAGGTAAATAATTGATAAACTAATTCTACTGCAGTAGAGTCAAGATTAGTACCCCCGTACCGTACCTATAGACTCGACTCCGGAAAGGTTATAAAACCTATTAAAGAAAAAATTATACATTTCAGTATTGTAATATTATCGTTTCTAATTCCATTCTCCATAGGCGCTAAGCTCATCAACTTCTCACGTTGTGTATAAGCAATCATCATAATATAATTACAAAAAGTATTCTTTTGATATATCATTAGATACAATAATTTGATCTCTAACATCTAATTAATTTAGAATTCACCGACCTCACGAGTCGCATCTTTCAATGGAGCATGAAAAATGAACGCCTCAACAACCCATTATTATGATAATAATAATATCCTTAATTATACCTGACACGGAGAATGTTTATTGAATTGTTGATTGAGAGGATTGTCATCTAGACATTCATAATTTGTTATTCAAATATTATTAGCTCTCATCGGTGCGGCAGAGCAGACTACAGTCATTTAAAATACATGGGCATATAAATGGTAGACTCGAAACAAATGACCACAAAGAATTGACTAAAACATGGAAATGGTTCAAAGTCCTCGAGAAAATCACAATAAATGCGAAGCTAATTCTGAATTACTAAGTCGGAATTCTGATGTAGTATCTGGAATATTTCTGCGATGAAATCGCATCGAATTTTCAAAATCCTCAACAACATTGAATAGTCGATCCTTGTGAACTTCTGCTTTGAATATTCCCATAAAAAATCTAATGGGGTGAGATCTGGCGAAAAAGGAGGCCACCGTGGATCGGTATATAACCTAACCTAACCTAACCTAACCTAACCTAACCTAACCTAACCTAACCTAACCTAACCTAACCTAACCTAACCTAACCTAACCTAACCTAACCTAACCTAACCTAACCTAACCTAACCTAACCTAACCTAACCTAACCTAACCTAACCTAACCTAACCTAACCTAACCTAACCTAACCTAACCTAACCTAACCTAACCTAACCTAACCTAACCTAACCTAACCTAACCTAACCTAACCTAACCTAACCTAACCTAACCTAACCTAACCTAACCTAACCTAACCTAACCTAACCTAACCTAACCTAACCTAACCTAACCTAACCTAACCTAACCTAACCTAACCTAACCTAACCTAACCTAACCTAACCTAACCTAACCTAACCTAACCTAACCTAACCTAACCTAACCTAACCTAACCTAACCTAACCTAACCTAACCTAACCTAACCTAACCATTTATCACCAAATTCCACATATAACCATTCAGAAAAAATTGTAGCAGAATCAGAGGGACATCCGTCATGTACAAACCATAATTTATGTCGTTTTTGTAAACTCATAATATTATTCTCTGGTAGAAGTCCATTTCAGCTCAAAGTGGAGTGGTATAGATGAATCGGTTAGAAGTATCACAAAATCATCTCCCCAATTTTAATTATAACAAATTTTCAAATGGAAGGGTGCATGTTTCGGATTCAGCCAGAATCCATCTTCAGCCTTATACTTTATACAATATAAGTTCTACAAAAAATATCTAATTTTTCCTGATATATTCATATATACTGAGGATCAAGAGTTACCTATTTGGAGAGGAAAAAATCCTTTTTCATAAAGAACCCCGCACACACCTTATGGGAATCTGGCCCTCTGTCAAATTAGCTGTAACTTTGGGAACACGAAGTTCTCGGCATCCCGAACAAAAGTCCCCACGGGCACAATAAGATCTTATGAGTAGTTTCGGAGGTATGGTACCTACAAGTCCAAGACTTTTAATGATGTTGCACCTGTAAGTAGACTTAGCTGGGAGTCAAAATAAACGGTCAACTTGAGCTAAGGCTGTTGAAAAATAGTATTTTTGAATCCTACCGTTTAAAAGTGATGGAAATGTCGAAAAATCGGGGAAAACCTGAAAAATCGTGGAAAACTTGCTTAAAATCTACATTTTTCGCTGTGGAGATGTAAAATGTCTAGATTTTTTCAAAAAAAGAATTCTTTTTCAGAACTTTACGGCTCTTACTTAATACCAAAGTGTGGGAAAATCAGAAAGTCAATGAAAATACTGAGAAGCTTGGAAAACTCATTTAATTTTTTTTACACGAGAGGAAAAAAATGTCTTTACACACGTTGTGCCGGACTCGTGTACAGCTTGCATCTTGATTTACTCAGGATTATTATCATTTTGAGCGTTTGAAATGTTATGCAAAAGTAACATGGATGGATATTGTACTTGTGCTTGATGACATGCATATCCTAAATACTAGAGTAAGGACGCAACATGAGCACAAGTACCTAAGGTTCTTGCTCCAGCTTTACAAGTACAATAATGACCTAAGATAGAATCGTTTTCATCCAATCTTTCTTCCTGGTTATTTTCTTCATTAAAAGCAATCCCCGTTTGGTAGCGCGTTGCATTCGTGAATCGAGAATAAACTCGAAGTCTGACTACACCAGGCTCATTCATATTCAAATCAATTTCCAATATCTGACCACCTTCTTCTTCAATTTCAATGACATTTCTCAATAAAGAATCCTGAATATAAGAAGGAGCTAGGCGAAGTTGATAAGACCCAAGTGTAAATGCCCTTATAAAATCTAATTCCAATTGCGAAAATAATGGAACGTGTTGGGGTGTCAATGGTACCCATCTTCCTATTGTGCTTAGTAAGTTTTATTGTACTAGTCTAGCTCGTAAAGTATTTGCATCATTAACCCGCCCAAGCATTTGCTCAGCTACTTCTTCATCAAAGTTTTCTCTTACGACAAGGCCACGATACCTATTTATAATCGCTCCAGCAATCAAAAGAAAATCGCGTAAATGAACGGTATGCGCTGTTTTAATCAAATAATTGAAAAACTTGAAGATCTTTTTTACATGGCCATTTCGCATTTTATTAATCCACCTTGTGCATGTTACTAGACGTGCTTGATTAGCTTCAAGAGTTGTGAACTGATTTTCACCCTGTTGTAAAAAAGGTGGCATTACTATAGTCATTCCCAGTCTTTCCAAATATGCAACTGCATCTCGATAACCACGATCTAAAACTGCTATATCACTTTCTTCAAACCACTCGCGCATTTCTTCTACCCCGTGCTCAAACTCATGGATGCAGATGTTACCATCGTTGTTTGCCTTATTAGAAAAATAAGGTCCTTGAATGTCTAATATGTGACCATCCGGAGCGACTAGTACAGGTGGCTTCACTAGCTGTTTACGTTTATGTAGGCCAAATGACAAACGTTGTGCTCGAAAACATGAACTTTTTTCTATTTCTAAGTAGGTACAATCGATATAAACAATAGCTTCTTTTTCGTGCGGTACGCGATTATATAATCTATTTGTAAAGTCACTAACATGTCTCTCCATATACTGTTGTCTTGCGATCGATTGAAATCCAATGTTTTCAACTGTAAAACGTTGCGTTAATGACTGACGCACTGTTGCAATTGCAAGACTAGTAGCTTGCCTGGTGCTATAATTAAATATAATTGTAAGAAAATCGTCACTTAAACCTTGTCGCAGTTTTGTAATGAAACATAAAAGATCTTTTCTGCTGACTCTTCGATGACCATGTTCTACTGGGATTGGATCGCAAAATGTAAATAGGTCGTTAAATTGTGCATTAGTGATGGAAGTAACATAACTGAATTCTTCTTCTGTAAAGCCGGTTTCATTTTGGAAAGAAGGATGCCTTTCTCTAATACATTTTTCTCGAAAACCTTGCAGAAATGGCCCTGAATTATATATGGACGATTTACGTAACTTAATCCTTCTACTATGATGTCTAACAAAAGACCGTTACCATTTAAATGATGGTTGCAACATCTAACATCCTCTGGAATGTAGATGTTTCGATTTACAAAAATGTCTAGTCTAATTTCTAGAGAAAGTCTATGCGTATTTTCGTGTGCGTTGCAAATAAAAGAGCTTCTTTGACCTCTTTGAGCTATAACATTCAATCACAAAGCTTCTTGATTTTCTTCTAGCATGCGTATTTCTTCTAAAATCGATATGTTACAGTTATTGCATAGCTGCATAGCCGATTATCATTTTCTATATCTTGCATAGACCTTCCAGCATTTCGACGCATTTCAATAGCGATTTCTTTCCTAACAAGATTATTGTCTTCACCGCCAATTCGTGGCATTAAACGTAGCATTAATCTAGCATCACAAACGTAACATGGCACTATATTGTTTCTAAAAGCCATATTTTTATAAAACGACCGTATTAGTATAATCAATTATACTGCTGTGACTGTCTTGATTCAATGAGATAACTTTTCGACTATTTATTGAACAAGTAAAAGATATACACGGATGACAGTTATGAAGTTTCGTCTGTCTAACTGACAATTCTATTTACATTACTAGGTGATTTATTCGTATCGACATATTGTAGGTCCCATACCTACGAAACTACTCATTTTTTGTGCCCGTGGAGACTTTTGTTCGGGATGCCGAGATCTTCGTTTTCTCAAAGTTACAGCCAATTCGACAGAGGGCCAGTTTCCATAAGGTTTCTGCGGGGTTCTTTAAATGTTGAATGGATGAAACTTAACTAATAGTATGTTAGTACTATGTCCAATGCCCTAAAATTGATATTGAGATATAATGGTAATAGTAGCAACGATAATGATAACTTACCAAGTATGGTATAGTAATTAAATGGAAGGAAAAAAAACTAATTTTAAACACGGAATCTATCTAATTCATGGTCCAGAGACACATATTACAAAAATCATGTATCTCCGGACCATGTATTAGATAGATTTCGTGTCTAATATTAAATTTTTCTTTCATTTAATTACTATACCATGCTTGATAAGTTATCATTATCTTTGCTAACATTACCATTATATCTCAATCTCAATTCTAGGACATTGGACAGTTTCGTCCATTCAACATTTAAATTTATAAAAAAGGATTTTTTCCTCAACGTGTAAGTAACTCTTGGTCCTCAGTATATATGAATATATCAGGTAAAATTATACAATTTTTGTAGAACTTACACTGTATAAGGCTGTAGATGGATTCTGACTGAATCCGAAACATGTACCCTCCCATTTGAAAATTTGTTATAATTAAAGTTGTGGAGATGATTTTGTGATACTTCTTCCCGATTCCTGATATTATCCAAAAAATTCGTCAGTTAGTTTTCCCAAAATTGTGAATATGTATCATCAGTTAGATTTTGGCAAAAAAACGGCCCTATCAATTTGTCGTTAATAATACCGCATCATACGTTTGATTTTTGGTAATACCTACTGGTTTTTATTGTCAATGACAACAATTGGATTTTCGTCCGACTACCATCTACAACACCATTTGTCGTAAACGTGGATTCTCCCACAAAAAGAATGTGTCTATGGAAATCAGGTTGATCTTTCATTTGTCCTTGAATCCATATGCAGAAGTCATACCGCAACTCATAATCTCGTTCTTGGAACGTGCAAATATACATTGGCTTATAAACGTGATATTTATTTTTCTTAAGATTCTTCTTGACAGACTTTTTTCACACCCGTATAATCAGAAATTCCTTGGGGTTTTCCACAACTGCTGATTGCCTTCTTCAGTACATACAGTTTTGGTACGTTCATTTTTACACTTATAGTCTGAAGTCCATAATATCTGTTTGAAATTATTTAAAATTACTGACAGTTGAATAGTGAATTCCCGAATGTCGAGTGAGATTTGTCGCATTTGACATACCCATGTCGATGGAAATTGTCGCATAACATTGGCATGTGGTATTCTCAAATGGGTTCGGCATATATGTCGCATGAGATAAATTTTGTCGAATAACATTTTTGATGTTAGATCGTGTTCTACGCCCCTTCTCTTGTAAAACGTTAATAATAATAACAAATAAAATGACATTTGCTTTTGGAAGTAAGATTACATCAGAAAAAAGTAGAAACATGGAAAGAGAAGCCAAAAAAAATTATTGCACCCAAAATTTTTGATGAACTTAAAAATTTAATGCAAGAAAAAGAAAATGAGCGTCTTTTATCTGAGAATATTTCACCTAATCTGAACGTTTTAATAAATTTTTTCTCAAATGGGAATGTAAAAGCACTCCTGTATATTACTCGTCTCTCTCGAGGCCGCTGATGAATTTCCTGATTTTCTAAATTTTCTATAGCTATACTGAAGATGTAATTCTCTAAAAAAAATCTCTGAAAAAGTATCAAAGAATGTTTTAAAATTTACTATAAACTATTGGACCGAACCTATAAATTGTCGACTGCCTTTGACCATTCTACAATTTGTCTATCAAATATTTGCGAATGCGACATTTGAGAATGAGAATATTCAGATTTTGTTCGACAGAGCATATTTCGCATGCGACAAAACATGTCACGTTTTGAGAATAGGGTCCCTGGTTTATAGTTATCTCTACATATCGAAAGTAATTCTGTCTTCTCGGCTAACGTTATCTAACTGTCTTGAAAGAGTCATTCGAAATGAAGTAAACTCAAACTGTCGTAATTTTTACTTTCAACCCTCATTTGTTTTTTCTATGGGTTTCCGTGATTATTGCAGTAGGATTTCATGTTTGCCGATTGATTTGTAGTTTTTTGATAAATACTTATTTAAAACGAAAAAAATCACTTCAAATGAGATTTTTTTATGCCTTCAATCATTACTTATATTTTACCTTGTTAGAATAATGTTTGCGTAATTTCAAAGTTGCTTTTAATATCGTTGCAACAAACATGAAGTTTGTACCCTAAAAAAAATAAAATCCAAGGTAATTTCACAAATATGCTTCAATTTGAACATTGTTATGCGTAAATGATTTGATGGTGACTGATTTATGAAAATGTATAGGGTGAATATAAAAAAAATAAAAAAAAGGGAAATTATTATTACATACAAAAAATTAAAACATTTCTTAGGCAGCCATGTTTTGGTATTAAGGCACATCTTTTGATTATAAACAACTTCTCCCAATAAAATTTTGATGAATTTTCTGCAGTGATGGTACTTTACTTTTATACAATTTTTATATTTTTGACCTACCATGTATACTGTTTGACGTGCAACCATTCTAAGCGCATCTGATACGATTATCAAACATGCACCAACTTTCGGCAATATTTGTATTTTGGTTGCACAAATAATTTTTAAAAAATGTCATATGTTGCACACTGTATTGTAACGACGATTCCCCTGAAGCCGGACCTGACCACTGTTGAAATCAACTTGTAAACACGTATGACTCATCATCGCATCCCAATAACGCAAATTATTATCGTTCTAGATGGCTCCATCTCTTTGCAGTAGAATAATTGAGGATGCTCGAGAGGAACTCTAACACGCTATATAAAGATTTCGTCATGGCGAGACAAGTCAGTCAGAAAAAATGTGAAATGAATAGTGTCAATATAATTATTTGTTATATTTTGTATTCAAATAATTTAGTGAAACCAGTTAAGACTATTTCAATTACACCATAAGTTTATATGTAAGAGCTACATATTCAATGAATAATGTTTTTCGAACACAGTTTTTAATTTTGATTGAGTTACAACCCACTTTTCACTCTCTAACTGATTAGGTCGATACAATTTTTTAAAGAAAAGATGGAATCAAGAAACGTACCCAAGCTTGATTCCGCATTTATCAACCTAATATTTTTTTTATTTGGTGTTTATTGTGGCATCGACAGCTCTAGTCATAAGCCACTAGTGTTCTGAGTAGGCCTTGTTACTAACTCCATACGTCACCTTAGGAGCAGCACTCTTAATTTTGAATGAAACATTGAATTGTGCAGAACTCAACCAAGTCAAGCCACGATATTTTAATAGTTTAAATCAAATCGAATTAAAAAAAAAACTGTAAATATGAAAATCTCTTATCAATTGTAAAAGGTCTTGTTTCGGAAAGAATTTGTTTTATTTTGATTTTGTCTTGTCCCGTTGCTTTGTTCAACGTAGAATAATTTAATGTATTACATTCGCTTGAGAAAGATAGTGTGTATCGAAACATGTCTCGTTGACAATAAATCTGTGGAAATTTAATCGTGTTTACCTTAGTGTCATATACTATGAATTTCCATCAAGTAACGGTCATGTCAATCCAAAATCATAATTTTTTATTCAGTTCTGTCATTAACTGATTCTTGTCGGAAACGCGAGGAGGAAACATCGACCTTGATTCCTGTACAACGAGATAATTTGCGTAATTCTAGTAAATTTCCAGTCTTTGTATTTTGGTTTGAGTTCGTTCCATCCCAATCTTGAATCTATCAGTTTTTGAAATACTTTGAGTTTTGCACATATTTTAGCTCCATGTTTTTCCTTGCTGAATCGCAGCTCAATCATTTGGACAAATTGAATAATGTTGGTATGAGAGGTATTCAGAATGAATGGTTGAATCATATCTTTAAAATCGACTGTCAATTAATGACACAGGTGTCCCTAAGAATCAGTTTTGGGCCGATTCCCTTTATTCTTTATATCAATGAGTTGCCATCTGATGTACCAAATACATTCACTTGTATGGGAGCTGATGATTCTTCCCTATTATTTACTTCAAAAGATTTGACTAAATTGCATTCATTATAATATCCACTTTGTTCTTGTTAGCTTGCAAATCTGGTTCAGTGACAAAATTTCCACTGTTGCGATAGAAAGATGTAAGGCTATAATATTTATGGTGTTATTTCTAGATAGCAGGCTCCAGCCAGCACTATAAGGATCTTATTAAATTACTCAACAAGCAGTGTTACGTGCTGAGAAACCTGAAAAGAATTCTAGACAACTTTGGCCTGCTTTTATATTACCACGGGCAGTACAATCTAGACTTAGCTATGGGCTTATTGTTTGGGGTAATTTTTCACCTGCACATAATGTTTTTATTACGCACAAGAGAATAATCGGAACCATTGCAAACGCATCACAAACTGTATCGTGTAGAACATTATTTAACAAATTCAATATTTTACGTCTCTTAGGTCTATACATTCTGGAAGTTCTGTACACGTTTACAAATATCAGAAAGTAATTGAACACAGAATCAATTTTTTCATGATTATAATATCCACACAAAATATGATTTTAACAAAACACGGTTATCCCTACAACTCACTTCGTTCGAGTGTTTGGGGCAGAGATTATATAATGCACTTCCAAATAATCTCAAAAATATAGCAATGGGACAAGACAAAAGCAAAATAATACAAGTACTTTTCGAAACAAGACCTTTTACAATTAATGATCCTTTTTCAAATTAACAGATTTTTAAAAAAAATTTGATTGATCGATTGAACTATTGAAATTTCGTGGCTCGACGTGGTTGAGTCCTGCACAATTCACTGTTTCATTCAAATTAGGAGTGCTGCTCCTAAGGTGACGTAAGCAGTAACAAGGCCTACTCAGAACACATAGTGGCTAATGACTAGAGCTGTCGATGCCACAATAAACACCAAATTTTAAAAATATATTAGGTTGATAAATGCGGAATCAAGGAAATGCTTGGGGCATTTCTTGGTTCCATCTTTTCAATAAAAAATTGTATCTACCTAATCAGTAAGATAGTGAATCGTGGGTTTTAGCTTAGTTTAAAAACTATATTCGAAAAACATTATTTATTGTATATGTAGCTCTTACATGTAAACTTATACTGTAATTAAAATAGTCTTAACTGGTTTCACTAAGTTATTTAACTACAAAATATAACAAATATTCATATTGACACTATTCATTTCATAGTTTTTCTGACTGACTCGTCTCGCCATGACAAAATCTTTACATAGCGTGTTAGAGTTCCTTTCGAACGTCCTCAATTATTCTATTTGCGAAGAGATGGAGTCATCTAGAACGATTATACTATGCAACATTGGGATGCAATGATGAGTCATACGTGTTTACAAGTTGATTTCAACTGTGGTCAGGTTCTAAATTTTTTTTTCAATGTATGAAAATAAATTTAATAAATAAATGATCATCCTGTGATAAAAAATAGTCAAAGGTGGAATTTTGTGTCCTGCTCGTAAAATAGCCACTCACAAGGGTCCTCGATGATACCCGAGAAACCCGAGTCATTGTATTCGTGCCATGTGCCGGAGTACGGATGTCTGCAGTAAGAGGTGTAGTGGCCACTGTACATGGTGCCTCTGTGATTGAACTGCGCATAGAGATTGTAGCGACAAGGAGAGGCGGTGTCAGCGACGTAGTTGCTCAAATCTAATCCCAATAGCGGAAAGTCAATGGTGGCGTTGAATAAGAGACCATACACTGTGATAGCCTCATATGACCGGTGCTTTACGTGAAGGGCAACGACAAATCCCAAAAGGAATCGAAGGTGTCCGAGCAATGGCCACAGTAGGCACATTTCAGGGTCGATTTCAACTGACCGACGAAAATATCTACTATTTTCGAATTGTTCCTGAGTAAGTAACTATACCATGATACCTGTGCTCTTTCCTTATCGCTCAGATCTTCAACCATCTCTGTCAAATTAGGTTTCGGCTTCACCAACACTCTTTTCACATATTCATGCAAACCTTCCAGCAAATACTGTAGGAATTCTTGTGCATCCTGCTGGTCGGAACCCAAGAAACGTAGCTCGAACCGTTGGATTTGGTTCTTTAATAAGACGGCGTCAACGATCCTAGGTGAAGAATCATCCAACCACAGATCTTTAATGAATCCCCCTTCATGATGGAAAGAATGAAGTTTATGTCTTTCACATACTCGTCCATCTTCACGTATTCTAGGAGACATCTCGTAATGTAAAGACATTGGATTGCGCTATGCACGTAAAAAGTGTTCCCGATGTTCTTGAGCCCATTAAGATCTAGAATTCTGACGGCACCGACGTGTGTGACCGTTGCAGGTTCAAAGGAGTTTTCTCCATTGGAGCTGTATTCGTCATGGCAAATGTCATTCAAAAAATTTGTGTTCTGGCAATGCCTTTGACTGTCGCACGAAAGACGTGCCAGAAAATTCGAAAAAAGGCAGATGTTGTCAATTGCGGAGGTGGCGATGAATCTTTGCCGCAAACTCCACCTGAGATGTTTTTCGCAAACTCCTTATTGACTACTGAATTTTGCGAACTATGAAATTTTGGAGTAGAATTCATAAATAGCTCATCAGAAGATTTGAGAAAGGGAATCGAACCAAACAAGGAAGCTGCATTGCTTATTTGAATTGCGAGACTGATTTTTTGAAATAAAACGGATGTTGTCCTTGGTTCATTGGTTTCTTTGGAAATTTTGTAACCAATTGCTTTAATAAATTTCAAAGCTTGGGGCCTGAAATCTCCAAAAATTTCATAGCCGATAGGGTAAAAAATATAATAATCTCCCAAGTACTCATATTTTCTAATATTCGATTTTTCTGCCGCTGCAGCTGCTGATCCGGAGGTAACTGAAGTACTAGGGACATGTGACGGTGCCAAAGTGTCTACACACGTGAAATCCCACACAACTGGTCTACCGCGCTGCCATGGAATGAGTGTCATTCCATCTGGTCTCTTACCATCATCGTTGGAGGTACCGCTTGGTTCCAAAACAGCAGGAATTTTGGCGGAGACTAAGGCACGTTTGAACAGATCATTAACAGCTTGATGACGAAGAAGACGACCAGTGCTCAATATACAACTTAAACCATGTGTACCTTTGTTGTTAACTTCCGAACCACACCTACACTGATGTTGCACGCAAATCGCAGAACCCAAGCGGAAGCCAATTGCAACTCTGAATGATTCATTATCCAAATGAGTTCCAAGGGAGGATACTGGTGAAACATTTAACCAAGCTCCTGCACCACTTGACGAGACTGCTTTGAGACGGGCCATTTCAGATGATGTTGAAACAGACTTCATAAGAAGCTCTGATGCAATTTTTATAATTGAAATATCCCAAGCACGCTGAAGATATTTTTGTTTAGGTGGAACTTCCGAACAAGTTGAAGAAATCCAAAGATGTTCTCCTTCTTTCAAAGAAAAATCGGCTGGAAAACGCAAAGGCAAAATCGAATCAATAATGTCACCAACGCTATACATAGACGAAAGAAATGTTGGCAGTGCAAGAGAAGTTGTTTGACGAATGCCCAAACCTCCATTTGAAACTGGAAGAGTAGCTTGTATCCAAGAAGTATCATCCATGGGATTATTCAAAATCAGTTGAAGTTCAAAAGAGGCTGTTTGTGCCAAGATGGAATGCACCTCAAAACGTAAATGAGCTTGGGAATGGCCCAACAATTCTTCAGCAGGTGAAATGCAACATGTGTTGGAAGTTTATTAAGGCGTGAGGACATTGTACAAAAATAGAGAATTTTACTTTCCAAACAGGGAGAAAGAGCTTCATCAGTGAGAGGTGCACCAAGTAAAAAAAGATGTGATCTTTCTATGATTATGATTCCAGGAGCTAGGCGATCGAAATTTGTGAAAATTTCAGCATAAAATTCATCAAGAAAGAAAAGTTCACATTTTTTGTAATTCAATTCAAGCCCAACTTCGTTGGTCTCAGATATGATGCTTGCAGAACTTCATTGCCGTCTCCCCCAAAAGAACCATCATCTAAATACCAACCATTGAATTCAGAAGTGATGTTCTCTAAAATGTCATTCATAGTTAAACAGAAAAGAGCTAGAGATAAAGGGCCTCCTTGCTGTACACCACGCTCTGAAATTATGATATTCTCACCGAAATTCAGAAAATATGGCTGGTTATAGCTTTGAAAAATCAATGGATATAATTCGGGAATAATGTTCATAACAACTTTTAACATTGAAACGCAATCAACCATATTGAATGCATTCTTGATATCAAGCTTTAGAAATACTTTTCCAGATTTATCATTATGATGGTTGATGTAACGAGCAGCATGAGCAATAGCCTCGCAACCACCAGGAGAATCAAAGCCGAATTGATTAGGACGAAAAAGGTTTTTCTCTCACTTTATAACAAGCCAGTTTCGCAACCAAACGTCGAAAGAAAATACCGACAGTAATTGGTCGAACTCCGCCATCTCGTTTTTTTAAGTCCACATAATGAAGCTTAAAAAACAGGGAAAATGGCAGTGATAATGGAACAAGACAGTACAAAGTTGCAATAAGCTGTAAGAGAAGTTGAAAGCTTAACACCAGCCGTACCCGCATTATAACAGATCAAATCCTAAATATGCGAAGTTCTCAGTGAATCTAAACTCCCAGATGAACTCGTACGAAAAGACCTTATTGATTGCCTGACGTCATCTTCAGATACGATTAATGGGGTAATAGCTAGAAACTTAGACCATGTGTACCTTTGTTGTTAACTTCCGAACCACACCTACACTGATGTTGCACGCAAATCGCAGAACCCAAGCGGAAGCCAATTGCAACTCTGAATGATTCATTATCCAAATGAGTTCCAAGGAAGGATACTGGTGAAACATTTAACCAAGCTCCTGCACCACTTGACGAGACTGCTTTGAGACGGGCCATTTCAGATGATGTTGAAACAGACTTCATAAGAAGCTCTGATGCAATTTTTATAATTGAAATATCCCAAGCACGCTGAAGATATTTTTGTTTAGGTGGAACTTCCGAACAAGTTGAAGAAATCCAAAGATGTTCTCCTTCTTTCAAAGAAAAATCGGCTGGAAAACGCAAAGGCAAAATCGAATCAATAATGTCACCAACGCTATACATAGACGAAAGAAATGTTGGCAGTGCAAGAGAAGTTGTTTGACGAATGCCCAAACCTCCATTTGAAACTGGAAGAGTAGCTTGTATCCAAGAAGTATCATCCATGGGATTATTCAAAATCAGTTGAAGTTCAAAAGAGGCTGTTTGTGCCAAGATGGAATGCACCTCAAAACGTAAATGAGCTTGGGAATGGCCCAACAATTCTTCAGCAGGTGAAATGCAACATGTGTTGGAAGTTTATTAAGGCGTGAGGACATTGTACAAAAATAGAGAATTTTACTTTCCAAACAGGGAGAAAGAGCTTCATCAGTGAGAGGTGCACCAAGTAAAAAAAGATGTGATCTTTCTATGATTATGATTCCAGGAGCTAGGCGATCGAAATTTGTGAAAATTTCAGCATAAAATTCATCAAGAAAGAAAAGTTCACATTTTTTGTAATTCAATTCAAGCCCAACTTCGTTGGTCTCAGATATGATGCTTGCAGAACTTCATTGCCGTCTCCCCCAAAAGAACCATCATCTAAATACCAACCATTGAATTCAGAAGTGATGTTCTCTAAAATGTCATTCATAGTTAAACAGAAAAGAGCTAGAGATAAAGGGCCTCCTTGCTGTACACCACGCTCTGAAATTATGATATTCTCACCGAAATTCAGAAAATATGGCTGGTTATAGCTTTGAAAAATCAATGGATATAATTCGGGAATAATGTTCATAACAACTTTTAACATTGAAACGCAATCAACCATATTGAATGCATTCTTGATATCAAGCTTTAGAAATACTTTTCCAGATTTATCATTATGATGGTTGATGTAACGAGCAGCATGAGCAATAGCCTCGCAACCACCAGGAGAATCAAAGCCGAATTGATTAGGACGAAAAATGTTTTTCTCTCACTTTATAACAAGCCAGTTTCGCAACCAAACGTCGAAAGAAAATACCGACAGTAATTGGTCGAACTCCGCCATCTCGTTTTTTTAAGTCCACATAATGAAGCTTAAAAAACAGGGAAAATGGCAGTGATAATGGAACAAGACAGTACAAAGTTGCAATAAGCTGTAAGAGAAGTTGAAAGCTTAACACCAGCCGTACCCGCATTATAACAGATCAAATCCTAAATATGCGAAGTTCTCAGTGAATCTAAACT
Organism: Chrysolina oricalcia; assembly: GCA_944452925.2. NCBI lineage: Eukaryota > Metazoa > Arthropoda > Insecta > Coleoptera > Chrysomelidae > Chrysolina > Chrysolina oricalcia. The sequence continues at coordinate 35,215,542 of OX101825.2, read as the reverse complement.
CCCAGATGAACTCGTACGAAAAGACCTTATTGATTGCCTGACGTCATCTTCAGATACGATTAATGGGGTAATAGCTAGAAAGATCAGTGGGTTATGGCTATGTGGTGTGCTGGATTGAGGATCTTTTGAACGCAGTTCCATTAAAGTAGCTGTATCAAAACTTGCCAAAGTGTCGTCTGAGCACAACATTTTTACAGCTGCTGAAAGATCTCCGTCTGAAACTTTATCCATCACTCTTTTCAGCATAAGTGATTCACCATCTTTATCGGGAACATTGAAAGTGTTGTACGTGAACACCAACAAATTTTCCCAAGAAGCAACAGTGTTGTGCTTTATACAACTTTCGATTGAAGTGGAAAGAGCGGACGAGGAGACAAATCTTGCAGCTTGGGGTATCTTTTTCAGCACAATACAATCACGTTTGAAGGCAGCTAGTCTGACATGCAATGGCGTTGATTTCTTGATCACAGGAGTGGTAATATCAATGGCAGCTGATACATTTGGGCTTGGTACTGTATGAATCTTACACCAATGAATTTTAAAACCAGTGGAATTTTGGAAATTCTTGCAGCAAGTTTCACAAAATGATGTTGACAATGACATTTTCTAGAATTATCTGTACAACCAAAATAGAAATACCTATTGCGGAAAGTTTGTACATGTGCGATAATTATGTCAGGTGCGCTTAGAATGGTGGCAAGTCAAACAATATACAGGTTAAGCCACGAAATATTAAAAATGTACAAAAGGAAAGTACCATCATTGCAGAAAATTCAGCAAAATGTTATTGGAAAAAGTTGTTTATAATCAAAAGATGTGCCTAAATACCAAAATATAGCTTCCTAATGAATGTTTAAATTTTTTTATATATCAATAATTACCCAAATTTTTTAATATTTACCCTATACATTTTCATAAATCAATCACTATCAAATCATTTGCGCATAACTTCAAATTGAAGCATATTTGTGAAATTAAGTTGGATTTTTATTTTTTAGGAAATCACAAACTTCATGTATGTTGCAACGATATTGAAGGCAACTTTGAAATTACGCAAACATTATTTTAACAAGGTGAAATATAAGTAAACATATAAACATAATACAAAATACTCATTTGAAGTGAATTTTTTGTTTTAAATAAGTTTCTATTAAAAACTTCAAATTGATCGGCAAACATGAAATCTTACTGATATGATCGCGGAAACCGGTGAATTATGTTCACGTTCAGAAAGCGACAACAGCAAAAGAACTTTGGGATAGCTTAGTTTCTGCATTCGATGATTCGGGTCTAACCAGACGTGTGGGACTGTTGAAGACTCTCATCACTACGACTCTTCGAAATACATCGTCTCTAGAAGAATATATTAATAAAATAATTGCCACTGCACATAAACTCAACCAAATTGGTATGGCTGTTCCAGACGAGTGGATTGGAACTTTATTGCTAGCTGTTTTACCCGAGGAATATAGTCCCATTATAATGGGTATAGAAAGTTCTGGTGTGAAAATAACTGCAGATTTCATCAAAACTAAACTACTCCAAGATGTTAAAAATGTCAACGTCAGTAATTGTGATGAAACTGCTGTGTTTTATAGTGATAAAAAACGTTTTTCAAAAACTAGTTATTCCAAAAAGAAAGGACCTCGATGTTTCAAATGCAACCAATATGGCCATCTAGCAAATAAATGTACTAATAAGCAAAGCACATTCAGAAATAAAACGAATGTCTTATTTTCCTCTTTGGCAGTACATAATTCTACGATAGATGATTGGTACATTGACTCTGGGGCCTCGTCACATATGACAATGAAAAGAGAATTACTTCACAATGTCACAGTTGTGTCACATGAGGTTAAAGTTGCTGATAATACAATTTTGCAAGTAGAAGCCAAAGGTGATGTGAACATGAAAGTAATGGTTGATAACAGAGAAGAATCGGTCATGATAAAGGACGTTTTATATGTGCCAAAACTTTGTGTCAATCTTCTGTCTGTTAGTCAGATCACAAGTTATGGAAACTCCGTCCATTTTGAATCAAGTAAATGTAGAATTTTGAACAAGGAAAAGGAATTAGTAGCGGTTGCATCATTAGTGAACAATATGTACAAACTGGACAAAGCTGTTTCGTTTTCTGCTAATGTTGCAAAGACAGATAAATATGAGTCAGACCTATGGCATCAAAGACTTGGACACACCAGTTCAGATACTCTTATGAAGATGAAAGCTGTTGCTGTGAAGGGAATCCGTTTTCCTGAAAAAAGCGTTAGTCCTTGTGTGACCTGTTTGGAAGGAAAACAGACACGGAAGCCTTTTCAATCATCTGTTTCTACAACGAAAGAATTATTGGAGTTGGTGCATTCCGACATTTGTGGACCAATGGAAACTGTTTCATTAGGAGGAGGAAAATAATTCTTATTGTTCATTGACGATTTCTCTAGGAAAACTTTTGTATATATCTTGAAATCGAAAAATGAAGTGTACCAGTGTTTCGTTGATTTTAAAAATTTAGTGGAGAATCAAATTGGAAAAAATATTCGAGTATTACGGACTGATAATGGTACCGAATATACCAATTCAAAAATGCAACATTTTTTGAAAGAATCTGGTATAATTCATCAAACTAGTGCTCCATATACACCGCAACAAAATGGAGAAGCTGAACGCATGAATAGAAGTGTATTGGAAAAGGCACGATGTTTGTTACTCGAAGGAAAATTTTCCAAAAGTTTTTGGGCTGAATGTGTTTTATCTGCTGTTTATCTCATCAACAGAACATACACGAGAGTGCTTGGTACAGACAAAACACCAGAAGAAATATGGTCCAAGAAAAAAACCAATTTGAGTCATTTACGAGTAATTGGATCGACAGCAATGATACATGTGCCTGATCAACGTAGAAAAAAGTTTGATCCAAAATCTATTAAAGGAGTATTAGTTGGATACTGTGAGACTTCAAAAGCATACAGAATATATGTACCTGATAAGAAAAAACTTTTAGTCAGTCGAGATGTCGTTTTTCTTGAAAGTCAACCGTACTTTGACAAAGACAATGAGCTAAATACTGATGTGTTTTATCCTTTATTGATGAGTGAAATTGATATTTCTGAAGATACAACTGCGGAATTGTGTGAAGATGATACTGAACCTGGTTTTAATTCATCTGTTTCTCCTGAAAGTCAGTTCAGTCCGATGTCATGGAATTTCAAAATGACAATTCCATTTGTGCAAAAAATTCCATTGTCAAACAGAATATCATCACCGATAATGAAATTGTAGACACTCGTGCTTCAGTCAGGACCAAAAATGTTCCAAAATCACTGGATGATTTCCAACTATATGTTGTCAGTGATACTGAGACAGTTTATCAAGACCCTACTTCATTTGAAGAAGCGATGACAAGATTTGATTGTTCATTTTGGAAGAAGGCAATTGAAGACGAATATACATCTCCAATCAAAAATAATACGTGAGAAGAAACCAATTTACCAACTGGAAAGAAACTTTTAGATACCAAATGGGTTTTCAAAACTAAACTCAACGAACATGGCGAAATTGTTAAATATAAAGCTCGGTTGGTAGCCAAAGATTATAACCAACGAAAAGGAATTGATTACGATGAGGTGTATTCGCCAGTGGTTCGATATGAATCAATACGTTTTTTAATAGCATTAGCTGCTAAATTTGATTTGGAAATAGATCAGATGGATGCAATAAGTGCTTTTCTCCAAGGTGATTTATTTGAAGAAATTTATATTAAGCACCCCGAAGGCTTCGAGAAAGGAAATAAAGTGTTGCACTTGAAAAAATCTATCTATGGATTGAAACAGTCATCGCGCATATGGAATATGAAGTTGGACCAAGCATTGCAAGATTTTGGAATGAAAAAGTCACAATATGATCCATGCATTTATTATTTACATTCGAATGGAAATTATTTATTCGTTGCTGTGTATGTTGATGATTTGTTGATTCTTTCAAATTTGACAAGCTTGAAAGAAAATTTGAAAGCAGATTTGTCAACAAAATTTTACATGAAAGATATCGGACCTGCAAATTTGTTCCTTGGTTTGCATATCACAAGAGACAAGGAAAGTGGAAAAATATGGATAGATCAACAACAGTATATAAATCAAATGCTGGACCGTTTTGGAATGACGAATTGCAAACCATGTGCCACACCATTGGATTGCAATCAGAAAATGTGTAATGATATGTGTCCAAAATCTGACGAAGAAAAAAAGGAAATGGAGAAAATTCCTTATCAAGAACGGATTGGTAGTTTGTTATTCTGTGCTCAAGTGTCTCGACCCGATATTAGCTATGCAGTGAATCTCCTCAGTAGATACAATCAAAATCCTGGAAAACCTCACTGGGTAGCTTTGAAACGAGTTTTACGATATTTAAAAGGTACAATGAACAGAAAAATGTGTTATACCAAGAATTCAGATATGAGATTCACAGGATTCTGTGACTCAGATTATGCAGCTGATTTGGATCAGAGAAAATCGGTTTCTGGATATGTTTTCTTATTACAAGGGGGTGCAGTCTCATGGAGTTCGAGAAAACAATCAATTGTAGCGTTGTCAACGGCAGAAGCAGAATATATTGCCATGAGTTCTGCGATTCAAGAAGAAATGTGGTTGCGAGGTTTCATGAAGGAATTGATAAACAGCGTTTCCATTGAGAGAACAGTTCTTAATTGTGATAATCAGAGTGCTATTCAATTGGCTCGTATTGCAGGATATAATGCTAGGACGAAACACATTGACATCCGTCATCATTTTGTCAAAGACGTCGTATGTAGTGGAGATGTTGAATTGAACTACATTGGGACTGAGTATATGGTTGCTGATATACTAACAAAGGCTCTTCCTGCGAAGAAGAATGTTTTTTGTACAGTTGGTTTTGGATTAATTTGACTTTCATAGTTATTCATTTTTGGGGGGAATGTTGTAATATGAGTATTATTTATTAATGAAAAAACTGAATAACTCAGAGTTTGTGATATACATATAGATAGAAAAAAAAGAAAATAGAGTTGTTGATAAATGTGTCATGTTACTTGTTTTTACTTTTATACAATTTTCCTTTCAATAAAGTTATACCAAACCGACTTTCATCATATTTTCACAATTTGGTGTGGCTCCAGCGCCATCTATCGAGTAATTGCAACGATCTTTTTTCAAAAAGTAGTATCGGTTATACCATTTAAAACATAGTTCGACCCTTTTTTCCACATCAAACCGTTCAAATTTATCGAGAAATTGTTCAGATCCGCCTTATACTTGATATTTCGAGTACATACCGTAAAAAATATTAACAAATCCGAAAAAAATCATACGGTTAATAAATCAATTGGATTCTCTTTTCAACGATGTGTAAATTGATCTCCCATGCCGTTTGAAATTTTTAAATCGATCTGCTTCCCGCCCCTTCTATCAAGCAATCACAAAGTCTTTTATTTCAAGAAGTAGTCTGTGATACCTTTCAAAACGATATTTGTACGTCGATCCGTTCAAAAGTTAACAGGGGGGGTGGGTTGAAAGCCACACTGTAAATGTAAACACAGTTTGCATATAAACTAATAGCATGAGGAAATGCGATTACTCATCTCACAAAAAGAACAATTCGCGTGATATTTGGAATCAAATAAACCGATTCATGCAGAAATTATTTCAGGGAATATAACCAATATTGACAGTGCCTTGAAAGTAAGTCATGAAATACATTCTGTTTATTAAAGCAACGTAAAATAATTTCACGATGAATTCGGGTAACCAGGAATATACCACTACACAGATAACAGACAAAAATAAATTATGAAAAAGCTACTTCATATGCAGGATTTCAAATATTAAAAAAAATAAGTTGAGCAAATGCATAGTTAGAAAGTGTTTAGTGTTTGAGTATCTGCAGGAATAAGAGTGAATTTTGATTATATTCATTTTACTTCCATCATCATTAATGGGGTATTTATTTTTACTCCATACATTTTATGGAACAGAGAACCCCGCAAACTTCATATGGAATTTGGGTCCAGGTGGATTTTTTTGAATTTTGTGAATATGATGCAGTTCATGTTATTTTGAATAGAAATCAATTGAGTGAAAAAACCCAAAAATGAATAGTTTTGATGCTAGTGGGCGTTGAAATCATACCTTACTCAGAATAGACTATTTATTATTATAGGCGGAACAATACCTCAGTTTAGATTATGCTGAACAATTGTGTAATTTTTTATTAAAAAAAATCTTAAACCTACCCCTTACCCCAACCTATATTTTAAAACACGAAAATAATTTACTCTCGACTACTTGTAAATGCTTTCCTGAAATAAATGTTTTAATCAGCTCGAATTGAGGATATCGTACAGTTGTTTAATTTCACCTTTCCATCCCTTCATGTTATTTCAATATTAATTAATTGGGCGAAAACCTAAATAAATAAATACTAGACATCAACAATTTCAATTTGAGGTGGTACCGGAAATCTTTTTTTATACAAAATTGACAATTGTTCAGCACAACCTAAACTGAAATACGAAGCGTTATTGTTTCCGCCTATACTAATGGAGCAAGGTATGATTTCAACGCCCCCTAGCATCAAAACTATTCATTTTTATGGTTTGTTACCCATATAATTTCTATTCAAAATAACATGACTTGCATCATATTGAAAATTCACAAAAATCCACCTTTTTTTTCGTTTTGTGCCCTTCGGGGGAAGGGGTGATAATCATGAAAAACTGCTATTTCCCTTATTCAGGCATATTCAAACAATCGGCGATACATTTAAAAGCACTCGAGGAATTTTTTTTTTCGTTTCGTAATAGGAGTTGGGGGGAGAAGGGGGGGGGGGGTAAGATTTTTTTTATGAAACAGCTCAATATTGTGCAACATAAGCAATAATGAAACAAGTGAAGATATTATTACCGGATTCAAAAATAAATAGTCTAATCTGCGCAAGGGATGATTTCAACGCCACTAGCAGCAAAACTATAACTATTTTGGCTTGGCTCAATGGCAACATTCGTTGAGAATTACATGTTTATCCCAATAACCACTCCACACGTCCGTAGGGTAGGTGACTATTGGGTCCTCAGATCAATATGTTCACTTATTGATCTGAGATTGGTTCCGATTGACTTCTACTGAAAAACTAAGGAGTCCTTTCACCTATGCACTAGTATTTGATTTGTCTGTCATTAACTAATATCGTTCATCATCCTTATAGTTTTCAGTCAAAATAATTCTCTCTCGGAACCAGATTTGATTGGTATCAGCGATTTTGCCTCGATTCGGTACTATGGCTATTATTCATTCAAATTGGATTGTTCTTGTTTGGACATTCTGTATACACTCATTCATCACATTAGCATTAATCCTCTATCATAAAACGTAATTCGCTTCTATATTGACACCCAACAGTCCCAATAAAAGCTGGGAACATGTTCAACAAATAGAGTCAATTGGTAATTAAATAATCATATTCCATCGTTTGAAATCAGTCGAGCCAAAATATGCTGGAACACGAAATTTCATTTTGTATTTGTCGAAGTTCGTGTCGAATATTAATCATTTAATGTGCCAATTAAGTATCATGATGAATAACTATTAACACTATGAATGTGTTAATATTTAATAATGTATGTATGCACTTGATGTTTATTACGATCTGCAAACCCTAAATCAATTGTATTATAAAAGCATCAACATCCATTACTCTAAAAAAAGTTCTTCCTTCACTGAAAAAAATGTGGTACATCATATCAATGAATACCGTTTATTACCTCTCCGTTCATTGGCACAATGAATTTCTCATCAAGCCAGTAAATTAAGATTCACTGAAAAACAAAGGTATTTATTGATACAATGAATACAAGTTTATTGATTTCAATGATGATCGTTGCTCAGACCTATGAAATTGTTTCGGTGCGACAAGGAAAAGTTCATTGAGGTAAAGAAAACACTGAAACACTGTGGAATTTTTCATTACATCAACCAACAGAATTCATTGTCCTAAAGCACTACAAGGACCATTTTAATTAATATGGTTCATTATATTAATAATTACCGTTTATTACTTCTTTGTTCACTGACACTTGCTCATATTCGTTGGCTCAATGTACAGGGTTCTTTGACGCAATGAAAAATGTTTGAATACGTATATTCCTATTGATTCTTGGAATATGTCGAATGTAAATGAGCATACATGAATTCATAATATGAATGTACTGATCATCGAATGAAGAATTAATTCATTTCATCAATCAACGTGTTCGTTGAGGCGGTAAATGTCTTCGTGAAGGGTAAGTCAACAAAAATGTGGAAGGGAAGTGTATTCGTCATCTAGTCACTTTCGGGATGTTTATAAATTTAATTGAGTTTGAACTGCGAAAGTTGGGTTATTTTCTTGCGTACTGTGAAATTGGGCGACCAAGAGGTAAGTAACTATTTGTCTATAGGTATTGACATTTAATCTCAAATTGCTGTTTATGTTTCGAATGAATACGAAATTTGATTCTAAGTTTTCATTTCAAGAGAATTCATGACATAACGACCAACCCAGCATTCAGATATTGTTAACGATTATTGTATTCAAATATTGAGAAATTTGAGTAGTTTTAACAAAATTTGATTTCAGAAGAATTTGATATATGCTAGAAATCTTGTAGGTAGTATAAACCTCAACAAATTTTTAGAAGAAGGAAAGCAGACTTATTTAAGAACTGACCTACTTACCAACGACCCTCTGGATTTCATTTGGTAAGCTATAAGTCTACCTATAACTAACTAGGGCCTTCAGTTTACTCATTTTTCTTTTTTTGAAGATTGATATGGATTTTAAAGTTTTATATTACAATGCAAATGTACTGCTGGATAATTGGGAAGTTTATGTGAAAAAACTTTTCTCAAAGTGTGAAAAACAAAGAAGTGAAAACATTGCTGGATAGTCTAAGCAAGCCAGACACGAGTGAAAGTAAATTTTTATTATATAGGTAGCGATATCGTAAATCATGAAGGTTTCATTTCTTGAATTTTTTTACCAGTTTCAGGTTCAACCATCAGCAAATCAGATAGTATCCCAAGCGGCCTATGTGCCGGTCTCTTAAATTTCATCTATCATTGGATGATTGAATGATTTCATTGAATAATCGAAAGATTGGATTTGTATCATACCATTTTTGTGTTTGAATTTTGTATTTTGCGTATCTTTTTGTTTTTTTTTAATTTTGCTACGGTCGTACTCCTAATGAACATTATTCAGTGGGTAGTTTTTATAGAAATAATATTAATTGGATTTGTATTCAATGCACTTTTTTCTACTGTGTTGTACCTTCTAGTTTAGAGATAGATTAATGTTCTCATGAATTTTATTTAATATTACTACATGTGTAGATACGCTGGATTTGTTGTATTCGGAAATAAATAACAGTATTGGTAATAATATGCTCATTATTTACTCTTCCATCTAATGTGTCGTTATCATCTAAAGTATTAAATTAATTAAACAATTTTTCATTAGAGCAAACATGTACCTACCAGAGAAAAATTGGAAGATGCATCGATTATTCTCCAAGATAATAAACATATGTCAAATACTTCTCAAAAGATTCAGGACACTTTGCTAGTTCAGGAAAAAATATCATTGAAACCTAGAATAAATTTATTAGAGATTGAAAACAGAAAGTAATTTTGGGCTCGCTACTATAATTTAAAATAAATGAAAAACTTTTTTAAATAACACTATTCATTCTCAAAACTGAGACCACTTTATACTCCTGAAAACAAATCATAGAGACCAATAGTTTATCTGGTGTAATTCAGAACATTTCCTCAATGCATTTTATGTTTTAGGAATGCGATGATTTGTGTGAATTTAACTGTTATTTTCCTACATTTTGAAGTTCACTGTATCATCAATAGCCTTCATTGATTTAATTAACATGCATTTTTTTGTTGTTGTTGTTTAAAATTATTTCCGTCAACCGATTGCACCCCTACGCGCAACCCTGGGAAGTCATCGAGAGACTTGTGTGAGCTAGGGAAGACGCAGCCCTTACCTTTTAACGTGTGATGCCATGCGCGAGACCGATGACCGACGACTAAATATTCATTAGTTCAATGATCACTATTCAGTGAATTGATGTAAAATATTCATTATATTATTAATACAGCATTAATTCCTAGAAAGAACAATAATAATCAATATTATGAAAAGGAATCGTCAATCAAATGAATACTTTCATTTAATGTACTTGATCATGCAATCAATTAATGTATTCATTTATATTATGAACATCCTTATTCATAGTATCAATAACCATTGCTACATTGACATAACGATTCCGTTCATTGGACCAATATTGATGAAACTGTTCAATGAATCACTGTAATTTTTAATTCTATTCAGGTATCGATTGTGTTGTTCAAATAACGACAAGCCATTTTTTATGTTTACAGCACTGATACAGCGAAAATTATTGGAATCCAAAGACAGTTTCTGACTGGTCTGCGCATCGTTGTGCACTAATTTCTTTCAACCGATTATATTTTCAACCATGTAATGGAATCTACGAAGGCATGCGATATTTGTTTCCTAATTTCCAGTTACAACTCGACATCAGCTTAATTGACATGACAACTCGAAGTTAGCTCAAATAGTAAGCAGATTTTGAGTTGTAACATGAAATTAGGGAAAAAATCGCATGTCCGTTCTACGCTTGCGCAGGAATCATCTTTTTCGATGCTACGGAATATCATCAAAAATACCTTTCTTGGGGTCCATTACCAAAAGTATCTCTCCAAAGATCAGCTTTTTGTTTATTACCAATAGCTATTTTACTTTTCATCAACTGCTTATAAGCTACAGAGCACAGATCCGACCTGTACTGGAATTCGTTTCTTCGGTGATGCCTCGCTCACAAACTGGCGTATTTCTCTGTAACTGGACAGATAAGTTATCGATCTATCTTCATTTTGCAACCGTCTTTTATTTATTAAAGTTAAATAAAAAGGAGCAATGCACTATGTGTTCGTTTATACTTTATAACAGAATTATATCATTGAATAGTGACAAAATGGTCACAAAAATAAGAGGGGGCGCCACAGCAACTTTTAATATCAACGTCAATTAGATGTCCCAAAACTATAAGAACCAAAACTATAAGAGACTTTACCACACGATATTGTCAAGTTGGAGAGTGTTAATCAACAAATAAATAAAACATAAATGAAAACATAAACATTTAATATGAATTAATCTTCATTGTTCAGAGTAACAGTTTCCAAAAATAAGACTGTGATTCTAATAATATTCAATATTGGATATCTGTTGCATATGAGGTTGAATAAATAAGATTATATTAGGAAATCAATTTTACCAGCGCATAGTACTATGTGGTGGTTTACAAACAGTCATTGAAAGATATAAACTTCAACCGAAGATAATATCAATATTGAATACAAAAAAATTTTTAGAATTGAAATGGTAAGTGAAACCTGTTCCTTTGGTGACACCAACGTGAAGATGTTGGACTAGATCCTAGGCCATCCAGTACTGGAGTGATGAGGGGAGGGAGTCTACGAAGACCATCACTGAAGAAGGATTCATCTTATCTGACAGCATATCAGCATTTCATCAGGCGAAACCAGACATTCTATATTTCAGTCAATTGAGCTATACTGGAGCCAAAATACCATAAATATCCTCAACAGGAAGACGTGGGGCTTACCCAAAGCTGGGGAGATACCCAACCAGGCAAGAACAGTGACAATTCCATGGGTTGAATTCCTCTGGGTACAATAACCCTATAAATGTTTTTTAGTAAATAACTGTTCTGAACAGTCGCTAGCATGGAAACGATGAAAAGAGAAGTTGGAAAACTCACTTTCCGTGAAGGGTTTTATTTATCTCGTAGAAAAAAATTGTCGGCGTGGTACAAAGTTTTCAAAGGACTTTGGAGTTGATGGTGAGATGACTAGAATGGAATCACAAAGGATCACTTTACAAATGCAGGATTCGTCAGCCGAACAAAACCAGGAAACCCTGTATGGCTCTCAGACTCCTCGTCTCTAAGTTGGAAACAAAATCCACTTAGAAGATTTTTTCATCCAGGAAGTTAGGTTACCAACATTCAGATATTTCAATATTTGCTAGTTCCATGCATAACCGACCAATCTGACAAGCTTAAAAATGATGCTGTGTTTGTTTGTCTCTGATCAGACACCCTAAAAGCTAAGTTGGCTACACTGATATGAAACAGTTGACAGCTGACAGTTGAAATATCAATGGACAGCTAACAAAGAAAAGTAAACACGAAAGCAATCAAAACATTTGGTTTATAATCGCATCAAACCCTAAAAATTAAAACAGAGACAATTATTCGAAAACACTCCTTATGAACCTTCTCAATAACCAGAACTCAGACATACATGTGAAAATTCGTTTGAAGACAACCTTGGATGCCAAAGTGAGCAGGATATATTTTCTTTTGAAGAAATTCTTATTCACGTTTAATAATTTTTAGATCGACACTTGCAAAGCGTAAAACATCACACTTTTCTAGCTAGTAGAAATACAAGCACTACTCGGAAAACCAAACAGGACCACAACAAATGCAGTAACGATGAGAACAAGTCGAAAATTGAAAAGTTATGATTTATTCTGATGGTGCATCCAGTAGTGACAACTTGTAAAATTGATCATTAAATGTGGTCTATGAATGGAAATTAGCATGGGAATGTTGATAAGGTTTCTATAAATGACGTTAGACAACCAACTATGAACATATATGTTTGTTGTGTTAAGGCGTATTGAAAGTAGGTCACCACAGGCTGAAGTCTACATTGCTCTAAAGCTTTCCAAAAAATTAAGAAAATATAGTAGCGAAAATGTACATGCTACAATTCCATAGCGGATACTGTAACACTTTTTTTCAGGGTTGTGAATTTGGTACTTTTCTACCCAAGAACCATAGTCAACCCCACTCTGCGATAGACTTGTATGTCTCTTGCGGTGCCTTGTGCGCCAGCTTTGATTGGTATGCTCCACCTGATGAATTGAATAGCGGTTGCTATTTACACTCAGACACTTCCTGAAATACAAAAATGGAATAACACTCGGAAATAAATGATAAAGGAACTTTATTTGATTTAAATTCAATTTAAATAATTAGGTATAATGACTGCTGGTCTTTGACTATCTATAATAAACAAATGGAATCCTAACCCTAACCTTACAGGCAACAACACGGATTTAGTTAATATTGTGTCCCAGTCTCTGCAGAGGGGGTACAGGGAATTCTGGGTTAATCGGGAGCGTTCAGTAATGCGGGGAGTTTCAAGATTTCTTACACAGACTTTAGTACTTAGGGAAGGTGGCGGATACAGGGTACTAGTTAGGGGGGGTAACGAATATAAAAATTCTCATTTAAGAAAAGTAAAATACGAATATATTTCCAGGGACATATGAAATTATAAAACCAAACAATAAAGTATATCACAAAATTGAGATGATAAAATATTCCCATTCACTAATACCTACTCAACACAAAAATAATTGAAAAAAAAATAAAAAATGTCAGTCATCATATCAATGATAAATAAAACGAAAAACATTCTGCAGATCCATGAGTCTTTATGAAAGATTCTACAAGACACACATTATTTTTGTGATAAAAATTTTTCTTCATTTGTAATTAAATCACCGTATTTCCCAAATAACTTCGAAACGGTAAACAGGGAACTGAAAACTGTTTTTTGTGGTTTGTACACCATCAAACTTTGTGAATACAAAACAAAATTTTCAATATAAACCTTCTGAACTTTCCGAAAACATCAACTGGTTGAATTGTTTGAAATGTTTGGAGAATACATAACACCTCACTCTTTCATACATTTTTTGTGTGGAGAGAGTGGTAGTTTATGATAACATTCAAAAGTATTTAATTTTTTTAAATCACTCATGTTTTTGTACGTGTAGGTTTTTATATCTATACAGATGCACGGAACATACGAAAGACTAAGGAAAATTAACTATTGCCCATCCTCCGCCTAATGAAGAACGGCAAGCGAAAAGCAGTAATTTTTTGCTACTCGACGTTTTACGAGAATCAATAATATTTATTTCCGATGAAACATTCCTGACATATCATGAATTACACCAGTAAAGTCTAAAACAATTTCGGTTTGTAATCCGTATACTTTCCACAACCCAACTAATTTCGCGTATGAATTAGAATACACAAGGCTGTCTTCACTCATCGACGGACAAATATAAATGTCTCCAATTTTTTTATTCTTCCTATGTTTCGTGTGCTGTGAGAACTAATGTAAACTGCATTTTTAATATCCAGCTGATGTTCAAGGGATTCCTGAAATCTCTCATTTTCAACAAGTTGTAAGTTATGAAATAAATTCTCTAATATAATTGATGTAATAATGGAAATTGTAATATTACTGATCAACTATGTGAACATACTATCGGATAGCTATTCAAAGTTTAGACAAAATGCAAGTATTTGGAAGCATAAGCAAGCATTTTGTGACTACACCTACTTTCTATCAAACTTTTTCATCAAAAGATGTACATATCTGTAAAACACTAGATCATCGTAAAACAGATTGAAAAATGTAATAGTTATTGATAAAGTGAATCGGTATGGCTCTCCTTGTCTTAGGAACGGAGTCCCAAAAATATGCTTCGTTACAATATTGGCAAGTGGGCATTCATGAGGACCGATCTGGGTGGCCAAAACTAAAATTTTCAAAATTTTCAACGGTAAATGTGGATAGAAAAACAAAGTAGTTCTCGAAAGTTTGCGAATCAAGAAACTATGGACTATCACTATTTTCATCCTCTTCTTAAAAACATACTTGCGTGGTCGGTCGGAATTAGAAGTAGACACACGATGTTTATTGGCTTTGTATCAAAACCATCATTTAAAAAAAATCAGTAGTTTGAAAGTGGTTGACAATGTATTAGTTAGCTAGATCAAATGAGATTTCAATAAAAACTCTTTGTCAAGACCTGTCAAGATCGGTCATCAATTATAACACTCACCAAAAAAGATCGTTGTATCACATTAATTAACATCGATGACCTGAAAGAGACCCCTGGAAGATCATAATTAACTTTATAGCAGGTACATTAGTCGCATGCTATATAATAAGTATCGGAGATATCTTGTCGCCTTTACACACTTGATTACGACAGTAGATGTTAACTGTTGAAACGTCGTGAGTCAAACACATGCAAAGAATTTGTTATCTTTGTTTCTAGACAATGGAAGTCCAGAAGAATTCTACCAACGAATAATTATGTTGTGACTGATGGACAGTAATTTCAAAATAACTCTTCATCACTTTCTTGTTTTGCTTACATATTTTGACAAATTTGAGTTAATTAGTTTTGTTTCCCGCAGTTTCCTGGAAGATTTTTCATCAATATCTTCGAAAATATCAAAAAGTTGGGCATCTGTAAGAACTTCATGTTTCAATTCAAGGGCATTTCTCGATATTCTCGACAATATCGATCATGCTTTGCTCTTTTGGAAGGTGGTTGCATCTCCATAGCTGGTCCAGGCTTTTCCTCCATCACCAACTGTAACAAAACAAATGACTGATTTAATGTTTACAGTGTGTGCCCGTCAACGCACCAGGCGCGGTCACTTAACCGGTCATGTACATTTATAGGTAAAAGATCATGAGTTCACTTGTACTCTCATTCTTTGACACTTCTGATCATCAATTTATGAATCAAACATTTTTCATTTTGATACTTACAACTACCAGATATGAAACACACACAACAATAAAAAGCGAAATAAAGATGCGTGGTTAGAGTACGGAACCACCCACTTCATATGGAATCTTAGTCAATACTGCACGCCCTATTACACATCATACAATTCCAGTTGTGCCCATCATTGATATTTACTTTTGAATTATGATGATGTCGAGAACGCTCCTCGCGCGGTATGGGCACATTTGCCAAATACAAGTCAACGCGCTAGGCGTGTTGTGGGAAGTGAATGTAGTTTAAATAGTTTAAATATTTGTGTATTACATACATTTTCATATTCAAAAGAGATTTATTTAAATACATCTTCACCATCTTCCGATTATGCGGTGGAGCTCCATCAAGCTGATACCAAATTTTTCTATGGTCAGCGATCATCAGTCGTTCCAAATGATGCGTATTGAGATTTTTCGAAACATCGAGGTATAACGAGGCATATTGTACCGTTTGAGAGCACAAATCTGACAATAAACAACTTTATTGTGTTTAGTAACGAACAGTCGTTACAGTCAGATGATGAACCCTGTACTCCCATATACACCTACTACGTAGGCTTATTATGGTAAGTATCTGTCAGAAAACAACTACTCCCCTGGCTAAGACCACGACGGGTATTGAATTAAATCTAACAGATACTTGTGCAACGTTCCTCAAAGCATCAGAGGACGCAGTTGCAAGTGCCCTCTATGACCAACTAGCAGAATAATGTTTTGATTTGGATAGGGTGACCACCTACAAACTAGTTTCGATGTTGTTGCCTCTCATCAGTGCAAGGGTAGGTCAACACAGACAGCACTGAAGTCATCTGTTCCACGTCCAAATCATTACACACTCCGCTGGTTTGGTCAGTTCTGGTTCACGCGGTGAAGCGTTTTCTAGGCCGCTCCACCTAGCGAACAGAGAGAGAACACTCCTAATCTCCGGGTTAAGAGAGTTCTTTGGGAGATCGTTTAGTAACGAACAGTCGTTACCGACCGATGATGAACCCTTTACTCCCATATACACCTGCTATACGTAGGCTTATTATGGCAAGTACCTGTCAGAAAACAAGTACTCCGCTGGCTAAGACCACGACGGGTATTGAATTGAATCTAACAGATACTTAACTTAATTCAATACCCGTCGTGGTCTTAGCCAGGGGAGTAGTTGTTTTCTGACAGGTACTTGCCATAATAAGCATACGTAGTAGGTGTATATGGGAGTAAAGGGTTCATCATCGGTCGGTAACGACTGTTCGTTACTAAACGATCTCCCAAAGGACTCTGTTTTCTTTTATTGTGTTTGTTACCAAACATGGTGTTGAAGGATGAAAATCAACATTTCAGACAAGTATGCACAATTAAGAAATATAGTGAAATATCTCCAAAATTATAAGTTTTGAGTATAGAGAACTGTATTATAACTAAGGCTTATTTTCATAGTAGAATTGAACCTTGAAGAAAAAAAAGGGTTGAAATCTTTCAATTTTCTCAATAACTTATTATAGACCCAGATTTTTGAGCACCCTGTGGATTATCTAGTGGGTGTGAAAATGGATAGTGATTCATTCAACCTTTAAAATTCATGATTTCCACACTGCATATTTTTTGAAATGTTAATTTACATAAAAAGTTTGTAAAAAGTGTGTGTTCGAGAGGCTGCATATGTCACTTTTTCTAAAAAAGTTGAATAAACGGTTCAGTTTGGGTAAGTTTGGGCAAGTTTGGGTATAGAGTAAGATACATGAGTTAGAATCGAAATCATGAGGAGAATTAAAAAATTAGGTGTGTCAAAATAGAGGATTCCAGATAACATTGAAGGTTGGCCCAGCGTTTTTAAGGCAATCGTTCCCCGGCATTTCAAGTTCTGGTCAGGCACTTGAAAATAACGCTTATCCGGCATCCCGGTGTCCAGGCGACCGCTAGCCGCCCGTGATAAATTCTACCGTCAATTCAAAGTACCTCAGAAGTGCTTCAACGCCAACAAATTTCAGTGCACGATTGATGCTAGTCAACTATGTTTCTCCAGGTACTAAAACTCAATATTCTCGAAAAAAAACCTGATATCAACGTAACGCATATTTATTGAAACATAAAGCAATAGGTAACAGGTAATACACCATATTGTGTAATTAGATATCGATAAAACTTAACATTATTTTACAAACATGAATTTTTGAAATTCACATTGAACCGCTCCTATGTTGTACTAAAAAATGGTTCTGTTTTGCATTGGGATGGAATGAATATCAGAATGAAACGAACTACTCCGAATAAAAAAAATTCAAGAACTTTGCATTTCTAATTGAAAATGTAATTTGTATTTGAATGTGTATTGTCACAAGAAAAAAAAAGTTGGGTCAGATTCAACTAATTTTTATTTATCATTATTGAATCTCAGAATAAATCTGAAAAAATTACCAAATAACAAAAATTTCACAATGAAAAAGATGCATTAGAATTGACAGAAAAAATGTTCAGTTACATTTTTCATATTATATTGCTGGGAACATTTCCACTAATTACTTAGTTGAAATTTTCAGAACAAAAACTTTTATCTTCTGCAATTAGCATTCGTAACCAAAAAATGAACAATAGTTTGAATTTAAATTCACATACATATATATTTATGTGTGAGTGAAATACCAAACTGGAAATACTCCTGACTAAAATACTCCACTTTATTCACAACATCTTTTTGACCAAATTTTTTAAATCACAGGAATAGATCAATGAATTGATTTCAATATTTGTTGCTTACTTGAAGTCCTGTAGATCAGAAAAAAAAATCCTAATTGCTCCTGATATCAACTCCCAATAATAACCCTAAGTCATAATTTTAATCATTTTCTGGATTCTTCCTTCTATTCCTTCCTACGTCTCTACCTGATGCATTCCGTAAATATAATCTGGTGGTATCTTCCATCTGTTGTTGAGTGGTATTTTCAGATAATGGGTTCTCCTCACTGAAACTAAAATCAAAAAAGTCATCACCCATTTCCACAACAAAAAATGGTATAATAATCAAATTAAGAAATTATTACAATTTCATATTGTTGATTGAACAAACATACAGCTAAATATTTATGAAATATGCGAGTATACAATGGCACTACCTGACCTAAGCTAACAAAAACATGAAAAAATATTCTTACCTAATAAATTTTATTATATTGGTCAGTAAATGAATTATTTTCATTATTTCTTCTTGTCCAATTGTTACTGGCAGCCAAGTCATTTGTATTTGGTTTAAAATTCTCCCTATAGTGTCAACTGAATCTTTTCCATATACAGTCTTCAAAAAGTTACACTGAAATGAATAATACTAAAAATGATTTGATAATAAATTCATAGATTGTACAAAAAAATGTAGCAATTATGTTAATAGTAATATCTTACCATGAAGGTAAATTTCTCGTTGTCCAGCTGAGAATGAGTTCTTGTTTTATAGAAAATCTCCCAAAAGTTATATACTCATTTCTAGATTAGAGTCAAACTTTATATGACATCACCAATATTTAAAACTTTGGTGAGTAGCGGTTGACCTGAAAAGCAAAAGCAACTATTATAAACTAGGTAGCTACTCATCTAAATTCTACAATTCACAACACAGGTATTTTCCAGTTTTCCAGAATTTCAATTTCTCTGTTTACTACTCAATCGCAGGTACATTTTTCTGAATAACAATCATTTATGAAACCACACTGTATTCAGAAATTAGGTAGACAATCATTTTTGTCACAATGCAGAAAACTATATACAGTGTGATCCACTTAAGACCAGAGCAATCTTATAAAATCTACATTTTTCAATCGATTCAAATGTTTTCATCAGGTAGACATGCAAAAACTCTACTAGGACATCAAATTTCGTGAATGAATCACCATTTCCAGGGCCAACTAATCTGATTTTTCAATGTCAAATATCTAAAAAAAAAATACTAGCGATTTTTTTAGATTTGCGACATTTTCAAATGGATCTAATGTATAACGTTGAAATGTGTCAATCAATAAAAAAGTTATGATGGAACGAAATTTGAAGAATATGCCGTTTAATCAACCCACCAATTCAATTTCAAAACTTTTGTCGGAACTTTGACTACACCATCGGATTCAGGAAGTCTCGAAATATCACTGACTGTAATTTCATGAAAATCTGTTGATAAATAAAAAAAAATATGAAATATAATTGACAAAAAAAAAGTTTCGACCATATTTGATTCAAACACTAGGAATTAGATCTGATGTAACTCACTCAATTGTTGTACTTACCCAGTTTTTGAAATCAAAAGTGGAAAGAATGAACCCGATAAACCGCACCAATAACCATATAAGAGATTGGAATACACATTACACACAGCATCGCAGTGAACCAAACATGCCAAACAATAAAATATTCAATATCACCTGCGGAATACACGACACAGAACATTGGAAGACGTCAGTGCGCAGTCTCCAAATATGACATCAACGGGGCACTTAGCCAGCAAAGGATTGGCACTCTCAAATGTATATTTGGGAAATAAGTTTTGAAAGCGCTTGACAAGTCTCTCACCACAAACTGCAAAAACTAAATTGGATAGAGGTTTATAAAAGTCACTTGTGAAGTACTCCTGAAGCATTTTTCTCAAGTGCCGGTAATTTCACTTAGTCGGTCGTTACTTTTCAGGCAGATCGATGTTATCTGGGATGTGTCATTAAAAATAACAAAGATAACGTCACTTCCGGTGAAACCGGATACGTCACAATAACAAAAATATTTAAGTTGAATTATTCATTAGTTCTTCACCCATCTCTATATATAGATCGCGTTAACTCGTAAAGAAATACCCTGTATACAATCTACTACATCTATGTCCGCCTACGACTAGACTTACACTCATCAAGTACGCCGTCGCAAACAAGTTCGAGTAGAGTAGGCACTCGAAAAGTTCAATGTAGTTAACCCTGCCAATTAACCGAGACATAAACTGAAGCAGCGGTACGCTAATGTTGCACCAAAGAGTTATTAGTGTATTTCTCAACATGTGCTGGTTGCGGCCGGCGGTGTTGAATCAGAGGCGTCGGAAATCGCGGGGCAGTCCCAAATAGTCCAGGCAAATTAGTACTCTAGCGCCTAAAAATTGATCGAGAGCTTGATATTGTTTTAATACCTCTTGGGGGTCCTGAATAACGGGTATATGAGTTAGCGACGGTTTCTAGGTTGTGCTCCAGATTTGAGATCCTAAAAACCTCGAAATCCAAATAAACCAGGAAGAGTTCGGATTGTGTTGGATGAAGCAGTCAAGAATCATGGATTTTCATTGAACAGCTATTCACTGATGGGACCTGACATGCTCGCTCCTTTGCTAGGGATCCTGCTGAAATTCACAATTCGTCGATTCGCATTTGCTGGTGGTATCAAGGAAATGTTCAATTTCAATTTTCTCAGTGTTTTCTCTGGAGAAATATGGACAACAATCTGCCGCCAAAAACTTTCAAAATGACTTTTGGTCTAACGTCATCTCCTTTCATCGCACAATTTGTCAAAAATCCGAACAATACAGAGTGATTAACGAAAGAGCAGCAGACGCAATTCGTTTACTGGATGAGGCATTTTAGAACTTTTTTGAAGTATTCGGATTTTATTTCGATATTTCATTTCCCTTGAAACAATTGCGAGTGAAATCAAATTCAAGTGGAGAATGGGTGACTGACGAAGTAATCAAATCCATCCAAAATTTGAAGGATTTATTCATATTGAAAAATACATACCCACTCTTAACGGATCGGTATAGAAAAGCAAAAGGTGAACACATGAAACTTGTACAAAAAACCAAGCGCTGTTACTATCAGAATAAAATCCTTACATCTGACAACATTTGTAAATCAGCTTGGGACGTTATTAATAAACAGACAAGGAAGAGAGAAAGAAATTCTAATACTTCACTTAGAGAAAATGGAGTTGATTATGAGGATCCTCAACTAATTGTAAACATGTTCAATGATTATTTTATTGACAAACCTAATGATATTATAGATTGAATACCGAGTAACAATAATGACACATATCTCAATATAGGTTTTCGATCTGAAAAAGGCTCCATTTTCCTAAACCCTTTTGTCAATGGAGAGCTTCTGACTTTACTCAATCACAAATTGAAAAATAAGTCCTCTAGTGGACCTGATGAAATCCCAATGTTCATACTGAAAAAAGTTATTTCAATCATTATTGAACCGCTAGTATATCTCGTGAATCTTTCATTTGCCACAGGCTGTTTTCCTTCAAGTCTCAAAATAGGTAAAGTTGTGCCAATACAGAAGAAACCCAATTCTAGGAATTTAAATGACTTTCGTCCAATCACAATACCATCGTGTTTTTTCGAAGGTATTCGAATTATCATTTTCCACAAGGCTAATGGATTTTCTCATGAGAAAAAAATTATTATCAGCTAGTCAGCATGGATTCTATCCAGGTAGGTCAACTAGCAGTGCCATCTGTGCCTTTTTGGAAAAAGTTGTGAACTTCATCGAGGCAGGCGAGTGCCCAGCGGGAATCTTTTGTGATTTGAGTAGGGCGTTCGATTGTGTCGATCATGGTTTGTTGCTGACTAAACTTTATTCTTGCGGAATTCGAGGTCCAGCTTATACATGGGTTGAGTCTTTTTTGACTAATAGAGAATAGTACGTGAATATATCCCACTGTGATGGTACTAAAGGAAATAAGTACAGTTCGAATAAAAGAGTAGTATCTATGGGTGTTCCGCAGGGATCTGTGTTGGGCCCCATTTTCTTTATGATATATATAAATGATCTAGATAAACTAGTTAATGATAATTCGTATATTCTATTTGCAGACGATATTTCCATTGTCGTCAGCGATAAGAATATTAACATCTTGAATGACAATTGTTCAGAGATTATGAACCGTACTGTAGATTGGTGCTCTAAAAACACTTTATTTCTCAATCCTAATAAAACTCAAATTGTGAGATTTCATAACAGACAGAAGTATGCGCAAAGACTGAATATCAGTATTAATAATGGGAATGAACACTTGACTCAGTCCGATTCTGTGAGGTTCTTGGGAACTGTTTTGGATGACACACTGAACTGGAGAGCTCATTGCGAGTCACTTATACGAAAATTAAATTCATTTTGTTTTTTATTTCGAAATCTCAAACCGCTGTTAACTTGTAATCAGCTAGTTACATTATACTTCGCTCAAGTCGATTCCCGATTGAGATATGGCCTTCAATTTTGGGGAAATTCGTCTTTGGCTCCTAATGTATTCACAGCACAGAAAAAACTTGTTAGAATGATCGCTGGTGTCTCTCAATGCAGTTCCTGTAAACCATTATTTGTTAAGTACAAGATTCTGCCCCTGGTTTGTCTGTTCATTTTGGAAATGTCCGTTTATGTTTTCAAAAACAGAAAACTATTTCTGACCAATGACTGTAAACGTGAGAAGTCAACTAGACAGGATAAATACTTATATATTCCATTTTGTAAATATAATGTGACTTTGAATACACCTAAGTACTTAGGATTGAAAATTTTTAATTTGTTACCCGAAGAATTAAAATGTAGTCAGTCTGAGGGACTTTTTAAAAGAAAACTTTAAAATTATCTTTATGAAAAGAGCTTTTATAATTTGACAGATTTTATGACTTAGAGATCATTTGTTTGTGTTGTGTAAAAGTAATGTTGTTTTATATTGTTTGTGTTGTGTAAAAATTACTGTTGTTTCATATTGAACAATCACTGTATCTCTATGTTGTATATTTGTAATTATGTCTACTTTTTTTTTAATCAATTTATACTTCTTTTTTTCATATAGTATTTAGAATACTACATGCCTGCTCTTGTATGACAATTTTCTATACGATGCTGTAATGTATTGTCCATGGAAATAAATTATCTTATCTTATCTTATCTTAATCATCCATTGCCATTACGTGGATGATTATCTTGACAGCGTTGATCACGAGGATGAAGCTATTCTTTTGATAAATAAAGTCATTGAAATTCATTCGTACGGAGGATTCGAAATTAGAAACTGTATCTTTAATTCGGCAAAAAATATGGATAGTTGGCTTAGGATGGGATGACGATATCACGAATGATATGTTCAGAAAATGGTTGATCTGGCTCAAAGAATTGAAGGAAGTAAATCACATTGAAGTTCCAAGGTGTTATTCCGCAAAATTCAAAGAAGCAAATTCAATCGAATTGCACATATTTTCAGATGCCAGCAAAGATGTTTATGCAACGGCAATATATTCACGCTACGTTTATCCTGATGACATCCAAGTGAAACTGATCGTTTCAAAAGCCCGAGTTGCTCCGCTGAAAGCTCTGACCATACCCAAACTTGAACTCTCTACAGCATTATCAGGCGTGAGGCTTTCACAAGAGGTGGCGAAATATCGCGATTTCGACATCAAACAGAAATTCTGGTCCGATTCGAAAACCGTCCTTCATTGGCTCCAAAGTGATAAGAAGCTTCAGTCCTTCGTAGCAGTGAGAGTTGGAAAAATTTTGGAGCATACAGAGGTGACACAATGTAGATGGGTATCCAGTTTGGAAAACGTCGCTGATGACTATATCAGAGACACACCCAATAAGGAGTTTAATTCTGAATGGACCAAAGTTCCTCTACAATAGCGACGAACCAATATTTTGAAACTTTCAAAACTAATATTGAAAGTGATTATAATGAGAAGTATATCACGAACGAGGTGATTGTTACGAAATTACGTTTCTCTGAAGAATCATTTCAGTTGGTTTAAAATGGACCTTTCCACGCCATATGAGAGAACACTGTAATTAGAAAGTGTATACGCTAATATCACTCGGGAATTTTTATTTATTTTTTCTGACCGCTAGTTTCTCTATAATCAGAAAAAAGTAGTTTCGTGACGTCACGTTCATCAAACTAGACTTGGCAACGTTGTAAAAGTTGTGTACCGTGTAATCTCAAATTCCCATTTGAATATAATGTGTCGTATGACAGTTGTCATTTGATACCAGATGGGTTCGTTCGTGTGTTTTACGGAGCATCAATAAGAATCGTTTGTCTCTGTTTAACTCGTTTGCCTACTTTAATATTTAATACAAGTAGAGCAGTTCCATCAAATATGTATGCTGCAAACGAACAGGCCCTACTTGATTTATTTTTTGAGGTTAATGCGGTTTTCAAAGTTTTGAAATGTTTTTGTTGTTTGTGCTCTAAATTTTTTTCCTAATTCCTGTATCGAAAAGGTGCTTCGTACCTGGTTGTCTGAACACAAGTGAATATTCTAATAAACAATTTTTTATGCTCCTAAATACCTATGAAGCGCATTGTAAAATGTGGTTCGAAGCAATGAATGAACCTTGTGTAAAAAGCGGAAATATAATTATGTTTTTATGAAGAACATTTCCAACTGAATATTGCTGTATTCAAGCAGCGTTCAAGGAACGATTTTAAATTTTAGTCATTGCAAAAAATAAATTCTTATTTGTTAAATAGAAAGAGTCAATCAAATCATATAATCTACCCTCGGTGTAAATTATCCGAATTTCCCTTCACAAAGCCTTTCCATAATTCCATATTTGGATGATGTTATGCAATAATGGGTCAAGGTTAACTAGTTTCGTAAAAAATATCAAAATAGTTTAGCAGATCATGGGATGATGAAATGTGGCGTCAGTGGATGGAGCCCCTTTACAATTGCAGGTTGAATAATTTTTGCTTATAGAATAACACTAGCGATTCCGAAGACTGTGATAGCTCAATTAATAAAAAATGTGGCTTGACTCATTGTTGCATAAAACCATCCATTTAATACACAAATAAATTCACACCAGATCTGTTATAATAACATCTCGCTACAGTATTAATGATGGTATCAGTTAAATGTCGAATGCAAAAAAACAAACATTAACCTCAAATCTCGAAATTACTTTTGTTGCATGAGAACTGTCATAATGATTTGCGGTGTTGTCAATGCTCGTTCTTCATCGAAAGGATGGTCCGTGCAGGAAATTTGAAAGTTACAAATACAATAAAAAAAAGCTAATATGTGGATTTTTTCTATGAGTTGATCAAGTGACGAAGTTTCAATTATTTCTCAATGGCTTATACCAAGCCAGAATCTATATTTTTGAGGAGAACGGTTTTGAATGTTTCGGAACATAGATTATAGTGGGGGTTGTTTCCGATGAACTTGACGTCAGCGGCACACTTTCAAATGATATATTCTTTCAAAATGAAAAAAATATAGGGGAACTCTTTGTTAAATGGACGATTCAAACTAGAATCTATCGATTTAAAAGAGTTTTGCAATTTATTTTTCATAAATGTAAAGGTCCATTCTAAGAATTACGGGAAGACTTCGGATATTCCTCTCTGTAATAAAAAAATCACGAGAAGTTCGATTTACTCCTATAGCTGAAGATTTAGAATGGAGCCAAATACTATGGTGCAAAGTCGTTCAATGTCAATGTTTTCCAACCGATCTCGAAAATTTCCAAAAGAATAAACCTAATAAGAATGGCCGTCTTCATAACTTGTCGGTGATTCTTGATTCTGATGGAATACTTAGAATCGACAGTAGAATTAATAAAATTGAGAATGTTTTTGTCCTGGAAAAAGAGCCAATAATCTTAGATTGTACCCATGAGTATACAAAGAGGATCATTCTTCACTTCCATAAATTGAATAACCATCAAGGTGTTGAAACTATTGTCAACAACCTGAAGAAAAACTATTGGATACCACGTATCAGATTATCAGATCTGCAGTGAAAAAAGCAATCAGAGAATGTCCGTACTCCAACTTCCAAGAGGCGAAAGGTAAGGTCATATGGTCGGATAATGGCACCAATTTGAGAACTATTGGAAGCACTCGATGAACTCCAGATGGATACATTCATCAATGAAATAACAAATCATGTTATTTCATGGAAATTAAATCGCCCTTTTTCACCATTCATGGGTGGAAGTTGGGAAAGCTTGATTGGATGTTTCAAGAGAGCACTTATGTGGACCAATATCCAACAAAATAAGTACTGTTAGTAGAATTCTTCTGGACTTCCATTGTCTAGAAACAAAGAAAATAAATTCTTTACATGTGTTTGTGTCACGACGATTCAACAATTAACATCTACTGTCGTTATCAAGTGTATGAATGCGACTTGATAACGACAGTATATATATATTATAAAATCTACATTTTTCAACCGATTCGAATGTTTTTTTTTCTCATTAGGAAGACATTCAAAAAGTCTACTAGGACACCAAATTTCATGAATAAATCTCCATTTCCAGGGCCAAATAATCTGATTTTTCAAGGTCAAAAATCTAAACAAATTACTAGCGATTTCTTTAGAAAAATTCTAACTACACCACTGGATTTGCGACATTTTCAAATGGTTCTTGTGTGAAAAACGTTGGAATGCGTCGATCAATAAAAAAGTTATGATGGAATGAAAGTTGAAAAATATGCCGTTTAATCAACCTACCAATTCAATTTCAAAACTTTTATCAGAAATCTGTTGATAAATAAAAAAAATATGAGATAAAATTGACATGTCAAAAAAATTATAAAATAAAATTGATATATCAATTTTATCTCATAATTTTTTTTATTTATCAACAGATTTCGATGAAATTATAATCAGTGATATTTGAGACTCCCTGAATCCGGTGGGGTTGTCAAAGTTCTGATAAAAGTTTTGAAATTGAATTGGTGGGTTGATTAGACAGCATGTTTTTTAAATTTCATTCCCTTATAACTTTTTTATTGATCAGAGCATTCCAACATAATTCACATATGAACCATTTGAAAATATCGCCAACTCAGTGGTGTAGTTGAAATTTTTCCTACTAGAATTTTTGAATGTCTACCCCGTGAAAAAAAAAATCATTCCAATCGGTTCCAAAAGGGTGCTCTGGTCTTAAGTGGGTCACACTGTATATAAAATATTCCAAAGTAAATCATTCAAAATATTTCAGAATAACTATTGGTGTCTAACGAATGTGTCTAAGAAAATGCATCAATAAAATTAATCAAGCCCAACTACTTGGAAGAAATCATCAACAAGTGTCACTATTCTTGATAGAACCTGTATAATTTGTGTTAACTTCCATTACGAGCGATCGAATTTATCACCCAGTTATCCGGAATTCCAGAAATTTGTATATACAGAAACGGAAGAAAGTACCATGCACTTTTTAAAGTTAAAATGTCTCGGTGAAATTGTCTGAATTTTTAGTATATTGTAGTATTCGATATACTGATTGAACCTGCAGAATCGCAAAGTTCGTTTATACAAGGCGTTCAAGTTAAAAATTAGTAATTTTTAGTTAATTATTTTCTCGTTTTCATCATCAACGTACCTTCATATTACTGAATATCATTTAGATGGTGCAGATTATATCATTATGTACAGAGTGAAAAATAAAAACATTTCAGTATGTCTGAAAATTCGATGTAATAATGAAATATTGATAAAATTATTTTGGCATGCAATATACTATTATTATTCCATCAATTATCACAATTCATACAGTTCGTACAGAGTGATTAAAAAAATTGGTGAAATATATGGCCGGTTCTTTCGTACATGTCCTGTATATTCAAGTGAATTATCATCTTCCGAAGATAGCTGATACCGTATAAACATGATTCCGTTGGAATATATGAAAATTTTTGATGATAAAAATGACAAAATATCATCGTTTCAGAAATCATCCTGTAATTCACAATTAACTAGGTGATATTCCTTTATTATTATTTAGTATATTCATCATTCTCTCCTCAACACTGTCCCAAAAACTCAGTTTTATACTACGACTAGTTTCATAGTTATTAATTGAGAAACTTATTACCATTAGCATAACGAGTTGAACGAACGCGTACATTCTACTAGTGGCCAAGATTTTTCACAAATATTGAAACGTGAAAATGTGGAGAGCAAAATAAATTTATAAGAGGGTGAAGATTGGAGATAACAATCACATCAGATATATGAATTCAATAATGTAAGGTCATGTTATGTTCCATCGCTAATAACCCTAGAGGTTGAAGCGAATTGAAATATAAAAAAAATGTAAGGTACAGATAGTTAAGTGAATTTTGTTGGTTTGAGCTTTGTCGGAATAAAAAACAAACTATCTGGGAGAAGTGAAAATGATTGATAGAAAGATTTTATTTCTAACAGGAGAATTTGAATCTTGGCAGCGACGGTTTTTTTCCAATGCGTGTTCCACCCGGATAGAGGTTTTCATGATTTTTATTTTTGCTGGCTATCAATAGAAACATATAGACATCTTTTATTATATTTCATCAATATATACGTAAAGGTAATAATTATTATTATCACTGATGGAACTAATTGATTTTTTTTTCATTCACTTTCCGTAAACGACATAATCAAAATGTACCCGATGGCCGATAAGGTTTTCTTGTTGTATGAGAATCGTAGCGCTGCTACGGGAGAGGTGGATTCGGTTAAGGTTGTTCTTTGTCACATTCAGTGATAGGTGATTTCCCGTCAAACTATCCAAGCATTAGGAATTTTATCTGGCTCATGCCCGAGTTGTGAGTTGTAACTGATGTGTATATGTGTATATTCAGTCAGTTCCTAAATGGTAGATGGAATTGGATGGACCGTCATTGGTCATCACCCTGCATATAATGTTACATTTATTTTGATTTCCACATTCTCACGTTTCACTATTTGTGAAAAATCTTGGCCACTAGTAGAATGTACGCGTGAACAAGTTCCTTTAACTCGTCATGCAAATGGTAATAAGTTTCTCAATCAATAACTATGAAACTAGTCATAGTAGGAAACTGAACTTTTGGGACAGTGTTAAGGAGAGAATGATGAATGTGATAAACAATAATGAAGGAATTTCACACAGTTAATCGTGAATTCTGAAACGTTGATATTTTGTCATTTTTATAATCGAAGAATTTCATCCCTATATATCCCAACGAAATACGGTATACGAAATACGTTATCAGTTATCTTCGGAGGATGATAATTCACTTGAATATACAGTATATGTACGAAAGAACCGGCCATATATTTCACCAATTTTTCAAATCACCCTGTACGAATTGTATGAATTGTGATTTATGATGGAATAAGATTAGTATATTGCATGCCAAAATAATTTTATCAATATTTCATTATTACATCTAATTTTCAAACATCACTCAAATGTTTTTATTTTTCACTCTGTACATAATGATATAATCTGCACCATCTGAATGATATTTAGTAATATGAAGGTACGTTGATGATGAGAATGAAAAAAATAGAAGTTGACACTTTCAAATCTCGAGAAAATTATTAAATAAAAACTACAGATCTTTAACTTGAACGGGTATTTCAGAATCTATCCATCAACGAACTTTGCGATTCTGCACGTTCAATCTATACCTATAAAAAGTGAGGGATCGTTTACCGTCATATACGATTCTCAATGCATTTGGTTGAAACTTCTTGTAGCCTGTCCACCACTACAAAATATAACAAAGACACGCGATGGAGATTCAAGTATTCAACTGGACCACTGTTCCCCTCGCTATTCCAGTCTATCAATTCAGTATTCGCACTTCGCAGTCTGGCTATTCAATATTTAATTAAGTTAGCCGCTCTAGGTAGCTAGAAGTGGGGACAAACCATGGTAGAGTGGTCTAGGACAGATGCGACCTCATGAGAAATAGTACATCTTGTATACAGTGTGTCTCACTTCTCATGGAAACACCCCCGTATCTTCCGTAATAATTGAGGTTGAATGATGAAACTCTCAGGTCTGATATATATGCCCAAATGCACCTACCACCTGAATAAGGTTGGCCTAAGTGATATACACTGCCCGCGAATCGCGATGGAACAACACATTTTTACGGTAAAACATACTAGGGGGCAAAATAGGCTAAAAATTCCTTCATATTTGTGATCAGGACCACCAACTTACTACAGATACACTTTTTCTCTGAAAAAATTTCAGTCCTGAAAAATCCGAATTTGTCTCACTTCTCATGGAAACACCCCCGTATTTTCCGTAATTTCATACGCAGAACCCTGAAATTTGCAGGATCGATAGATACACTAAAAATGAACTCACTGCAAAAAACGGGTCATCCTACATGATGTGTACTGCACGCCAGCAGCGATGGAAAAATGGGTGGTTCCTGCTGGCGTGCAGTATATATTACGTAGATTGACCATTCCCGTGCAGTGAGTTCAGTTCTAGTGTATCTATCGATCCTGGAAATTTCATGGTTCTACGTAAAAAATTACGGAAGATACGGGGGTGTTTCCATGAGAAGTGAGACAAATTCGGATTTTTCAGGACTGAAATTTTTAAGGGAAAACATGTCTCTGTAGTAAGTTGGTGGTCCTGATCACGAATCTGTAGGAATTTTGAGCCTATTCTGCCCCCTAGTATGTTTTACCGTAAAAATGGGCTGTTCCATCGCGAGTGGCGGGCAGTGTATATCACTTAGGCCAACCCCATTCAGGTTGTAGGTGCATTTTGAGCATTTCCATCAGTCCTGAGAGTTTCATCATTTTACCTCTATTGTTGCGGAAGATACGGGGATGTTTCCATGAGAAGTGAGACACACTGTATAATATGTCTGATTCAGGAGATGCTAACATCATCATTTGCATCCTTCGAAATATTTAGAAATGAATAAAATTACACCGCTCAATTTTTTATAAGTCACTAGAAAAACTTGCTAGCTTTAGATTCACCCTGTGTATCGTAGGTATTTGCAGGGATTATTATACTCTATAGTGGATTTGTAACGGCCATATGAATAATCGATGCATAGTTGATGTGGTCTATGTATTCAAAAAAATGTCGTCACAATGGCCATTGGAACTTTTGGAAAAGTTAACTTTAGCACCCTGTATAATCTAAACAGTTGAATTTTGAGCTTTGGCGCAATGGAGGCATTTGATCAGCATCAGAAGTTCTACAATATATAAAATATTTGAGCAGATATACCGTAAGCCAATTTTTCCCATTGAAACGCTGCGAGGTCCTTTGAGGGGGTCTCCAATACTTTTCGAGTTATGCCTGTTTGAATCTTGAAAACTGATCATTTTCAAACACGAATTTTTCAGTATAAAAATGCCTCTTTCTTTTTGTCGACACTTCCTCCAGACGCTAATCAACTCATATTTCAATAACAAGTACACAAACCAAACATTGCACACAAAAAAACCGACCTTCTTATATGGATAAACATAACCTTCTATTTAGTGTTGTTCATTCTTGTCGTTGGTCACTTGGGATATGAGCCGCCAACTGTAAGCAATAACTTCTCTATTTATTGTCAAAGTCAAAATATACTTCATTGTCAGATGTTCTTCTACTCATCGACACAGCTTTTCAACTATGAGAAAAAATTTAATTTAAAATTTTGATGTGTTATAAACTATAATGGTGAGAGTCTTCCTCATCTAAACATACGTCCAGAAAAAAGAGAGTACCACCACCATACGATATATGCGCTCCGGGGCGATTTCACAAAAAAATGTGGCTATTCCAACTGCAGCAAGAAACCTGGAAAAATCTACAGTACCACCAAAGGAGTCGCTGAGGCGAGATTGAGCGCATGCAACTAACCATATGAGAATAAAAATACCAACACTAACGCTCATCAAAACACCCATCTATCTATCTTCTGTCAATACAGCCAAAGCACTTGGTGAAAACGTTCAGAGAGATCATTATACTTAGAACTCTTGCAAAATGTAATACACCCCTTCAGACAACAAATACTTTACATCCTTTCTGAACCGAAAAAGTGATTTGATATTTCTAATGTTTGATGGAAGGTGAGTAAACATTTAACATCCTTTATAAATTATTGAATGTTTGATCAGAGTCCTTTTATGGATTGGTAATTTCATTTCGTTATTTTGTCTTGTGATATGATTAGAAGAACTACCAACAGTGAATTTTGTTTTATGCTTGTATATCGAATACGCAGCTTCAAATACGAAAATTGCCACAACTGTTGACATTTTATATTTTTAAAACACAGGTCGACATGAATCTCGATACTTTGCTTTGCAAAAATATCGCAGAGCACGCTTCTGCAAAATTAGAACACTCGAAACCACAACCTTCTCAAAATGCTATTCGATACAGCAGATATGTGATTCAATAAGAGAATGGTAGGTACACAGGTTTGGAAATCCTAATTCCTATAATATAAGAATTATGTACTTCAAACCTTATTTATTTTCAACAATGTTATCTTCCAACGGTATATTTTCAAGATGACATTTGAAGGATATCGTGTTAGTTTTCTTCATGTTAAATGACAGTAAATTTCAATCACACCAATCTGATACTGTTTTCAGATCAAATCGGATCATTCATTAAGATCCTTTTGTTCTTGTGGTGCCAAAATGTAGTGCTTTCATCAGCAAAAACAGTAAATAAAACTGAAATTTGGATATTCAATTGGTCATTAAATTTACAATGAGAAAGAAATTCGTACAAGTTTGAAAAATCTTGGGGAAATCCATAACTGATGAATACTCTTCAATTCCGAATATGTTGAATTACTCACTATCTGATTTCGTTCGGTCAAATAAGAATCGAACCAATTGAGAGTGATTCCTCGGAATCCATATTTTTGCTGTTCAAGCAAAAACATTTTATGAATCAATCAGCCAAAAGCATTTAAAAAATCACAAAATAAAGCAGTTGCTACTTCCCCACTATTCATTTCCGAATTCACTTCAGATAAAAGAGATAGGTGGAGCGGCCTAGAAACCGCTTCATCGTACGAGCCAGAGAAGACCAAGCAACGGAGTGTGTAATGATTTGGACGGGGAACAGATGACTTCAGTGCTGTCTGTGTTGACCTACCCTTGTACTGATGAAATGCAACAACCTCGAAACTAGACTGCAGGTGGTCACCCTGTCCAAATCAAAACATAATTCTGCTGGTTGGTCTGCTTTGAGGAACATTGCACAAGTATCTGTTAGATTTAATTCAATGCCCGTCGTGGTCTTAGCAAGGGGAGTATCGCCACTTTTTGTGATATTTTTTTTTGTTTGAAATTAATTTTTTTATCTTGGTGGCTATGGAAACGTTCGCAGCATTAATTTTATTCTTACAATGTTGTGGAAAATACTACTTTGTGTCTGCCAAATGAAATTCAATACATTTTATTACGATTAATTTGAGTCAAAGTTTCAACCAAACTTCCTTGAAAAAACTCTAAAAGATTAAGTTAGATCTTTCTTAAAAGCATCTCTTAAAATTGAAATGATAGTTAAATGCATCTAGAAACTTGTGACCAACATGATAAAACAAAATCATTAATTCCAAAATTAATAACATATAGTTAGGTATCTCTTTACCTACTTTCACAAAAGTTCTCCTAGTTCTCCTTTTACTTTTGCAGAAGCGAGGTGAAATAAGTTGTCGACAAGTACATTTTTTTCAATACATCCTAATGATTTTTTTAAACCTATCAGTTGTGTTGGTGACAAGTTACTAGATATACTCAAATTTTATTTTAGTCTCAAAAGATGCTGCATTTCAAGAAAGATCTAGTTTAGTAATAGAAGTGTGTTTGAAACCAATTATTTTTGTTATTCCCTTCAACCGGTTGCCCTCCTACGCGCAACCCTCAGAAGTCTTCAAAAGATTTGTGTGTGGGGTGGGAAAGACGTAGCCCTTATTTTTCAACGTGTAATGCCATGCATGAGACCGATGATCATGCTGGGAATTGAATCTACGACCCTACGCATGAGAGGCGAACGCTCTACTAGCACGACCGCTACGCATTAGTGTGCGGTATTCAAATCAATCGTAAAATGTCCCTTTTTCCTAACCCAACGAGCCACCATGCTGCCATATGAAAAAAATTAGTAATACCTGTTGAAAATTTAATTTTACATAGCTAGTAGAGTCGTATTTTTTCTAAAAGTTTTAGGACTGAAATATAGATTCTAGATTGAAAAATGAATTTCAAAATAAGAAAAGTTTGGTTACGAAAAGTGACAAGTGACACATGATAATGTTCAGAATGCCATCTGGACACAAAATTAGTGAAGATATACCAGGTGTCCTGCTTAAAAATGGAAAGTTTATGTCATTTCTGATGAAGCTGGAAGTTTTATGATGTTGAGCGGACACCCGGTATATTATATGTAGCAGTACTAAAGATAATACTGAAAAAAAGTTGTTGGGGTTGGGTCTCTCATAGAGTATTGATCAGATAGCCAACGTTTCGGCAATATAATTCACCACCTTCAGGGCTCTAAAATAAAAAATTATGGACCAAGATGAGAAAATATCACAAAATAAACTATTTTTATAAATGAAAAAATAAAGACGTGTATAGTTGAAATTATAATTTTTGAATATATTTCAAATTCAAAATTCCAAATAAAAAAAATATGTTAAAAATTATAATTTTAACTACCTATAAACGCTTTTATTTTTGACTTTTATGAATTGCCATTTTGTGCAATGTTTCTTTTGTAAATGTCCATAATTAATATAAATTATATTTTGAAGCCCCGAAGATGGAAGATATATTGCCGAAACGTTGGTTAACTGAGGAATCGTGGTTTTTCTATAAGAGACCTAACCCCAACAACTTCTTCGGAACATCATCATGAGTAAAATTAATTTCTGCCGAATATGCCTGTTAGATACCTCAGCATTCGGCAAACAAGTAATATATCTATCCGTTAGTTTGGATAGTGTTAACTTAGGTTAATGACACCTCCAATTATTTCAAAACGCAGAAATATGATCAGACACCTATTGATGAAATTTCCGTGAATCTAGTTATGATTTATCCGATAATAGGTAATCCCAATCCTCAACGAACCATTCAGCAGGATTTTCAGGAATGGTTGGTAGAGTCGAGTATTTCCAAAAACAAGGAACCAACTGCAGACCGGTTTCGGGATGAAGTCCCTCATCAGTGTAGTCCTGGTTATCACGGTTGTATACATATATATATATATATATATATTTGAAAATATAAATGGAAAAGTTATTGGGTATAACCCTCAAAATGTTGTGCAACCGTAAACACGTGTTTCGAGCTTAAGCTCTCGTCAGTACGGTAAAATCAAGTGCAATGATGTACAACACTTGGATGTAAAAATAGAAACAAAGGAATTCAACAACAGGAAGCCAACCACACATTTGTGGCTTCGGTTAGAAGACCTTGTGCTTACAAGGCAACAACTAACGTCGCCACGGAGGCAGCTATAACTACCAGCGTGACAATCCTACCCAGGAAAATACAAATTAAGATGGATTTAGCGAGGGGCAATATATGAAAATATAAATGGAAAAGTTATTGGGTATAACCCTCAAAATGTTGTACAATATTTTTATTATGAGTGTCAGGAATCGAAGAGGTAATATAGTCAACATCTGCCAGTAGTCTTTTTAACGAAATATCATTCTCTATAATGGGTTCAATACTAAACTTTGGACCTAGTGCTAAAAAAATTTCAATAAGTTGAGGAATAGAAATGTTCGAAATGTTTTTAATCCACTTTGTATGTGTGATTAATTTTTCGTGAAGTTGACTCTCCTTCAATTTTTGTAATTTTGCTACATTTTTTTTGAAGGAGAGTCAACTTCACGAAAAATTAATCACACAGACAAAGTGGATTAAAAACATTTCGAACATTTCTATTCCTCAACATAATGAGAAATTTCTAGCACTAGGTCCAAAGTTTAGTATTGAACCCATTATAGGGAATGATATTTCGTTAAAAAGTCTACTGGCAGATGTAGACTATATTACCTCTTCGATTCCAGACACTCATAATAAAAATATTGCTAACTCTAAATCTACAAATATTATCACCAATGGTTTTCATAACTCGCAACGTAATTGCTCATTTTTTCACTCATTATATAATCAGTCAAAAAAGTTTTTGAAGAATAATCCAAATTTAATTGTCACGAATTCAGATAAGGGCAATGTAACGGTCGTTATGGTCAGGGATCAGTACATGACAATGTCCAACGATCTCGTAGTGGGTAATGACTCTTATACTGAACTACGATCTGATCCAACCTCTTCGATTCAAACCAATAGTAACAATTTGATTAAGTTAGCCAGGTTGAATGACGAAATCGATGACGTAATTGCAAAAAAATTCACTTTATATAAATCTGTTTCCCCAAAATTTTATGCATTGCCAAAAATACACAAACCAACTTTGTCTGGTCGACCAATAGTTGCTTCAATAGGAGCACCCACATAATCCATAGCATTCTTTCTTACTGACATTTTAACAAAAGCATATGATTTTGACAACGAATATTACATTAAAGATTCTTTTCAAGTTAATAATATTTTCAACAAATTTGAACTTCCAAATAATTTTGTTCTAGCTAGTCTAGATGTTGTTTCTCTTTTCAGCAACGTGTACTTACAGGCTTGCTTAAGAGTAATAGAGAATAAATGGAACGTCATTAGTGGTTTTTGCAGCTTAACTAAAGATACTTTTTTAAATTTAATAACTTTCCTGTTTAATAACACATATTTCACGTTCAATAATAAATACTACAAGCAAACTTTTGGCACCCCTATGGGAGCAAAAATAAGCCCTATACTGGCAGCATATGTCATGGATGATTTGTTAGACAAAGTCACATATGTTCTCCCATGTAAACCACCTTTCCTTAAAAAATATGTAGATGACATAATTATTGCAATCCCTGCAGATGCCATTGATGAAACCTTGTTCATTTTTAACAGTTACGACCCACATATACAGTTCACCATCGAGAGAGAAAATGAACACCACAGCGTTCATTTTCTTGATACTCGATTTATCAGAACACCTTATAACACCGTGCTCATCGTTAGGTATAAGGAAACCTATGAGTTCGGGCCGTTATATAAATTATTGGTCGTACCACAAACAAAGTATGGAAGCCAATCTAGTCCAACAGATAAAAACAAGAGTCATCAAGATATCTGATAGTTCCTTTCACAATAAAAACCTTAATATTCTTTATAACCTCTTTCTTCAAAATGAATATCCGGCCTCATTCCTCAAAAAAATTTTCTACAATAATTCATCCATTGAAAACATAATAAATCTTCACCAAAATAATTCCTTGTTAACAACTCCAATTAATATTCAAGCGGCAGAGGTCACCCCTGCACGTACCATCTATGCTTCTTTACCATTTATTAAAGATATCACTCCTGGATTATCCAGAATTTTCAAATCTTTTTCAGACAATATTTAAATTGCTAATAAAAATGTTTTACCTCTCATGAGATACTATATACAGGGTGTCAATTTGAAAACTTCCCACCCTTAATATCTTTCTTCCTGTAAACAATATGAGTAATCGATAAAACAGGTCAATTTTATTGTCAAGGGGGACACTTTCACG
Organism: Chrysolina oricalcia; assembly: GCA_944452925.2. Lineage (NCBI taxonomy): Eukaryota > Metazoa > Arthropoda > Insecta > Coleoptera > Chrysomelidae > Chrysolina > Chrysolina oricalcia. Next base: position 35,177,353 of record OX101825.2, on the reverse strand, counting down.
GACTATTTGTAGCCCTCGTGGTTCAACCCCCTAGGAGGGGTAGATGTTACCCTTAGAATTTTAAATGGGAAGGGGGGTCAAGTGGCACATCATTTTGATGGGCGTTCAATTCTTGTTCCAATGGTACCCTGACTTATTATTTTGTGATGAGCATTTTCCGAAAAATTGCGTTCTAAACTAACAGAAGTAATTATTAGAACGCCTATACTGAGATGCATTATTGTATTGACTCCCTTTAATAAAAATGGTTAGAAGAGTAGGTGGCACCGCTCCAACCCTTGAATGACAGGAATAAATTTATTACGCATGGGATTTTTTATTTGGTGGTTATTTTCCTTCTACACAATAAAATTTAATTTGCGAGAAAGACATTTCCAACATAAAATCTACTTACGCTTATCTTATTAGCTGTTCGAAATGTTGTCCATTTTGCTCTAAACAGTAATACAGTCTGTTTTCGAACTCCCCTCTAACATTACGGAAAACTTCACTAGGAATTGACCGGCATGCTGCTGTAATTCGTCTTTTAAGTTCGTCAATATCAGAAGGTTGTGTTTTATAAACAACGGATTTAAGATGCCCCCAAAGAAAGAAATCTAAGGGTGTTAAATCCGGTGATCTTGGAGGCCATTCAACTGCTCCCCTTCTGCCAATCCATCTACCCGGAAATCTCTCGTTTAACCACTGTCGGACGGGAAGAAAATAATGAGGTGGAGCACCGTCCTGCTGGAAATGTAACAGATCCTCCTGCAAAAGTTCATTACCTTCTGCATCAATTTGAGTTTCTAGCTCGTGAGTTATAAGAGGATCGATAGTCTCTTCAAGCATATCAAGGTACAGATTGCCAGTCAAGTTTTCTTCCAGAAATAATGGACCAAGAATGGCATTTCCAAGAATACCAGCCAAAACATTAACTTTTTGTGGGTGTTGTGTATGCCCTTCCCGAAAAATATGTGGGTTTTCGTCACTCCAATAGCGACAATTTTGTCTATTAACATTGCCATTCAGAAAAAATGAACACTCATCGCTGAAACAGATGTTTAACAGAAGATTAGGGATGGTATTGACTCGATGAGACATGATTTCACAAAACTCTATTCTTCTATCATAATCATCCTCGTGGAGCTCTTGAAGAATCTGCATTTTATATGGATGAAATTTATGCATTTTCAATGCTTTTCTTATAGTCTCGCGTGACATTCCCGTCTGTTCTGATACTGATCGTAAGGAGCTCGTGGGCTCTGCAGCAAATGTTCCCAAAACTTCAATTTGAGCTGCTTCATTTAGTACTCTGGGGTTATTTCTTTTTTTATTTGTCACTGAACCAGTTTCGTAAAACTTATTCACCAATTCAAGCACATACCGGTGACTTACATTACAATTTGGATGTCTTTCGTTAAAAAGACATGCCGCCCTCGTGCGCACTTTCCAACTTCGCCATAAATTACAATCATTTCAATTCTGTCTTGAAGAATGTAAACCATTTTTACACTTTTATACACTTATTAAAGTAATTCATAAACAGCCCAACAGGTACAACGGTATTCACAATACTACCACATAGTTCAAATTTGCTAACCAATTTTTTGCCGGAAAACAGAAACTTTTTACAGCAGAAGTAGCAAAAAAGGAAGGCTATCTGTACAATTTCTGCGATGACACTTAAAAATTCAGCATTTAATAAACACAACTTTACTACCATCTACGTTTTACTATTAGACTACTTTTTTATGTAAAGTGTTTGGAGCTAATGGCTAATGTTACCCCTAATAAAGGGTTGGAACGGTACCACCTAATATTCTAACCAGTTCTGGCCAAACCATGCATCTCAGTATAGGCGTTCTAATAATTACTTCTGTTAGTTTAGAACGCAATTTTTCGGAAAATGCTCATCAAAAAATAATAAGTCAGGGTACCATTGGAACAAGAATTGAACGCCCATCAAAATGATGTGCCACTTGACCCCCCTTCCCATTTAAAATTCTAAGGGTAATATCTACCCCTCCTAGGAGGTTGAACCACGAGGGCTACAAATAGTCCTTGAAAGTGTCCCCCTTGACAATAAAATTGACCTGTTTTTTCGATTACTCATATTGTTTACTGGAAGGAAGATATTAAGGGTGGGAAGTTTTCATCAAATTGACACCCTGTATATATATATATATATATATATATATATATATATATATAAGTAAAAAAGTTATTGGGTATAACCCTCAAAAAGTTGTGCAACCGTAGACACGTGTTTCGAGCTTAAACTCTCTTCAGTACGGTAAAATCAAGTGCGAAGATGTACAACACTTGGATGTAAAAATATAAACAAAGGAAGTCAACAACAGGAAGCCAACCACACATTTGTGGCATCGGTTAGAAGACCTTGTACTCACAAGGCAACAACTAACGTCGCCATGGAGGTAGCTATAGCTACCAGCGTGACAATCCTACCCAGGAAGATACAAATAAGGATGGATTTAGCGAGGATCAATATATGAAAATATAAGTATAAAAGTTATTGGGTATAACCCTCAAAAAGTTGTGCAACCGTAGACACGTGTTTCCAGCTTAAGCTCTCTTCAGTTAGTTGTTGCCTTGTGAGTACAAGGTCTTCTAACCGATGCCACAAATGCGTGGTTGGCTTCCTGCTGTTGACTTCCTCTGTTTCTATTTTTACATCCAAGTGTTGTACATCTTCGCACTTGATTTTACCGTGCTGAAGAGAGCTTAAGCTCGAAACACGTGTGTACGGTTGCACAACTTTTTGAGGGTTATACCCAATAACTTTTTTACTTATATTTTCATATATTGCCCCTCGCTAAATCCATCCTTATTTGTATTTTCCTGGGTAGCATAGTCACGCTGGTAGCTATAGCTGCCTCCGTGGCGACGTTAGTTGTTGCCTTGTAAGCACAAGGTCTTCTAACCGAAGCCACAAATGTGTGGTTGGCTTCCTGTTGTTGAATTCCTTTGTTTCTATTTTTACATCCAAGTGTTGTACATCTTCGCACTTGATTTTACCGTACTGATGAGAGCTTAAGCTCGAAACACGTGTTAATCGTGCAGAACATTTTGAGGGTTATACCCAATAACTTTTTTACTTACATTTTCATAAATTGCCCCTCGCTATATCCATCCTTATTTGTATTTTCCTGGGTAGGATAGTCACACTGGTAGCTATAGCTGCCTCCGTGGCGACGTTAGTTGTTGCCTTGTAAGCACAAGGTCTTCTAACCGAAGCCACAAATGTGTGGTTGGCTTCCTGTTGTTGACTTCCTGTTGTTGACTTCCTTTGTTTCTATTTTTACATCCAAGTGTTGTACATCTTCGCACTTGATTTTACCGTACTGAAGAGAGCTTAAGCTCGAAACACGTGTGTACGGTTGCACAACTTTTTGAGGGTTATACCCAATAACTTTTTTACTTATATTTTCATATATTGCCCCTCGCTAAATCCATCCTTATTTGTATTTTCCTGGGTAGCATAGTCACGCTGGTAGCTATAGCTGCCTCCGTGGCGACGTTAGTTGTTGCCTTGTAAGCACAAGGTCTTCTAACCGAAGCCACAAATGTGTGGTTGGCTTCCTGTTGTTGAATTCCTTTGTTTCTATTTTTACATCCAAGTGTTGTACATCTTCGCACTTGATTTTACCGTACTGATGAGAGCTTAAGCTCGAAACACGTGTTAATCGTGCAGAACATTTTGAGGGTTATACCCAATAACTTTTTTACTTACATTTTCATAAATTGCCCCTCGCTATATCCATCCTTATTTGTATTTTCCTGGGTAGGATAGTCACACTGGTAGCTATAGCTGCCTCCGTGGCGACGTTAGTTGTTGCCTTGTAAGCACAAGGTCTTCTAACCGAAGCCACAAATGTGTGGTTGGCTTCCTGTTGTTGACTTCCTGTTGTTGACTTCCTTTGTTTCTATTTTTACATCCAAGTGTTGTACATCTTCGCACTTGATTTTACCGTACTGAAGAGAGCTTAAGCTCGAAACACGTGTGTACGGTTGCACAACTTTTTGAGGGTTATACCCAATAACTTTTTTACTTATATTTTCATATATTGCCCCTCGCTAAATCCATCCTTATTTGTATTTTCCTGGGTAGCATAGTCACGCTGGTAGCTATAGCTGCCTCCGTGGCGACGTTAGTTGTTGCCTTGTAAGCACAAGGTCTTCTAACCGAAGCCACAAATGTGTGGTTGGCTTCCTGTTGTTGAATTCCTTTGTTTCTATTTTTACATCCAAGTGTTGTACATCTTCGCACTTGATTTTACCGTACTGATGAGAGCTTAAGCTCGAAACACGTGTTAATCGTGCAGAACATTTTGAGGGTTATACCCAATAACTTTTTTACTTACATTTTCATAAATTGCCCCTCGCTATATCCATCCTTATTTGTATTTTCCTGGGTAGGATAGTCACACTGGTAGCTATAGCTGCCTCCGTGGCGACGTTAGTTGTTGCCTTGTAAGCACAAGGTCTTCTAACCGAAGCCACAAATGTGTGGTTGGCTTCCTGTTGTTGACTTCCTGTTGTTGACTTCCTTTGTTTCTATTTTTACATCCAAGTGTTGTACATCTTCGCACTTGATTTTACCGTACTGAAGAGAGCTTAAGCTCGAAACACGTGTGTACGGTTGCACAACTTTTTGAGGGTTATACCCAATAACTTTTTTACTTATATTTTCATATATTGCCCCTCGCTATATCCATCCTTATTTGTATTTTCCTGGGTAGGATAGTCACACTGGTAGCTATAGCTGCCTCCGTGGCGACGTTAGTTGTTGCCTTGTAAGCACAAGGTCTTCTAACCGAAGCCACAAATGTGTGGTTGGCTTCCTGTTGTTGACTTCCTGTTGTTGACTTCCTTTGTTTCTATTTTTACATCCAAGTGTTGTACACCTTCGCACTTGATTTTACCGTACTGATGAGAGCTTAAGCTCGAAACACGTGTCTACGGTTGCAGAACATTTTGAGGGTTATACCCAATAACTTTTTTACTTATATTTTCATATATTGCCCCTCGCTATATCCATCCTTATTTGTATTTTCCTGGGTAGGATAGTCACGCTGGTAGCTATAGCTGCCTTCGTGGCGACGTTAGTTGTTGCCTCGTAAGCACAAGGTCTTCTAACCGAAGCCACAAATGTGTGGTTGGCTTCCTGTTGTTGACTTCCTTTGTTTCTATTTTTACATTCAAGTGTTGTACATCTTCGCACTTGATTTTACCGTACTGATGAGAGCTTAAGCTCGAAACACGTGTCTACTGTTTCAGAACATTTTGAGGGTTATACCCAATAACTTTTTTACTTATATTTTCATATATTGCCCCTCGCTATATCCATCCTTATTTGTATTTTCCTGGGTAGGATAGTCACGCTGGTAGCTATAGCTGCCTTCGTGGCGACGTTAGTTGTTGCCTTGTAAGCACAAGGTCTTCTAACCGAAGCCACAAATGTGTGGTTGGCTTCCTGTTGTTGACTTCCTTTGTTTCTATTTTTACATCCAAGTGTTGTACATCTTCGCACTTAATTTTACCGTACTGATGAGAGCTTAAGCTCGAAACACGTGTCTACGGTTGCAGAACATTTTGAGGATTATACCTAATAACTTTTTTACTTATATATATATATATATATATATATATATATATATATATATATATATATATATATATATCCAAAACGATACCTTTCGGTGAATTTTTGGGTATGGCGCGGTACTATCGAGTGATATTTTAGCATTCGAGTGATTCACGTTATTGTCCAGTGCCTTGGAAACGACAGAAACGATACATTAGACTGAATCCGAATCCACCCGGAAACTTATTACTACTTGGCTTACTTGGAAGTGGTTCTCTTTAACTGAGTTTGTTTTCAAATTACTCGAATCTCCAAGTTCAAATCGGTGTTAAATAGTGATAATGCTCCTAAAAATATAAGCGATGGCACGTTGAATTCAGAACGATGTGTAGAAAGATATTTTTCAATGATTTCATAGCACATAAAAAAATGCAATTGTTATACACAAATTAAAAGAAAAATGAAGAGGCATTTAATTTTTCACTAATAAGTAAATAAATATTGATGACTATTTAACATTTAAAAAAATGTTAAGCGGAGAAAATTTCCAATAAAAGATAACTCTTTTTCCATCATCTATAATTTTAATATAACGCCAAAAATAGGGCTCTGCGCGGTCGTTACGGTATTGTCGCAATACCGCTGAAGACAGTATTCCGCATGATATTATTTTTTATTTTATTGAATATCAATTTCAGCATTTGTAAAAATTCTGCTTTCATCGGAAAACTTGAGAGAATTAAGAACCGTTGACAAAAAATGCATCTGTTAATTTTTTCACTAAGTTATACAATTGTTAACTAACAAATTTGTGTTCAACCTTCCTTCACACAAATGGCGACATAAAAGTTTAATTAATTGACTTATAAAGTTTTTGCGTTTTGGAGCCCTTCTTCTTATATATGTACTTAAGGAAATCACGGGATAAAAGTTAAAAATAAAATTGAAATCCAACAAATTGTGTTAATTTTTTTAACAAATATTCTGTTACTGACTTTTTCGAATCTAGCAATGGCATTAATTATCGCTGGATAATTCTTTGACGTGATTTGTTAATGAATCGTTCATAAACAAATAGACAAGTTTAGTACCTATATGACAAAAGTTTTTTTACCATTTTGCTGTTATGACAAAGTAATTACTTAAAAATATATTTATTGCTTATAAGCATTTTTTTTATATTTCCATTACATAAACAATTAGTTGAGAAATATTTTCTTCTTCAAATAGCATAATTGGCATTTCTGAATAGGGTAACAAAAAATATTTGTTTTGGTATTATGGTACATATAAATAAAATAAAATGGCGGACTGTCGCCATTTCGAGAAATGGACAATTTTTTGTTGTCAATAAGTAGATCCTGATCTAACATTCATCCAAAAAATATTCGAAACAGAATTCCAGTCCGTTCAAAAGTTAACAGGGATGGGGTTACTAAAAGAGAGTTCTCACATTATGTACTGTCATTATGTTTTAGATTAATAATTTTGTTTGAGATTTCGTTGACGTATAGGAAATTGTAAGACGTTCTGAATGAAGTGTCACTCTACTTCCCATGCTATTTAAAAAAAGGTCACAAAATGGCGTCAGGCCGCCATTTTGAAGGATATACATTTTGATATTGTCAAACAGTAGGTAGCTGATGGCCTGTAATTTGACCATGAAAAAATTCAAAGTAAAATTCCAACCCTTTCAAAAGTTATCAGGAGGGGTTACTTTATGGACAGACTGTATATAATGCTGGTCAGAATTTGTTTATAACAAATTGCTAAATGAAAATCATTATAAATAATGAATGATCCTGAAAAAAAAATTAAAATCATCTTTTTGTCATGGCTACAATTTTGTATATATACCGGGTGACAACGATTTCACTTTCGAGCTGTCATTTTTTTATTTTTTCACCTAGTATCACGAAACTTGGCAGAGTTATGATTCGAACTAAATGTCAATTAACTGGTGTAACGACAAATTTCTACAACTTCCGGTTTCCCTGGAAATAACCTTAACTTTCGAAATTACAATGGGACACCCTGTATATTGTTTGTTTTTAGGTTTCTTTAAATCATTATTTATCCAAATTGATGATTTTTGAATTGGTTTTTACATAAACTATATTTTTAAATCATATTTTAACTTTCAATCTAGAGTGCCATGACCATTCTAAAATTTCTCTACTTATACCCTCTATTTACAGAAAAATCTAAAAAGAATATCTTTGTTAGCCCAGAAACAAATCAATTGTTTTCCATGGCAACGGCAAATATGACTTCTTCCAGAGATTAAATAAAAGTAAGTAGGGATGAAAGATGGTAGTATATATTATACATCCTTGGATTCGTCTTGAAATAATGCATTTAATAGTGTTATGAAAGTGATATGGTTACATTTAAATTTTTTGAGTTAATATAAAAAAAAATTATACAACTTTTCAGCCTTTCTCAACGCTAACGAACAAAGATGATAATCTTTTCAGATTTTTATGAAAATAGAGAGCCGACGTAGAAAAATATTAGGACGGTCATGGCACTCTAGATTGAAAATTGATATTTGATTTAAAATATAATTTATGTCAAAATCAATTGGAAAATTATGAATTCGGATGTAGAATTATTTAAAGAATCCTAGAAATGAACGACATACAGTTTCGAAAGTTAAGGTCATTTCCAGGAAACCGCAAGTTGTAGAAATTTGTCATTACATCAGTCAAATGACATTTAGTTCGAATATTAACTCTGCCGAGTTTTGTTTTACAGGGTGAAATAATAAAAAAGTGGCAGCCCGAAAGTGATCTCGTTGTCACCTGGTATACCAGATTTGTCCATTTGTTCATGAATAATTTCTTAACAAATGACGTAAGAAAAGTTTACCCCATGGTAAATTGTTAGATGAGAAAAGAGCATTAAAATGACATTTGTTTAAAAAAAAACATAATGTAATGATTCTAAAAGCCGGTCCTGGCCACGCGCAGTCATCGCTGTGGAATGTCTATGGACAGTTCGAATAATATTCGGGAACTGACTGGTATCCATCGCGTCGTTTCTGTGAGAGTTAGAAACTCACAGAAATCCAAGAAAAATGATATCAAAAGATTAAAAAATCAGGCTGTTTCCTTCCTCCTGAAATGAAGGTGATGAAATGGTCATTCTTGGCAAATCTGATAATTATGAAAGGAAAAAATCCCATTCAAGCCAGTTAACCAGAAACCCACGACACAAGATAGTTTCGAACGTGAAGAACACAACGTAGTTCAAGACATTGGCCTCAACGATTCTAAAAAGTAAACTGTAAAATATATTCTTTACCGAAGATTCAGAAACTTGGAAAGTCGGTTCGACCAATCTTTCCATCGATAGGTCCCTCTCATTCAGATTAGCGAAATGTCCTAAACTATAGAATTCGAAAATCTACCAGGTGCACGACCATGTTAAAGTGTTGAACTTCAATAAAAAGAGCTTCTTGTGAAGGTACAGCCATCGGGGAACTTCCTGTATCCGTTCTTAGCCAATTTGTTCATGATTTGAAATGAAAAAGGGAACCTCCATTATTTTTCTGTAATTTATCGATTTTGCAAAAAGATAATCCTCTTCAGACTACGAAACTTAAGTTACCTGAGCAACTCTCAAATGGAGGTTGTATCTAAAACTTGTTATAAACTCTATACCTACATATATTGGTTAACCCCAAAGATGAAATTGATGAGTGGACAAAGTCGGGGAATTGTGAAATTAGCTGTAAAATCAAGTGTGCTGGTCAAATTGAAAGGGTCATGAGAACAGTGGTTCAAAGAATGAATATATTAGATTTCCGAGACTAGAGAAATCGAATGTTACCGAAATGTTTTGGAGAAGGATCAACGATTTGATGCCTTGAGGGAAGGATTATTTAAGAAAGTATATGATCACATTATTCGACGTATTCGAAAGTCTGTGGAAATAGCAAAATGTCAAAATATGAATGCGGATAAAGGCCCCATTTCACACAGTTCTATATTTGGGTTCCTGTTACACTAATTTCATCTATGAAGAATTATTGGGGTAGACATTTCTCAGAACGTCTTTATATTATGTTTTTGAAGTCACATATTTGAACTGATTAGTAGTATTTATGCTACGAATTTTACTCCATTGAATCTAAATTGGTAATTTAGTGTGCGCGGGTTGTGGAACAGGTAGTGTATGTACATCAACTGAGGTTACAATACAAATGTACTCTCTGCAATCCTATTTCAGTTACATTTGATCCTTTCTGGGTTTTCCCAATTCCTACTCCAGACTTGCCGAACGAAATTTTGGATTTAACACAATATGCTTCGAATTGATGAAGGGAGAGGAGATTCTGGCCGATGATGCAAGTCCATACTCTTCCATTTGTTGAAAGAATAGAATATTCAAGAAGAGTATGCGTATACGAACATTTCCACAAAACTTTGTTACATTTGATCCTTTCTGGGTTCTCCCAATTCCTACTCCAGACTTGCCGAACGAAATTTTGGATTTAACACAATATGCTTTGAATTGATGAAGGGAGAGGAGATTCTGGCCGATGATGCAAGTCCATACTCTTCCATTTGTTGAAAGAATAGAATATTCAAGAAGAGTATTCGTATACGAACATTTCCACAAAACTTTGTTATACATTTGAAATCGATTCATTTTTCAATACATAATCATCATAATGAAAAAAATTCCCTCTGTTGGTCGTAAGCACTTCAAAGCGTTATATTTTCCGGAACCTTTGAGATATTGCTTTGAAATTTGTAAGATTTTAATAACCGAGGCACGTATTTGTCAGTTTTAATTTTTTGGCGATCGGATAGTCGGGAATTGTTTGATCCGTTTCATATTTCTTGAAGATATACTTCAATATGTCCTACAGAAGTGTATAGTTTTTGAGAATGATCGGAAAATGCTAAAAGGGTTTTCCGGCATTTTTCTTAAAAATATAGATTTAAAAAAAAAATACTCTGAACCCTTCATTTGAATTAAATTTCATAAAATAGATTTCGACTAGTTAAACAAATCGTAATGGAACTTTTTTACACGAAAATAATTGGAAAACAGGGAAAACTTGAGAAAACTTAAAAAAAGAAAAAAGAAATATCTCAAAAACTACCTCTAGGAGATCTTTGCATATTTTGCATTGAATATTAAAAAAATTAAAAATCGAGGTATTGACTGTAGATATTGATGAAACAATAGAATTGCTTCGGATACGTTTTCACAAGCCTCTCAGTGATATTTCTAAACAAATTTTTTCCAACTCTATTAAAAAGTGGAAAAAAGTTGTAAAAATTTAAAAAAAAATTAAACCACGAAATCTTGAAAGCGAAACAAGACATCGAAAAATTTTATATAAACAGTTTTGATGTCCTTGGCAGATATACAAAAAGTATTTGTGATATTTTGGAAAATTCAATTTTTTCATTACAAAAAACTCAAAGATGGCGACAGATTTTCAAATTTCACACGATACGTTTTTTGATCGCCTTCTGAAAACCTACAAAGAATTTAAATTAATTTTTGCTATGGCGATAAGCGATAAGCAAGCGATAAGCCTCGGCTCGTACTCGCTCACCTCGATTGTTAACACGTCTTTACATTCCTTGTTACTTGAATAACTATTATTGTCCTTAAAAAGATTTGAAAATATTGATTTTATTTTAATAAAATCACCAAAAACTCAGAGATGACGGAACATTTTCAAATTTCACAAATCACCTGTTGTGATTGCCTGAATAACTAGTAAAAATGTAAATGGATTTTTGCCGTAATATCAATATCCCGGTAAATATTTCAAAATCGAAATTCATGGATTTTTTTAAAAACTTTTTTCTACAAACACAAAAAACTCAAATACGAAACGAGTTATAAAAAAATATATATGGACGATTTCATTGTCCTCCGAAAGGTCTACAAAAAGTAATCAAGACATTTTTTCATATCTTGGAAAATGAACAAACAGGATATTGACTTTTTTAGGAAACGACCAAAAACTTAAAGGTGGCGATAGAGTTTCAAATTTGGCAGGATAGCTTTTGATCGCCTTCTGAATTCCTACGAAAATGGTGAATGAATGTTTGCCGTAATATCACTAGTCCAGGACATATTTCTAAAAAAAGGAAAAATTGAGTTACTTTGAAAAAATTAAATTTTTTTTGAACACCAAATACTCGAAAACATAACGAGATATCGAATAAGTTTTATTGTCCTTGAATAGGTTTTTAAAAAGTTCCCACACATTTTTCCATATAACACCAAAAACTCAAAGAAGATCGAAATGTAAATAACGAAGTCTATCCGTGATATGTCATTTTTATTTCCAACAGAAACGATACGGCATATTGCAAACATCCCTATTTTAACTGTTGGCACCTCTTCGATGACTCCCGTGTACTGTCAAATGAGGCTTTCTCTTATCTACCAAGGAACTTTTGCCATTTTTTCTGAAAAAGTTGCTAATTTAAAGTTTAATGGGGTTTTCCTGCAGCTGAAGTAGCGAATGCCTAATGCTCCTGATGATGCTAATTTTATTGGCAAAACGCTCGTCAAATGAAATTGACGTAGTTTTACTGCATGGATTCTTTTACATGTTTTTGAAATGAGTGAACCGACACTGTCACTGCGCTTGATATTGATAACCCTGATGGGTACCCTGTATTTCTTAAAACAAGAACAAATCTGTTATCGCAGACATCCAACAAAGAAAACAAACGTGACCGCCATCAAATGAATCTTAGCGTTTATATAAACTATCCATATGATCTACAAGTTACAGTTCAAACATATTAATAAATCACAGTCGACTCGACCGACGCCGACGTTCGTTCGTTTTAAAATCAATTTTTATTAGTTAGTAGAATAGGTATTTTACGAAAGCGTATAAGGGCCACTGAGTTTTTTTTTTCATGTTTCCGACCTTAAACTCAGAAATTCCGACTTTAAAGTCGGAATTTTGTTTCTCCGACTATAAACTCGGAAATTCCGACTTCAAAGTCGGAAATTCCTGAAAGTCGGAATTTTGTTTTTCCGACTTTAGAGTCGGAAATTCTGACTTCAAAGTCGGAAATTCCGACTTCAAAGTCGGAAATTCCGACTCCAAAGTCAGAAATTCCGACTTCAAAGTCGGAATTGTGTTTTTTCGACTTTCAAGTCAAATAGAATCAATTATACGAACAAACCTCATATAAAGTGACCATAGAGAGCAAACAAAAACTGTTCCTAATGTGAAATACATCAACAGCAATTGGTTGTAAGAAAAATAAATCGAATGAGCATTGGATATTTAGGTAAGAGCTGATTGAAAAATCGACTTTCAAGTTACCATTATGATACTTTTGTCTAATAGACCGTCAGATAGTGACAGATTTAGGTGCCCCATTTTCGCATACAAGCCTCGAATAGGGTTGAATAGTACATCGATGTTGAGTGAAATAGAGAAAAATTTACGAGTGGCTCTTGGGGAGAACATATGGAAAATTAAATTTTCTAGAACAGAAATAAAAGGAGCATGTTGCCCATATTTTCACGCGAGCCATTGTTTTTCGTTCTTTAGAATTTTTCAGAATTTTTCATAGTTTCGGTGGGCTTGTGTGGGAAAATCTGTCAAAATCTCCATTTTTTCTTACAAGATTACACCTTCATTTTAACCCTTTAGCCACCTGCAACACTAAAGTCTTTGGTATTCCAAAGCAAGGTTCTATTAATTGATAATTAGGTGAACACAGCTCGCGTGAAAATATGGTCCACATACTACTTTTATTTCTGTTCTGGAAAATAGAATTTTCCATATGTTCTCCCCAGGAGCCACTAGTAAATTTCCCTTCATTTTACTCAACATCGATGAACTTTTCAACTCTATTCGAGGCTTGTATGCGAAAATGGTGCACCTAAATCTGTCACTATCTGACGGTCTATAATTTCCTCATCATTTTGAAAGAACTGATCACAAATAAACTGATGAAAAAATTAGTTTGTGGTCCATATGACATCAAAATTTGAATTATATCAAACGTTCAATAAGACCAAAGTAAGTGTAACGCCGAGAGGAGTGACAGCTAGCCGTTTCATATTTTTTGAGCTTTATTACAAGTCGAATAAATATAAAATTCTCATTTCTCTACTCTACTCTAATTCAACAAAATATTATTTGAATAAATATCATTTGTGGTTTCAGTAAAGAAACACAAAATAACACATATAATATGTACTTTAATCTCAATTTAAATCTCCAAATGAGTATAAAAGAAGGTACTCACTGTAGAAGTTCATTTCAGCTCAAAGTGTAGTGGTGACGCGCATCATCGGACCATATACTAGTTAACAAATTCAAATATTGTCATCATCGGACCACGTAGGAGTACTAGTTTCCAAATTCAATAATTTTTTTTTGAACTAACTAAGTATAACCATGCTTGGGCATTGGACATAGTATCCATAATTGATTTCAAGTTTTGTACAATTTTTCACATTTATATGAAAAAAGACGATTTTTCTACATAACTTGTAGTAGGCTGAAGATGGATTCTTGCTGAATCCGAAACTTGTAACCACTACTTTGAAATTTGATTATGATTGAAGTTGTGGAGATGATTGTGTGATACTTCTTCCCGATTCATAAAAATAGGTGTTCCCAAAATTCTGAAAGACATAGCTGAATTGATTTTATTAACTACAAAGATTCTTAGAGATGATATTATTTTCATTAAAAAGGCTTTGTCCAACACATTGACAACAAAAAACAACATATCCTTTCAAAAATAATAGACAACAGTCTCTGGTGATCAGCACAAAGCCATTCCTGGCAGTAAGATGTCTAGGATACACGCAAGATTTGCAATTATACCCGCGATATAAGAATTTTCGAGTTTGAAATCAGAATTTCCGAGTTTGAAGTCGGAAAAACAAAATTCCGACTTTAAAGTCGTAATTTTCGAGTTTGAAAGTGGGATTACAAAATTCCGACTTCAAAGTAGGAAATTCCGAGTTTGAAGTCGGAAAAATTGAAAAAAAAATCAGTGGCCCTCATACGATTTCGTAGTATTTAGGTTTTGGTTTTTTTTTTTTTTAATTTTTGTTATTTTCTGTCTTTCATTTATTTGTCAAAAATCCAAAGATGAATGTTGTATAGGTAGAAGTACATTTGTTACCCAATGGCAGTGGCGGCGGTTATTTTTAAGAAACGCTAGTTGTTGCATTGAATAATGTATTATATTTGATTACAGTTCACCACAGTACCATCGTGTGGCAAATCTGTATTTATATTTTTCTATATTCTCTCTAAAACAGCTAATGTGAAAGCTTCTTTTATCAGATACTGACGATCCCTTTCCAGAGCTTTCAACTTTTCTTTAGCTCTTGCTTCCTCATCGTCAAGTTCTTTTTGTTTTCTCATCAATGATAATTCTATGTTCAATCTAGAAACACTTGAATTCTTCGATTTGACAGATGTTTCTTTTTTAGATTCCCCATTTGTAGCATTGAGTATATTTGTGGATACTATAGACCTTATACTTCTTCTGGATACACTTCTAGGAAATTTCACTTCATATTGAGCTTTGCCAGACACGACTTTTCCTACAGAACTTGTATAACTACTCAATTGATCAGCATTTGGAGCTACACTTGAACGTACTCCTGCATTGTCCAAATCTGCATATCTCAAAGGTGGAACTCCTTTATTCGTATTTCAATTTTCAAACCATTCGATAAGCGATGAAAATCTATTATAATGAAGATTTTGAGTTTTGCAAACCGTCAATTTCCAAAATATTTGACAATTAAAATATATGTTCCTACCTATATAAAAGGTGGGTTACTTAAAATAATTGAAATAGTCACAAAAAATCAAATGCCTCCTCTGTTTACGTACCTGCTTTATATGGATACTAAAACCGATGTAATGGGTCTGAAGCTAGTATTCAGTCTCTAATATGCATGTCAAGCAATGCCTCTAATATTTTTAACAAAACAGATACGACTAGATTTATTTGCCCCATGGACACTGTCATCGTAACCTCAGTATGAGTACCACCCTTATTGGCTTTCAATTCGATATTACAGTACTCAGTGCCAGGCTGGTCCTGATTTACACCAATCAATAGAGCATAAAACGAATGATCTTTTAACAAAAATACTAGCAGGAAACCGACTGTGCCATCACATGAAAGATAGTCCGTAGTTATATTCTGTTATGTTTTCTACTTGCAACTGTCATTTATTAATTTGCTACAAACATTTAAATACAAAAAACGTGCTTTTTAGGTGTTTTGCTTATAAAATATAAACTAATAGAGCAATCTTGTTGTTCCAATGAGAAAAATTGTAGAAAATTGAAATACGAACAAAATGAGATTTTTCACGATCCAACTGTATTATTAGTAACGGAAAAATTTGGAAAAACCGAAAAATTTTGCGATTTTTTTTTAAAATTCATAACTCGACCATTTTTCAAATTGAAGGGTTGGCATTTGTCAAGAAAGTTCTGAATCAAGTGTACTTACTTTATGCGTGCACTAAACAGGCGCAATCCTACCATTAGTTTTGGCCCAATTGAAACTTGAACTTTTTTTTGCACCATCTTGCAGCGTGCCTGAATGCTCCAGTGCTAGTCCGATGCCAATTTCTCTGACAGATTTCGAAAGGAGAATTATAGTACCACAAAACGTATATTCTCATTTCAGCTACAATGCAAAATATACGTTTTGAGATAACTATTATACTTCTACTTTCAAAATCTGATTGAGAAATTGATATCGGACTAGCACTAGAGCATCCAGGCCGCTGCAAGATTGTGCAAAAAATATTCAAATTGCAATTGTGCCAACCCTTATGGTCCGACAGCGCTAGTTTCGATCACACAATGTACACATGTACAATTTAAAAAATGGCGGTATTATGAATTTTTGAAAAAATTGCAAAATTTTAGGGAGCAACCAGAATGTTGTATTATTTTTCATTTTATAAGCAAAACTCTGAAGAGAAACACGTTTTATTGTATTTGAATGTTTATAACAAATTAATTAATTACATTTGGGAGTCTAAAACATAACAACGGACTGTCTTTCATGTGATGGCACAGTCGGTTTCCCACTAGTATTTTTGGTAATAAAAAAATCCTCTATTGATTGGCTAAATTATTTTTGCAAATTTTTTATGAACAGTTTCCCTTGGATTTTCAAAATTATCAACTTATGAAGAGGGCAATTCCGAAACGATATTTCTCAAATAAGAAGGCACGTATAGGACAGAAAAATAAAAGAAGCAACCTTTTTCTGGATCTTGACACTCGTTTTGAATTTGGAGCTTCGTAAACAATTAATGGTTTTTAATTTTTGTATCTGGTATTATGATTGATTATATTGATGAACTGAATGAGTTATACATTGACTCCAAGATGAGGTTGTCCACCATGGGAATATCTGAATTGGTAATAGATACAGTGTTGGTAAAATAGAAAAAAAAAATAGCGTAACAGAAGGCCATCTATATGGAAGTATAAAATTTTTAAAAATATTTTTGATTTTCAGAATACTTTGAAAATACTGATTTTTTCGATTTCTTATCTTATTTTCTTGACACATTATCGTCAGAGATGAAACAAAATAAAATCAATGATTTTATTGAAAATATTAACAGGATAATCATAAAGTCAGTTGTGGAATCATCTGTGTTGGAGATCAGCGGTGTCGTAGCGGAGTTGCTGTTGTTTCCAGACACGCTGTATTTTTACATAAATTCAATTTTTATTTTATTTGAAGTTGTTACAAAAATTTTAATGTTGACAAGTAGTAATAAAAAACGTCAGTAAAGAAAAGTAATTCAATCTCTTATTTCTTATCAATTCTCCATATTATACATTAAATGGCGACCGTGACAGGACAAGCTATGGAGAATCTATCAAAGGTTAAGAAAGAACGAGACATGTTGAGAAAAATGTTCAGCAAAACCTGCAATGAGCTGGAACTGGAATTGAACGCCAAGCCGCAGAAGAGAGATAATATCGTTGCCAGATTAGCACAACTAGAAGATAAAGGGTCCAGATTATTCATCTATGATGAGCAGATCCATATGACGATGCAAGCTGACGACGAATTTGAAGAAGAGTATGAAATAACAGAAAAGTTTCGGGAAAATTTGATAATGTATAGGTCTAAATGTGAGTTTGCCTTGGTAAATGAAAGGAATCCAGATGAAGCATATACCAGTGCATCAGGTTCGAGAATAGGAACGTCAAACGCCAGGAGACACTTCAATCTGCCAAAATTTGAACTGAAGAAATTTGACGGGGATGTTCGAAACTGGATAGGATTTTGGGGCCAATTTCGGAAAATACACGAAGACACTGAACTTGATAAGGAGGACAAATTCCAATATTTATTACAATCCATGGAACCAGGTAGTGCAGCGAAAGCTCTAGTCGATAGTTTTCCACCATCTGCGAATAATTACGAGAAAGCCGTAGAACAACTGAAAGCCAGATTCGCCAGGGATGAGTTCTTAATCGAAGTTTATGTTAGAGAACTATTGGTTCTAGTAATTAAACAGACCAATAACAACAGAAAAGGTATGTCTTTAGCTTCTTTATTTGACAAGTTAGAATCACAATTGAGAGCT
This sequence comes from Chrysolina oricalcia, assembly GCA_944452925.2. Classification (NCBI taxonomy): domain Eukaryota; kingdom Metazoa; phylum Arthropoda; class Insecta; order Coleoptera; family Chrysomelidae; genus Chrysolina; species Chrysolina oricalcia. The sequence continues at coordinate 35,159,154 of OX101825.2, read as the reverse complement.
TTAGAATCATTAGGTGTTACTACTGACAAATATGCTGCTATGTTGTATCCTTTAGTAGAGTCAGCTCTTCCTGAAGATATTTTGAGAGCTTGGGAGAGACATCGTAGCAACAAAGACAGTAAAGATTTGAATAATACTTGCGCAGATAAATCTATTAATCGTCTCAATGTTTTATTAGCTTTTCTCCGCTCTGAAGTCGAAAGTGAAGAACGCATTAGCCTGGCTAGGACGAGTTTTGCTGCTGATAAGGAGCCACAGAACTGTATCAGGAGTAAGCCATTTTCTGAGAAAAATAAACGTATCGCAGGTGAACCCGATTTATACACAGCTGCCACGATTTTTTCTGCAGATAAATATGGTAAGAAAGTTCAAATTTGTATTTTCTGTGATGGTAAATCACATCTTAGCCAAGATTGCATCAAGGCGAGATCACTTTCAATACCAGAAAGAAAGGACATTGTTTCAAAAAAGAATGCTTGCTTTGGTTGTTTGAAACCCAACCACAGTATTAAAAAATGCAAAGCGTTCGTCAAGTGCATTATCTGTAGCAGAAGGCATTTTCCAATTCTGTGTGGGGACGTATCAATTGTACAATCTAAAGAAACCAAAACTTTAGATATTTGCAAGTCCCAAGAAACTAGTAATACAGAAAATATCATGATCAGTAACAATACCACTGGTACTCTCCTACAAACCATTGCTGTCAAACTTGTTAGTGATTCTGGTAGCAAAGTTGTAAGGGCACTACTCGATTCTGCATCCCAACGCTCCTACATTATTTCTGATTGTGCCAATAATATGAAATTGAAAAAAGTTAGAGATGAAATCATTATACAAAGTGTTTTTGGCGGTAAACAATCAATTCCTGAATCCCATGCATTATATAAACTCACTATTGAGGATTTGAAAAACTCGTTTCAATTAGAACTATTAGCTTTGGAACAAAGTAAAATATGCAGTTTCGTTCCTAGGTTAGAAAATGGTCACATGATTGATTTATTGAAAGAGAAAAATATAATGGTGTCTGATGTTGGAATACGAATAGAAGAAATCAGTTTACTTTTAGGGGCAGATATTTACGGTAAACTTTTAACAGGAAGAATAGAAAACTTTGATGACTTAGTAGCAGTTGAGACTCATTTTGGGTGGACAATAATGGGGTCATTTCATCAGAAGAATAAGTTTCAAACCCTTTGTTGCTTCAATGACATTACAATTTCTGATTTGTGGAGTCTAGAAATTTTGGGGATAAGGGATCCAGTTTCCATTAAGAAAAGGGACATTTTAGAAGCAGAGGCAATTGAACATTTTAATAATTCGATAAAACGAAATGAAGTCAACAGATATGAAATTAAATTGCCATGGGTTGAGAATCATCCTAAATTATTAGATAATAAAGAAATAGCAGAAAGTAGGCTATTATCCACCACAAAGAAATTAGTCAGCTTAGGAAAATATCAAGTTTATAACGAAGTATTCAATGAGTGGGAAAAATTAGGAATCATAGAACAAATCACTTCTACTGTAACAAATAATAAAGAACATTACATTCCTCATCATGCAGTAATAAAAGATAGTAGTTTCACAACAAAAATCAGACCTGTTTTTGATGCATCAGCCACTGATAAAAATGGAAATTCACTGAATTCTTGTTTGATGAAGGGACCCAATATGATTGAACTCATACCCATAATTATTCTCAAGTTTAGGATTGGTATGATTGGAGTTATTTCGGATATAAAAAAGGCATTTCTGCAAATAAGTGTAGCTGAAGAAGATAGGGATATTTTGAGGTTTCTCTGGTGGGATGATTTTTCAACAAAAACAATTAAAATATATAGACACACTAGAGTAGTCTTCGGAGTATCTTCGAGTCCATTTTTATTAGCAGCTACACTATCTTATCATTTGAATCGATCACCTGAAAATTTTAAAGAAACTGCCTCAAAATTGATGAACTCTTTCTATGTTGACAATTGTGTCACTAGTGTAAATAATACGGAGGAGTTAACCAAATTCATCAATGAATCTAGAATTTTGATGTCATCTGCAGAATTTGATCTGAGGGGTTGGGTTTATAATGGACCAAAAATATTTAGCGAAAAGTTGGAAGAATTACCAACGAGTGGAAATATTACTTCAGTACTGGGATTACAATGGAATATTCATCAGGATACATTGTGTTGCGATATTCATGTATTGAAAGAATTAGTAAAAATTCCTATTACAAAAAGGGGTTTGTTATCAGCAGCACAACGTATTTTTGATCCGATCGGTTTTACTTGCCCTGTTACTTTAATCCCGAAGTTATTATTACAAGAGACATGGAAATTGAAAATAAATTGGGATACTAAGTTACCGGAAGAAATTATTGACAGGTTTGAAAAGTGGCTGAAACAAATTTATTTATTACAATTCTGTAGTATATCACGACCACTATTCAAAATCAATCATCCCCATAGAAACGCTACTTTGCATGTATTTAGCGATGCAAGTAAGTTGGCTTATTCTTCTTGCATTTTTATTAGAATTGAAGAGGATGAATGCGTATTTAGTCATTTATTACAAGCCAAATCAAGAATAAGTCCAATAAAAAGTGTAACTTTGCCACGATTAGAACTATTAGCGGCGGTGATTGGATGTAGACTATATAAGTTCATACTACAGGTTGATCTCTTTCGAACTTTGAAAACTTACTTTTGGAGTGATTCCAAAATTGTACTTACTTGGATCAAAACCAAGTCAAATTGGACAACATTCGTAATGAATCGAGTGAATGAAATTCGAACTGTCACAAATATTGCTAATTGGAATCATGTACCGGGTGATATGAATGCTGCTGACCTTCCATCAAGAGGATGTAGTTGTAAGCGTTTATTGGAGTCTAAATGGTGGGAGAGTCCTGATTGGCTCAACAAAAGTGTTCAGTTTTGGCCTTCGTTATGTGAGGAATTTTCAGAGAAAGAAGCATATGAGGAATCTAGAAAAAATATAATTTCAAATTTAGTGAAACAAGGGGATATGACTTCTGATAGATTTAATTATTTTTCTAAATACTCAAAAATAATCAGGATGATTGCATGGATGATCCGTTTTTCAGAGACGTGTCGGGGGAAGAAAATATATGAGACTGAGTTGATGTATGAAGAAGTGAGTAGGGCAGAAACTTGTCTAATGAAAATCATTCAGAATGAAGCATTTGGTGGAACATCTTCAGATAACATTTCTAGTATGAATATTTTCAAGGATGACAGTGGTTTGCTCAGAGTCAGAACCAAGCTTGTTTTTGCAGAAGATGCTCACTATTTTAAGTTTCCTATCATTTTGCCCTATAAACATACTATTGTGAGGAAATTAGTTGAAGAACAACATTATATTTCATGTCATGCTGGAGTGCAAGTTCTTCTGGAAATAATACGTGAGAGATTTTGGATAATCAAAGCTAGAAGAATGGTTAAAGAAATAGTTTCAAAATGTGTGGTATGCAAAAGGTTCAGAATGAAAGCATTAGAAACACCGTTTGCTCCACTTCCCAATGATAGATTAAGAAACTCAGCTACATTTGAAATAACTGGTACAGATTTTGCCGGGCCTCTGTATTTGAAAAACAAAGAAAAGGCATGGATAGTTATTTTTACTTGTGCTGTATATAGAGCTTGTCATTTCGAGTTGGTTAAATCATTATCCACTGAAGCTTTCCTTCAAGCTCTGAGGAGATTTATTGCAAGGAGAGGAAGGGTGTCAGTCATTTATTCCGATAACGGAACCAATTATGTTGGTGCAAGTAATCAACTCAAGGATTTAAATTGGAACGAAATTTTGAAATACTCTTCAGTCCACCGCATCACCTGGAAATTCAACGTCCCAGCAGCACCGTGGTGGGGAGGATGGTGGGAGCGTATAGTGAGAATGATCAAAGAACTTTTGAGGCGCAATCTAGGAAAAAGAACAGTTGATTATGAGGAACTAATGACTCTGCTATGTGACTGTGAGTCAATTATAAATTCACGACCACTAACATATGTGTCAGATGATTCGGGAGAATTAGTTCCAATAACACCATCATCATTTTTACAGAGCATCCACAGCTCAGAAGTGCCAGATTTGGACGAAATGAGCAGAACAAATATCAAGAAAAGATTCAGATACTTACAGAAAATAAGAGAAAATCTTAGAAAAAGATTTAGAAATGAATACTTGGCAAATTTGGTTCATTTAGGACAAAGAAGAAGCGATCAACTAAGTATAGGTGATGTAGTTCTAGTTGGATCGGATAACACAAAAAGAATAAGTTGGCCAATGGGAAAGATACTTCAGATTTACCCCGGAAAAGACAAAGTTGCGAGAGTAGCACGGATCAAACTATCTTCAGGTGAAATAGTACGTCCGTTTCAAAGAATATATCCACTTGAAATTTCGAGATTAGATGATGAAGCAGATATTTTACAAGGCAAACTCACAGGCGACAGATACATTTCAAACGATACCGAAACCCTAAGGCAAGACATCCCGAAAGAAGAAAAGCAGACTGAGGAGAATAGAGAAGCACAATCGCCACAGAAAGAAGAGGAGATAGAGAAGAGGATTCCAGTATCTACGAGGTCTGGAGGACAGAAAGAAGAGGAGATGGAGAAGAAGATTCCAGTATCTACGAGGTCTGGAAGATTGATCAAGGTTCCTGATCGATACGGAATTTAAATATTTTGCAATATGGAATTATTGCAAAAGGTGGGAGAATGTTGGAGATCAGCGGTGTCGTAGCGGAGTTGCTGTTGTTTCCAGACACGCTGTATTTTTACATAAATTCAATTTTTATTTTATTTGAAGTTGTTACAAAAATTTTAATGTTGACAAGTAGTAATAAAAAACGTCAGTAAAGAAAAGTAATTCAATCTCTTATTTCTTATCAATTCTCCATATTATACAATCTGCGACTGAAAGATAAAGTTTAGTCGCTATTTCCTATTGTACAAGATAAGAAATCGAAAAATTCAGTTTTTTCAAAGTATTCTGAATATGAAAAATATTTTTGAAAATGTTATACTTCCATATAGATGGCATTCTGTTACGATTTTTCTCTATTTTACCAACATTGTATCTATCACCGTTTCAGATATTCCCATGGTGGACAACCTTGTCTTGGAGTCAATGTATAACTCATTCAGTTCATCAATATAATCAATCATAATACCAGATACAATCTAATGAGCAATAATTAAAAACCATTAATTGTTTTCGAAGCTCCAAATTCAAAACGAGTGTCAAGATCCAGAAAAAGGTTGCTTCTTTTATTTTTCTGCCCTACGTGACTTCTTATTCGAGAAAGATCGTTTCGGAATTTCCCTCTTCATAAGTTGATAATTTTGAAAATCCAAGGGAAACTTGTTTATAAAAACCTTGCAATGATAATTTAGCCAATCAATAGAGGATTTTTTCGTACCAAAAATACTAGTAGGAAACCGACTGTGCCATCACATGAAAGACAATCCGTTGTTATGTTTCAGACTCCCGAATGTAATTTATTAATTTGTTATAAATATTCAAATACAATAAAACATGTTTCTCTTCAGAGTTTTGCTTATTAAATGAAAACTAATACAGCATTCTGGTTGCTACCTAAAATTTTGCAATTTTTTTAAAAATTCATTATACCGCCATTTTTTTAATTGCAGGGTTGGCCCTCGGGAAAGTATTAAATCATGTGTACTTTGTATGATCGAAACTAGCGCTGTCGGACCATAAGTGTTGGCACAATTGCAATTTGAATATTTTTTGCACCATCTTGCAGCGGCCTGAATGCCCTAGTGCTAGTCCGATATCAATTTCATGTTGTAGGGAAATTTTCAATGTCCATCGTGACTTTAGCTGGGGAAGTAGTTGTTTTCTGTTAGATATTACCAAAGAGAAATTTCAATTTATCCTTATTTTTTCTATTTTCATGTATTGGTTCAATTTTCAATTGAGATTGTTTCCCTTCACAAAATAGTTCTTCACAGAAACTTTTTATAGTAATTTTTGTGATGATGCCAGTTCTACTACCAGGCTATTCCGTTAACGAACAACTATTATCAACTTCATTTCATCTTTTCATAACGTAAGTTGAATAACTGAAAAAATATATACACTTATTGATCAAAATAATCAATTAAAACCATTCTATTGTGAATATATCCCTATGGTGCTAACAATGTCGAAAATCGAATTTATTATTTATACAGTGCACTCTATTTAAAACGAGCCACCCTGAATAACTGTTGGTACAACGATTTTCAGGAAAAATTAAAAAAAAAACACGTCAACAATACAATAGGACACATTTTGACATATTCTCATTTGATCTAACTTTCCCACAATTCAATTCACAGAAAATTCCCCTGTTCAGTTCAGCCTTCTTTATCAATATCAATATCTGCTACGTAATTCAAAGAGGACCGTATGCATAATAATTTTCTTCGTATGTTGGTGATGTCTAAAACTACAGATTCCTTTTCATTAACAACAGGAATAGTGTCAATTCGTAAAATTCTACTGCAATCTCTAAGCTTCTCGTCTCTATTGAATTGTTTAGTACTCATGTTCTGCGATCGTTGGGAAATCCTGAATATTGAACATATTTCCTACTCGGAGACGGAAATAATAGTCAGTGACGTATTCTCAGCTGATGTCCAGCTCACAACCTCTCTTTCTGCTCTGGAACACTGCAGAAATGTTCGTGATCGGTGTCTATTTAATAGATATTTACATGTCTTTTGCTTTTCTGAGATATCATCAGTGTTTCATCTTAACAGTTTCATCAAGATTGACCCGTCGAGTTCAGTGTTCACACTCCTCTGTCGTCACTTCGGAGACATGCAGAGCTCTTTCAACGAACGACAAAGTTTTGTAACTCTATTCTTGGGGGGTGTTCCCAGGTGCATGCAGCATTCAGAAATTGAAAAAATCTAAAATTACAACCTCCTTTATCTGTACTACTGTTCTCACGGTATTCTCAGTATGTTTTGCCTTTTAGTGGAAAATAGAATGAATAATAATTCCGGGAATGATTGAATTGGAGTCCGATGATCAATGCTTATAATATGTGTATATATTTTTTAACAAATAGGTACCCCTCTCCAAGAATCCACCGCTGTAAGGCGCTAGACAACTTGACTGTTGTTTATTTTTTCAGAACAAATTATTTTCCACGTTCAAGCATATACATACTTATACCTTATATAAATATTTAATTTTTATGCGTTTAAGGGTAAATTGTTTGGTTGTGAAATCATTAAGGTTCGCGTGACTTGTTACATCAGCGTGAACGTGCCCTCTCAATTCCGTTTCTTCCCTCCTGTGGCGGATGTGTAGTGTGTTGTTTTGTTTTTTGTGTCATTTACAGATCACTATTGTTTATTGTATCGCAATAGCTCAAATTGGGATAGTTTTTGAAAAGCGGCTAATAAGGTGAGTACATATGATTAGTTCATTTATTTGTTTTTGTAATAATATAATTTGATTTGTTGCACGCTTGTTACATTTCAAGTGAACTTTCTCCAATATACAGTGTGTCTACTTATATTGGCTACATTTTAAAAAAATTAATTTTTTTTGAGAAAAAAGTATTTCCTCATAAAAAGTTCTGCATGTTCAATAACCTTATTTCAAATTATAAATTCCTAAAATATGTCAGTTATACAGTTATAATGTAAGTTAGGAGCGACTTGTAAGTCCCTTTGCTCTCCGTTCAACAGTTTTGGCATAATAACAAATTGAAAAAGTTATAATTCTTTCCCTGCAAGATATAATTTTTGTGATTTCGTACTATGAATACATAAATCTTTATAAAACCTGTTTATTCAAAACGTGAGTGAGTATTATAAGGATATTATCTATTAATATATGTATGGCATTCTGGCGAACTGTGTAAGGTGTGTTTGGTGAGCTCCAGTTGATTAGTTTCGAATGGTAGTTCCGTGATCGATATTTTTGAGTTTTGGACCAAATGTTCAGGACATACATCAGGAGAAGTTCCAATATAACTAGACAAATGAACATCAAATTTCATCACTGTGGTAACCAACCATTGTCGAGTAATTGACGAAGTCTGTTTGAAAAAAAAAACTAAAGAAAATAATTTCTTTATAGCATGGTGTTATTTTTTATTGAAATTTTTGGTGTAGATTCGTAAATTTTGCGTTATTGGCATCAGTGCATGCTTATACGACCGATTCTGCTTTTTTCATTAAATTACTTTCGAATATATGATGGTCACCCTTTTTTATTTGGAACAGAAAAACTCATTATGTAAAGTAGAGAAATTCAATTTTCTAGGGGCAAATTCATGAGGGTGATTTGTTTTTTGGTATGCTCCAAATTTCACTGAACAATTGGCAAATGAATTGCTGCATAACTCCACCATAAAACACATTACTCGAGAAACTCCAAATTTTGTAAAATGGAAAACTACGAACAAATACTGAACATTGGAGAATTCCATTATCTCAGTAGTACACTCACATAATTTGGTTGGCTTACTGTTTCTGCATCTGAAAATCAACTCAACATCGAATCACCAAAATATAATTGTCGTGAAACTTCCGATTTTTCAGTAGCGGAGAAGTTACGTTTTAATGGAGAATAACGAAAAAAAATTATTAATTCACCAATGCACCCATGAACCTCTGTTGGTTTTTTTCTGTTTCAAAATCCATTGAATAATTATTGAATGCCAAAACTCCCTATTTTCTATCTTGAGTATCATTGAATAATGCATAATCAAAATATTCTATTTCTTCAGTAATACACTCACATAACTTGGTTGCTTTATAGAACAAGCTATAGAGGTTTTTCCCCCACAAAATAAAAGACGCAAATGGCCTATACTGATTTTTATAACATGGTTCGTTTATAAAAACCCCACTTTTCACCCCAGAAAAATCGCTTTGTGGAATTTTTTAAACAAGAAATAGTGAAATGGAAATACCTCAAAGATTATTAAGGGAATCGTTTAACAGTCAGAGGAACTTTTGTAGAGATTTATAAAGCCCACGGAATGGATTCTCATACGACCGGATCGGTACATTTTCTACTGAGATAATTCGGGAAAAGCTCGAAAAAGAGACCATTTTTAATTTTTTTATTTTTATAAAATCTGAAGCTGGACAAACAATATTGCAGAAACTGATTGATAGTGATATGTAGTTCAACTGTATGAAAGATGTTTTCTGTACGATATGTAGTTTTTGCACAAACGAGTTATAAACAATTTAAGGGCACATCTTGCAAGATGCACCGATTTAAGGGAAATTGTCGTATTCAAATTCTGTAAATGGCATCTGGAAGTAGATATCAATATGTACAATTTCTATATATTGGATTTTCACCTTAGAAGTGGAAAATGTGTTGAAAATGTCTCTGAAAGTTGTTCAAAACGCTTCAAGTGCGTCCGCATCAGTCATTCGAAGTCATCCGAAGTCAAACTTAAGTTAATACGAGCGACTTCGGGTGTACTTTGAAGCATTTATAGTGGGATGTCCATGTTCAAACAGTAGTTAATAAACTCCGCCGACTCATATTTAAATTCAAACAGATAAAACAGTCTCTCAAGTTAAATCATCTGAAGATCATTTATCACTCCTTGGTGGAATCTATCATACAATATGGCATAATAGGATGGGGAGGATTGAGAAAAACTAAACTGAGACCTCTAGAAATTGTACAAAAACGGATCTTGAGAGTCATATTCGACAAACCACCCAGATACTCTTCTGATCTCTTATTCAATGAAACTCAAATGATGGACCCTCGACAGCTCTTCTGTAAATCAATTCTAGCATTCACTTATAAAAAAAACCCAACGCCTTTACTTGAACACCCATACCGTACACGGGGAAAAATTGCTGCGAATGAGTTATTACCTCGCGCTCTCAAATCAATAGGCCAGCGATCCTTCACATATATTGCCCCTAGGTTGAGGAACATGGTACCAGGTTGGATGAAATCAATAAACTCCTTGAATTTATTCAAAAAGAAAGTGAAGGCTTGGATTTTGTCTATGAATAGGATCAATTTGCACAATCTTATTGACTCCTCATGAGAATTATATTTATTATCAAAGATTTTGATTTCTTTATATGCTTGACTACATATATATCTCACATTTCAAAGAATCATTTTACACTTTTGTCTAAGCTTGCAGTCCTGAACAATTAAAAATTTTATATCAAATGTATCGAAAATATACTTAAGTAATATATGTGTATATATTATGCGTGTAAAGTTCCATAATCTATGTATTATTAACGATGTCTTAACAACTCTATTCTTTACTCATATCACTATTGTTATAACTCTTTTATGAATTTTTATCTCGAATTTCACACATATACTCATATATACAGGTCCATCTGGTCCATAAGGTAGAAACTGCCCATAGACAAGCTCCTTGAGAGCTTTTTTGGGACATTATCTTCATCACCATATGACTGAGGAAGTCTGTGTAATCTAAAATTGTACTTTAGTCTGTCTTTTATTGATTTATTAATTGATTACTACCTCCTAGGCTATTCAAATATGTGTGGATTAAGTGATATTTTCTTACCCCTGATTTTATATTTATACTTCTGTGTTTTATATTTTTTAGCAGTAGCAATATCTGTACTCTTATTTTAATTAACAACATACAGGCCATATACAAGCATCTGAAGCTTCTATGGTCGTTACCAAGATCAATTTAATTGATACCTATCACAAACAAGCATTTTTTGCTTCTGTGATGATTCGCTTATTCACTGAATCAATGTACCTATACTTACCTATTTTTATTGTAAATTTCTTCAAGTGAATAAAGTTATTATTATCATTATTATTATTATTATAGTAACTTCCAGTGATATTTTCAACATATTTCCCACCTCTCAGGTGAAAATACAAAATATACAAATTATAGATTGATCTCTACTTCCATATGCCGTTTACAGAATTTGATTAAGATGATTTACTTCAAATCGGCGCATTTAGATTGTCCTCAATTGTTTATAACGCGATTGTGCAAAAACTACTTATCGGACAGAAACCATCTTGCGCACAGTTGAACCACATGTTATTATCTATCAGTTTCGGTAATATTGTTTGTCCACCTTCAGATTTATTAAAATTATGGATTTTTTGAAATTGGTCTCTTTTTCGAGGTTTTCCCGGAATTTCTTACTGGAAAATGCACCGATCCGGTCGTATAAAAATTCATTATCTAGGTTTCATAAATCTCTAAAAAAGTTCCATTGACTATAAAACGATTCTTTTAATAATCTTTGAGATATTTCCAAAAAAACAAAAAAGGTTGTAACTTTTTCACTATTTCTTGTTTAAAAAATTCCACAAAGCGATTTTGCTGGGGCGAAAACCGGGGTTTTCATTTACGAACCGTCTTATTAAAAGTAGTATAGGCCTTTTGCGACTTTTATTTTGTTTGAAAAGAGCCTCTTATAGTTATCTACAGTTTGGCCTATTACTATTTCTGCAAAAATCAACTCAATAATAAGATAGTGCTATGCAACAATGAGTCAAGCCACAATTTTTAATAATTGAGTTATCTTAGTCATTGGAATCGCCGAATTGTTATTCTACAATAGTACTAAGCCACATTCCATCATTCCATGATCTGCTAAACTGTTTTGATATTTTTTACGAAACTAGCTGACTATGGCTTGATTCATTATTGCATATCATCCAATTATTGTCGACAAAAACATATTTGACAGATTAAATTTCCTGAAGCCGAAGTACTACCTGTAATTGGCAAAATTCTATCATTTCCAGTCTCTAGACAATTATATTTTGGTCACTCGACAATTTTTCAGTGGATTTTTGGATGCAGAAAAATAAACCAACTAAGAGTTGTTAATACATTACTAAAATAGTAGAATAACTCCATTATTCATCATTTCAAGGTAGTTTTCAATCCTTCATTAAATAGAGTTTTCACGACAAAAATGTATTCGACAATTGTTCAATAAATATCGGACCAGAAAAATAATTATTCCATACAGTGCGTAGGTACTGCCGAGAGACTGGAAATTATATAATTTTGCCAATTACTAGTCTTTCCGCTGCAGGAAATCAATTTCAGCTGTTCACGACAAATATGTTTTGATCTCTCTAACAGTTATTGAGTTGATTGTTGCAGATATAATAAAGAAACCAAGTTATGTGAGTGTATTATTTTCAGCTTCCAAAAATAAGTAGTTTTTAATACAAATACATTCATGGCATTCAACAAATATTCAATGAATTTTGAAACAGAAAAATCTAACAGAAGTTTATTGGTGCATTGGTGAAACAAATGATTTTTTACTATCATTGTGCATCAACACGTAACTTTTCCGTTACTGGAAAATCGAAGGTTTCACGACAATTATATTTTGACTCGAAAATTGTTGAGAGATTTTCAAGTGCAGAAAGAGTAATGGTGGATTTATGCAGCAGTCATAAGTCATAAGTTTTAAGTCATAAGGAAGAATATTCGTCAATGATTGTTTGGTCCGTTTATTTCAACCAATCACTGATGAATATTCTTCCTTATGACTTAAGACTGCTGCCTAAATCCACCATAAATCACGCAAATTTTTTACCACTGAGAAAATGGAATTCTCCATTATTCAAAATTTGTACGATGTTTTCCCTTTCAAAAATTTTTGAGGGTTCACGACTGATATGTTTCATTCATTTGCCAATTGTTTAGTGAAATTTGCAGCCTACCAAAAAAAAATGATCAACTACATGAATTTATCCCTAAAAAACTGAATTTCTCTATTTTTCACAATAAGTTTCTCATTTGTTTCAAAGAAAAATGTTTCACCAATATATATTTGACAATAATTCAATGAAAAAAGCATAATTGGTCGTATATGCATGCGGTGCATAACTCAAAATTTCCGCATTTACCAAAAATTCCAATAAAAAAATTTGCTATAAAGAAAAGATTTTCTGGATTTTTTTTATCGACAAAGAGATAATTACTTGACAATTGTTGGTTACTACAGAGATGAAATTTGACGTTAATTTGTCTAGTTGCATTGGTGGCAGATGGCAGTGCTAACTTAATATAAACTTGGCACAGCAAACTCTTATAAAAAAAAAACTAATGGCGCGACTATTATGCTTCGTTCACGACAAATTCTCGACAATTACTGGAATAGGTCTCATCGGATTTGTGTCAAGTGGCTTAGCTAACTTTATTTACATTTCAAAAAGGCTCTCAAACGGTGTTGAAGACTGGTAAACTATTGCGAGAACTCACTGATTTTTTTTCTTTTTTTCTATAGTTCTGGTTCAAATTATTGAATCAGAATTAATAAACTTAGTATTCATCAAGGAATTATGTCACATCACTAAACCCAACCTCCTGTAATTCTGAACCTGATTTGGTGCGAGGAAAACCCTCGGTTCTCAATTATATTTAATTGTCAGTTTCAAAATTGTATACAACATTTTATAAGAAACAAATAATTAGGTCTTAGCATGTTTGTTTAAAAAATATATAATAAAATGAATAAATATTATTAGTTTCCAAGGGATATGACTCAAAATAAAAAATTGACGTTCTGGATATCTGTAGGAGTCTGTTATATCAGATTTTTTTTTACTTTTTGCCACAAATGCTGTTTATTTCACAATAAACGTTATTTCGAAGTGTGCTCATTAAAAATATAGACAGCAAATGATGTGTACAGTGAGATTATCACACGGTACGCTTCTGAAAATTATGAAATTTTTTCATATTTATTTAAGATCTTTATGTAAAAAAATCGCCTACTAATTATTTTATACTATTATTTATTAGATGACTTCTACATCTGAAAATGATCTCAAATTATTATCCATTTGCTATGAGTAAATTTGGAAAGTAAAGTAGGTAAGAAATAATTTTTATTCTCCTCCGTAACTGTTACTTAATAACTAACTTCTATCTGAAAACATTAAACTCAAGAGTTCGTACATAAAGAGCATAAGTGTTTGTTGAGTCTTCCATCTATTTGTTTATCTATGGATTGTCGTCTCTTACATTCATCGCTTGCCACAGTGCCGGCGGCCAACACTTTTGCCCGTTCACAGAAATTATTTTTATTCTCTTCGGTATGACTAAGTATATGAATAAAAATCAATCAATCAAAAAATGTTTCCGTTATTTTTGAATAGAAGCTGTTCTGCATTGATAAATATCCTGTAATAAATTTTCTGAAGGAAACGATAATATTTATATATTATATTACCAGGTGATCAGAAAACTCTTTATGAAAATTTCATTGTATAGAAATATTTTTGAAACCTGTTGTAACAGATGTATATATAGTCGGTCGGCGTCTCTCCTAATGTATTACCCTGTGTCTCATAACCTGGTAATAGCAAAGTCATAAGTGTTCGACATTGACACTGAAAGTAATGACAAATATATTGCAAAAATTACCTGGCGATTTTTTTTAATACTATAGGAACTATAATAAAATCACTTTTTGCAATTTTTATCATCACCTAGCATTTGTCTCACACTAAATATCAATTTTGGACAAGCATTGAATGGTTCGTGGTCAAGTTTTCATAAAGTCATGAATACAAAATGTAATATATTCATGAATGTAGCCGTTACTATGTGATATAAAATAAAGATATGCGAAGAAAAATGTGACTTTATGAGTAATCCAGCACCAAATTTCAATTTGTCAATTTTGAAAAATAAAACGATGAACATTTCATTATGATACTTGGTTTGGTCAAATCTTAATTTTTTTTGGTCAATTGAGGATTTCATTTCAAGTAATGTTAGACTACCCCTATATCTAAGAATACTCATTCAAAAACCAGTGTTAAGTTGAAGCTTCATGGGTAGGCATTATGCTGGGCAAATCATTTACATTCAATATGTTCTTCTAAGAGCAATATCACCCAAGTAGCACACCTATATTGGTAAAATATTGATACAATATTGTGAACATATTGGCGAAATATTTGAAATAAAATATTGGCGAGAAAAAAAATGTGAACATTCGGCGATATTGGTCCAATATTACTTGAATAATATTGGCGAAATATCCTTGAACTGATATTGGCCTCAAAATGTTCGGCGATATTGGTACAATATCGCTGATGCAATCTTCTGACAATATTGGCACAATATTCAAAAGTTATATTGTCGAGAAGTAAAATGTGAACATATTGCGATATTGGTCGAATATTGTTTGAATATTTTAGAAATAGTTTTGGTGAAATATTCTTGAAGCTATAATGGCCCCAAAATATTTATCGATATTGGTACATTTGGATATATTGGTGGATGTCAATATACCTTGGTAAATTATTAAATGTCTTTTAGTTGATGAAGGTGACACCAGACTACCAGAGTCTGCCTTTTCATCGCCATAACCACTGAGTGAGCTGTCTTGAAACAAGTTGTGAGAAGTATTTAATATACTTTCGTAGGTTTTAGAAGACGTTCCATATGTAGAGCCACCTAGCGGATTTTTATCTAGGTTTGATCATGATATAATTTCAATATGTTTTATTGAATATTCGGCCAATATTCAAATTTCATCTCAATCTATATGAAGGAAACAATATGAAGACAATATTGTTTTAACGATATCAATAAATACTATTGAACCAATATTGACCCAATATTGATTAATAAGATTTGTAGAATATTGCCGAAATGATATTCAACCAATGTGTAATCACACTGGGAGATACAATATAGTTTTTATTCCTATAATCGATATTAGGGGAATATTGGGATTGCGATATTTATTATTATGTTAAAAACGATGTGAAGACAATATTGTTTTATCGATATTGGTAAATATCAGTCAACCAATATTGACTCAATATGAGTTATTACATTTTGTCAAATAAAGTGGAAATGATATTCAACCAATATTCTAACAAACTTGGAAATACAATATAGTTTTTTTCCCCTATAATCGATATGACTGGAATATTTGGATTGCAATATTTATTCTAGATGTGGAAAACAATATATAACCAATATTGTATTATCGATATTGGTAGAAATTATTCAACCATTATTGACCCAATATTTCGTGTGATAATCTACATTCAAAACTACTTCAACCAATATCCCACCAATATTATTAATTTAATATTGTTTTTTGAATATTCATCCATATTGGACCAATATTGATTTTACATTTACAATATATCTATATTGGCCCAATATGGAACCAAGATTCAGCCGATATGATGTGCTACCTGGGCATTTTCGAAAAATGGCCATTTTCCAACTTCAACAACTTGTATCTTGCAAACTAGTCATAGGATTGAGTTGTGCCCATGGACAACACATTTGTTCATGACGTCAAACTCTTGAACATAAGAAAAATTCGTAAAAAGTAACGGTGAAAATTTTTCCTGGTATTTTCAGAAGAACAGCTGGAAAAACAAAGGAGAGAAAGAACATTGTGTATCAATAATTTATTTTGAAATTCGACTTGGATGGGATCACGTGACTTTCTTTATCTGTCATAAGTAATTTTTTTCAAGTAATCGCTTATTGTTTTGAATTAAAAAAAAAAGTTGTTTCTATTTCTATTTTACCTACACCTATATCTCAGATTTGAACGTTATTGCAACTTTTAGTTTTTTACATTTTTTCAGATAACTTCAAAATTTCTGGAATATAAAAAATTCTGTAATTTCAACAAAACTTTTTCATACCAGTACCTCTAATATTTTACCAACTTATAATAACGAATTATCAACAAAAATTTGTTATTATTAGAAAATGAGAATTACTGCTGAAAATTGTTGTTATGTTTGATGCAAAGTATTGTCGAAAGGATACAAACTCATTATTGAAAAAAAAATACCAATTTTCATGATCATAAATAAAAAAAATCATCGAGTACCTCACATATCTAACCAAAATTTTTAACTTTTTATTTTCACAACCAATTTTGCAAAAATGTTATCGCTGTGAAACCAGTCATAAAATTGGGTTAGATACGTAAAGTACTTCGATGATTTCTTGATTTGATGAGTTTTGCACAATCTCAGTACTAAAATCGATGAAAATAAATCTGTATCCTTAATGCTTGACGATATGTCAACTTGGCTTCAAACATAACAGAAATTTTCAGAGTTCTCATTTCCTACAGAAAATCATATTTCTGTTGATAACCGTTATTTAACGTTAGCAGCATATTAGAGCTTCTGTTATGGGAAAGTTTAGTCCAAGTTACGAATTTTATTACCTATCAATAAAAATAGCAAAAACTAAAAGTTGCAATAAAACGCTCACATTTATTTTGAGCCATAGATGTAAAATCAAAACTAGAAACAACTTTTTTTATATTCTGAAATACGAACGATTGTGCATATTTTATGCGATTAGTTCGAAATAAAATAGCCCTTTGTGTATTTATAGCGCAAAGTGATTGATTGCCTCTCGACAAAGAGAGTTACCGCGCGACGCGAAGCGAAGCGTGGTAATCTTTGGAGACCGGCAATGACACTTTGTGCTAGAAATACACACATAATTTTTTCTACAAACGCAGCTCTTATACATAAAAACGATAGACACTTCATTCAATATAGGCTCATAATATTACCTATGAGAAAATTTACATTCATTAGTATTCCCAAATGTATAAGCTATCCAAACATCCAATAATTTACATCTCTTACAGAAGGGAAAAAAGAAAAAACTTGCCTGAAAAAAAAATACCGAGTTCCGAGTTCGAAGTCACGCCAAGATCGATAAATCAGATTAGTAGGAAGCATCTCTAACCTTAACACCACCGCAGTTACTTAGAGTGCTTTGAATTTCTTGTGTTCCCTTTCCATCATGCAAGAATAGTAGTCTAGTCTACAAGAACTATTTTGGTGAATTTTTCTTCAAGGGCACCTAAAATAATGATCCAGGGCTCATTCGATTCAGAATGGACTCCAGAAACTTTTTGAAAAATTTGAAGGTGCGCCGGCAAAAATTGCAAAAGTTATAAACAACTAAGTGACAAAAAGGATGGGGTTTGGTTGTTTGCAAATATCTCGGAAACTATCGGAGATATCCAAAATTTGAAAAAAGTTCCTGAAAGAAGAGAAAATTTTCCAAAAAAACCCACCTCCCGGAATTCCACCGCCAATATTTACAATTTTGATTTGGAGGCGAAAATAGCGCTAAAGGCTGGTGATGCGAGCCCCGAGTGCGCTGACTGATACGGACAATAAAAATAATTTTAAACCGTTAAATATCAATATTAAGGAATAAAAAATGCACCTACCTTTCAGACACTTGAATAAACGAAAATACGTGGAAAAAAATTTCTTCCCTTAATTATTTTATTACATATGCTTTTGTTAATCAACTAGTTTTTACAAGTATCAAATTTACATACAAACCCTATTAATTGTTAAACTAAAAACCTCAAATTTGTTTCACTTCTTGAAAGGAAAAGATCCCTATTGGAAAAATAAAAAATGTTCGTTTTCCACTTTGTTATTAACAATGTAAGAAACTAAAAAATGAAAAATGCAAATGAAGTTATGAATTTTTTTTTTATATTCCAATGTGTTCCTATTTTAATTATTTGAAGTTACATGAATATGATCTTTTGAAATTTCTTACTCTGATTGTTTAAATAATTGTTGTGAACAAATGCATTGTTTATAACATATTTGAATTCCGGTTTTTGGAATTTTAATCAGCAATGAATATTATGGTCTTTAAGAACAAAATCATTTCTTAAGAAAAATACTTATCGCTTAAAAACGAATTTGTTGATTAACTATTTTTTTTGCTACCAAATATTAATATCGAGGAACCATTTTACTAAAATCATAATTTCCATTGCTCTTAGATATTCTTAAAAAAAAATATTTATATTTTCTTCGTTTATTCAATAAACAATTTGTTATAAACAAATGAATTTTCACGATACAATTATTTAAAATACTGCAAAAAATAACAACATCAACCATGTGTCATTTGTTGTGTAAAAAAAGTAATATCTATATTTGGTAGCAAAAAAAATAGTTAATCAACAAATGCGTTTTTAAGCAATAAAATATTTTTTTGAGAAATGATTTTGTTCTCAAAGATCATAATATTCATTGCTGATTGAAATTCCAAAAACAAAAAATTCAAATATCTCATGAACCAATGTAATTGTTTATAACAATTATTTAAAAAATCAGAGTAAGAAATTTGAAAAAATAATTTTTATGTGACTTTAAATAAATAAAATACGAACAAATTGGAATATTGAAAAAAAATTTTTTCATAGCTTTCTTTGCATTTTTAATTTTTTAGTATCTTAGATTGTTAATAACAAAGTGGAAAATCAACAATGGGGATCTTTCAAGAATAGCTCCAAGAAGTGAGACAAATTAGAGGTTATTAGTATAACAATTATCAGGGTTTGTATGTATATTTGAATCTTGGAAAAACTTGTTAACTAACAGAAGTATATGCAATAAAACATTTACGGGAAACATTTTTCTTATGGATTTCTATTTATTAAATGTCTAAAAGGTAGGTGAATTTTTTCATTCCTCAATATTGATATTTAATGGGTTCAAATAATTTTTATTGTTCAAGGGTTCGCATCAGTCAGAGCACGCGGAACTCGCATCACCAGCTTTTAGCGCTATTTTCGCCTGTGAATTAAAATAGTAAATATTGGTAGTAGACTTCCTGAAGGTGAATCTTTCATTAGGAAATTTCTCCTCTTTCAGGAACTTTTTTCAAATTTTGGTTATCTTCAACAGTTTCCGAGATATTTGCAAACAACCAAACCCCCTTCCTTTTTTTTTTCACTAAATTGTTTATAACTTTTGCCGGCGCATCTTCAAATTTTTCAAAAAGTTTTTGGAGGTCATTCCGAATTGAATGAACCCTGGATCATGATTTTCGGTACCCTTGAAGAGAAATTCACCAAAATAATTCTTGCAGACTAGACTATAGGTTCGTTTTCAACAAAAGCTAGGGAGATAGAGCGTTTTTTCAATATTCTCGCTCTAGAGTGTAAAACCTGTCACAAAATGACATTCCTCGGAAAACGTCAACTTTGCGTTGAAATCTGAAAGCGTCAAAGGCTACTTTGATAAGCGGTAGTAGAAAAATATCTTTTAACAGGAAGCGAAAGTCACGTGACCTTATATGGCCCACTTTTCATCGATATTAATGAAATATTTTCCAATCATATGATGTCAACTCTTTGAAGGACAATATTTTATAAATGGTTTTGATTTGGAATTGATGAATGATCTGTATTATTTTCAATCTATTTGTGTTAGCTACAATGAGAAAAAACACGAGGACCCCCTTCGAAAAATTTTTATTGAGATAATTAACTCGGAAACCATTTCGTGTTCACAATGTTATTAAATTTAGATTGAGAGTTTGTAAAGTATTCTCAGCAAAATATTATTGTAGACGAAAAAATTGTGTGCAACAAAAACTACTTTTTACAGTTTTCACAATTGTACCATTTCTTTCTGAAATTGTTACGTGAAAATGATACCTGGAACAATGAAATAATACCCATGATTTTTGCAGGCTGAAGGTTGAATACCCTTTCAAATGCCGTTGTCTAAAACGTTTAAAGAATCATGGCATTCACCATGATCACTTTGGAAAACCATTTAGTTACAGTCGTCGCAAAATCTGAACTGAAAAATCGAATAGGTGTTGAAGCTACCTCTATATTCTTAGGAAAGAAACAGAAAGTGACTGTTTTTGGAAATAATGAATATTATCACATTTTGTCCAGTATGTGTAATCAGATTAATTCCAAAACGATGGTGGTGCAGTTGGAGCGCTATCCAGGCATGATTGATCTATGTGTCAGGGGAAACAAAAAAGCAATAGAGTCAGAGTCATCTCATCTGAAGTTCAAAAGTTTGGAAACCCCAAAGAAACAGACTCCAAGTGTAAAAATTAAACAGAGAGTGTTTTCAAAAGACTTGACAAAAAAGTCTGTGTGATGCAAAGTAAATTTTGAAGAGGAGAACCATCTTCCAATTTTCAATAGAAGTAATGTTGATAGTTCTTCGGTGGATGATTTGGCAACTACAATTGATGAAAATGTAAACGATCACATTTCTACAGCATTCAATTTGATAACTGATGATTCAAGAGATATGAATGTCTCTGACATTGGAGAAATTATTATCGGTTGTTCAGCAAAAACTGGAAGGGCAATCCCATCTACAAGTAAAACTCAAGATGTCGAAAACAAGAGAAATTCACCACCTCCATTAGCACCTTTACAGAATGTAACTATTGGTAAACAACAAACTAAAAGGTTAGTATGAATTATAAAGTGTGTCCAATTGCGTCGGCACCATAAGGAAAACTTTTTTATTATTTTTTTTTACGAAAATAATTCTTGATGAAAAGTTCTGCAAGGCCTAAAACCCAAATTGAAATGAACAAAAATCAATTGTTTGCAGTGTAAAAATATAAATTCTGCTCAAGAGTATGAAGTACCTTAATTTTTACAATATAGACATTCATTTATTTAGAAAAGTTGATCCTCATTGAAAACTATACTATTAGTGATAGCATAGACGGTGGCTCAGCGGTTCGATGCATGGACTTAGGTACCATGTGTCGGCCGTAGACTTCTGCTGACATCTGACCCGGTTCGAATCCGGAGTTCGAGAGAAGATAATTTTCTCAAGTGCATCGGTATCGATAGGTAGAGTTGCTTGGATGCCAATCCCGACGTCTGGTGTTTGCTTGAGGTGTGCACCGACCTCCCGGGGTGGTGCTGTAGGTTTTCTGGCTCTTCCTGCAGTTTAGAAGTAAATACGCCACCAATAATCAGTCCTGGAGCGCCACGACAAATAATAATAATAATATTCGTCCTTTATCTGCACAGGCTATGCCTTTGAGCACTCTCTTCGAGTGTTTATGAGAGAGTATTATTATTATCATTATTATTGATAACTTATGTCTACAGATCGACATTTAATCTAGGATGCACTGAGAACAAAAATTAATTTTTGATAGCAAACGTCAAAACGCTATACAGAATTTACAAAATGAATCAATTGATTATTATATTGCAATAGCTAATTGTTAACATACCAATAAACCGAAAAGTTGTCATGTTTTTCAATGCAATAACTGTTTTACGATCTGCAAAATTAATTTAATTTTTGATATCTGACCCTAGTTTTCAATAAGAATAAACTTTTACCCATAGTTATTGTCGATTTTCTTCTGCTTCTTATCTATCTCTCCTTCGTACTGTCCTGTTCCTCTGTCTCTCTCTCTATCTCTCTTCCATTATAATGTAAATATATGTTTTATGTACACTGGTGTCCATCAAAAAAGTTATTATTAAAAATTGCTGGCAACAGACTTAGAGGTCAATCCTCTAGTTTCTGAACCATACTGCCATTTATATACCTACCACTAATTGCCAAGTTATGTATCACCTTTTTTTTGTATTCCTAAGTGGGTATATAATAAACCTATTATTATTATATTCTGAGAAATAAATTAACTTTACTCTTGAGAAAAATTTTCATTTGTGCAAATGCAGAAAATCGATATCTGACTATTTCTTTTGGGTTCAACTCCATGCTGAACTTTTTATCAGGAATGACTTTTTTTGTGAAACAAATTTTAAAAGAAGTTTTCCACATGATGCCGACTTAATTGGACACACTTTAAACAACAACATTATTCACATTACAGAAGTACTCAAAATTTACCATTGAAATCTAAATAATTTTCCTCACTACTTGCAATCAGCCAATTTCCATGAATTATGTCTCTACCTGCATTCAGCCAATTTGTTTTCTCTTTTTTGCAGAGCACTTAACAAAGCATATTTTCGCAAATTTTGCAATGAAAAGAAAACTTGTCTGTCTCGACATATTTCCATGAAACACAGAGAACATCCGGAAGTACAGACTTACCTAAATCTATCAAAAAGTGAGTATAAATAAGTTTCTTATGGAAGTCGTTTTTTAGAAGAAAAAAATCATGTATTTTTCACTATTGTTAATACAATGGGTTAATTGTTCACTTACATTGCCAATGACATTTTGATGACGCCAAACTCAATTATCAGAAAATCATCAAGTACTTAACGTTTATACCCAAATTGTATAACTTTTCACAAAGACAATTTTTTTTCAAAAAATTCGCTTAAAATTTGTTGTGTAAAAAGTCCTAAAATTTGGCTAGATACGTGAAATAGTTTTTTTCATTCATGAGTTTATATCCTAAATGCTTAGGAGTATTTCAACTTTGCATTAAACGTAACAGAAATTTTCAGCTGTAATTCTCATTATCTGAAGAAAAATCATTTTTTCTTGATAATACGTAATTTTAAGTTAATAGCATATCAGAATTACCTACTGTTTGCCTACTGTTTTTTACGTGTTCCGTTTTTCTAGCAATTCGCACGGTTCCCATGTTCAGTTCCCGATCCCGCGTTCCCGCTTGGGTTTGACGAAACCTTTGGAGTCAAGGAAAGCGAATTGTGGAGTAGTGTAAAAAACCTGAGTTTTCTCCGGTTCTTCGGAGCTTTCCAGGTCATGATATTGGTGAAACAAGGCAAACAATTGAAAAACCGAAGAAGATAATGAAAACAAGACACAAGTTAGGTGATGAAATTTCCACATGGAGGAGGGTTGTTGCCTATAGTCTAATATGTGTTAATTCATGATGTGGCAACGAGTTTTTTATCGTTACTATTTGTAAATAGAGGCAAAGATATTGACATTAGTTGAATATATATTACAAGCCGGTCGATATACTTTTCTGTATATAGAATACTATTGGAGTTCTGTGAAATATCATTTGAAATTATTAAAAAAAAACATTTCCCGAAAAAATAATGTGTGGCAGTATAATTTTGGCTTTTACCAAGCAACTCGCTTCCAAAAATATTTGACACATAATTTCAAAATCGTAAATAATAAATATTCCCTCTCACCTATTACTATCCAGATCACGAATAACAAAATAGTAATATTATTAATTTCTCTATGTTTTATCATCCTTATTGGTGAAATTATAGGTTTGGGGGCATACATACATTCATTCACATACCTTCATTTTCACAATGCTTTACGTTGAAGAAATCTTATCTGCTTCTTTATTTATTAATTTTTTCGGTAGAAGCAAACAGGGCATGATAACATGTTCTTTAATAATTATTGAAATATATAAAACAAATATTGATACGGCAAATGTATTGATTAACTTAAATAACCTAACAGTTCAATATTCAAGTCACTAATAAGTTAACAGAATTGAAAATAACTAAGAACTGAAAAATAACTTCTCTTCACTCAAAGCTAAAAGCTCGCTGATTTTTATTCCTAATGAATATAGAAAGTAGGAATTCATTGTTATAATAAATGTTTAAATATGATATGTTGTTTTCTTTTATTGAACTGCTATATATCGCTCCAAAACAAAACAAAAATGGATATTGTGAACAAAATAAATATGTGAAATATAAATAACATTACTGTTTTTATATTTTTCCTATCATTTTCTCCTGCAGAGTCCATATATCCTCGTGACTATGAAGGCACCGCCGCGGTGAAAACTTATTTTGTTCCTCAATATCCTGTACTGTCGATACTGTTTACGCTTTATATGACTTCATGTTTCCACTCCTGAATATTTCATGAATCCTACAGTGTAATACATCAGGCATTCTTTCATTACGTGGTTAGCTATTTCTTACAACCTACCATAGCGGGAATTGTATGTTCGTACCATTTTATAAAAATATTCCAAACAAAGAACCATACCTGGTAAGGAGCTCTAATGATCATTGGCTTCTGCTTCAGGCAAGCAACTGTTGGTGTTGAATTTGTATTTCGTATGGTTCTGCAATAAACAGATTCCAGCCTTTGCTCTCTTTCGTTAGTCCAGTATTTTTGTAATTTCAATTCTCCAAGAACAGTATTTATTGAACCAAGTTAATCCTGGTTTGTAGATGAGCAAAGAGGTTTGTTGAGTTCATCGAAAGTTATCTGCCGATATGTCCAAAATGAGCGATGCGCATGAGATTGATCTATTCATTGTGAAGGAGTATGATCCGAAATGTTTCCATAAAATTTCCTTACGATCCAAGGTTGATCTCGTGATATTTTGAGTATTTTTGGGTAGTTAATTCCATATTTCCAGTGAAAAGGACATTTTGGAAAATACAAGAATAAACTTGGGTTGAGAAAAAGTTTTTGGGACAAATTTTGCATTATGCAAGATGTGAATTTTGGAATAAATCCTAGCCAAAAATATTCGTAATTAATATACCAAGACCATGACAAATAGCCGACTATCATTTTCTTCATAATTCTATCGAGAGTAACTTGTATTTAAAAAAATTAATGAGGCTATAAGAACATTGATAATCTGAATAACTCCCAAGAGCTTCAGCTCGAGGAAGTTATTCTTTGATTATTAATGTTCATATGGTCGAATTGAATTGTCACAAAATACGAGTTACTCGAGATGAACTGAAGGAAATATAGACGCTATTTGTCATGTTCGAGTGATATTCAGGAAGATTATTTCATGAACAGCCTAAAATCATCCATATACTCGTTCTTATACTTTTCAACATCTTATTCAAGCCGTATTTCAACAACCATGCTCAAATAGAAGATAACTCAAAACGAGACATTTCAATTTTGAGTGACTGAGTTATGTCAAACTTTGACACTTATACAAACAAAATAATATTCCGTTGTGTACATGAATAGCCGTGTTTACCGAAATATCCGCTTGTTTACCTAAATAGCATCATGTGACTTCAGTCATGAAATTTTATTGATGAAAATGTAAATTTCTGATATATAAGTCACCATATTAAGGCATTTCTATAACGTTTCGATGGTATCGTTGATTTTATTGTGAACATGGAACGAGGGTTTCTTGAATTATTGCTATGTTTCCGAAAGTTTCGATATTTTCGGAAAGCAAACATTGCAATTAATTCAATATATGTCGATTACTCAAACATAGTAGTCAGTTGGCCCATAACACTAGAAGTGTTGATTATCTACGAATGTATGCCCTTCAAGGGATATGAAGATTAAGTTGGGTTATCGGGAAAAAAGTGGTTTGTTGGATCGGTACAAAGTCGCCCCTTCCTTGAATCAATTTCTGGTTGAAAGCAATGTTGAAAATGTTATTATAGAAGCAGCTGTACAAATGTATTGGTATAGTCAGGTCCAGCTGAATTACCCGGTCTCTAGCCCATTTGCATACATCTACGTCGGTCCCCAAGGGTGGCATACGGACCATAAGTTACCCTTCACCGACAGTTCCTTCAGATTATTACGGAGGATTGCCCTTTGGCTGAACCCTTCATTCAATGTTATAAGATTTGCATACAATTTCGGTGGGCGAATTTAGCCGTATTCGAAGGAAAGGTGACGTCATTGACGTCAGGGAGGAAGGCGACCGGGTACCGATCCAACAAACCACTTCTTTTCCAATAATTCAACTTAATCCTCTTGTCCTTTGAAGGGCATACCTTCGTTGATAATCGACCCCCCTACTGCTATAGTAAAAGGTTCTAAAATACATTTTGATTTTCAAACCACATTCATGTTTTTGAGAGATCATTAAAAAATAATTGAGGTTGTCAATATATCTTCACACATATACGGAGGTGCTCAACGATAATCTATTATTCACAAGTTGACACTATGTTCACTCATCAGCGATAAAACGGTATTGCACTACGACAACCCGCATTCTATTCTATTTATAAAATGATCAAAATTTCATTTGTTTATTTTTACACAAAAATGAACTGGCCTATGAAATGGTACGCCATATTTTCTTTCATCCAGAAATTGAAAAGAAAATATGGAGTGAAAATTAATAATAACCAATTTATTTATGATTATTTCCGTTGCCGCATCTCTACAATTCATTTGAAATACTATCTAACCCCAAAATCATCCTCAAATTGCATAGAGAAATTTTCTAATCCTATGCTGCCACCATCTACAAACTATATATAATTCACTCATATTCACCCATAAGTACCGTTTTGTTCATAGCTGCAATCATCCGATTGTATCGTACCATATCTATGGCTCGGCAAACATCGTGCACGTTATTGTCTCGTTTCGTGTAGATATATATATATATATATATATATATATATATATATATATATATATATATATATATAGTGACCGCCAGAAAGTATGTACCATATGGGAAAATTTTTTATTATTGGAGTATTGCAAAAAATATTCTGGGAAAAAGTTTGTGCATGTCCGATAACCTAAAAATCGATTTTGACACATGTCACGTGATCGCTAGAATGGCGGCAAAATGAAAAAAATTGTAATGCAAAGGCAAAAAAGGGGTAAGATGGCAAGATATCAAAAAAAGTTATTTGAAAAAGTCACTTAGAATTTAATTTTATATACATAAACGAAGTTTCAAGTGATAATTCAAAAAAAATTGAAAATAGCAATTTTTTAAAAATATTTTCCCATCTATTTAAAAAAATTTTTTTTTTCTTATGAATAGCTTGACTATACTGAAACATCCGCATTTTAATGATAATGACAAAACTTTCTCATTTTCTCCACACCAGAGGGCACTAAATTGAAAAAATTGGAATTTGTCAGAACCCTTGCTGTTACATCGTTTCGTATCTAACAGTTATATCCGAATTCCACGACCATTGTGATGACATGACACTCCAAAAACATGGTAATTTCCAGATTATAATCAAGTTCCGATGATAATCGTGCATGAGCGTTTCACTTCGCACATAAACTTGAAAATAGTGCGTCAAATTAAAGATTCTTAAAGTTTATGTGCAAAGTAAAACGCTCATACAGCATTATTATTGAAACTTTATCAAAATCAGGAAACATGGTGTTTCTAGATTGCCATATCAACACAATAGTCTTGGAATTCTGATATAACTGTTAGATAAGAACCAATGTAACAGCGAGGGTTCTGGCAAAAACCAATTTTTTTAATTTAGTGCCCTCTGGTGTGAAGAAAATGAGAAAGTTTTGTCATTATCTTCAAAATGCAAATGTTTCAGTATAGTCAAGCTATTCATAAGAAAAAAAAATAATATTTTTAAATAGATGGGAAAATATTTTTAAAAAATTGCTATTTTCAATTTTTTAAATTATCTTCGTTTATGTGTATAAAATTGAATTCTAAGTGACTTTTTCAAATAACTTTTTTTGATATCTTGCCATCTTACCCCTTTTTTTGCCTTTGCATTGCAATTTTTTCATTTTGCCGCCATTCTAGCGATCACGTGTGTCAAAATCGATTTTTAGGTTATCGGACATGCACAAACTTTTCCCCAGAATATTTTTTCCAATATTCCAATAATAAAAATTTTTCCCATATGGTACATACTTTTTGGCGGTCACTGTATTTATATATAAATGTATATATATATATATATATATATATATATATATATATATATATATATATATATATATATATATAGGGTGTTTCTTAAGTACGTGTAGAAACTTCAGGAGCATGTTGCTGACGTCAAAATAAGAAAAAAAGTTTTCATAAACACATGTCCGCAAGTTATTCGTTTCTAAGATACAGAGTGTCAAAGTTTAATTCTTATATTGGTTTTTTGTGAATAAATTCCAAAATATTTGTGATATTCGAGTAAAGTTTGGTATCTGGCATGATTTTTCAATGACAAAATCAAATTTTATGTCAATTGTGAATAAACAATTTTCTGATTGAATTTATTTTTAATTAAAAAATCTTGTCATTCAAAATCACTTGCATCGATTATTTCAAATCTCAATAACTCGAAAACAATTTCTCTCAGTGACCTCTGCTAAGAATATATTTCTTAAACAAACTGAATAATAAATATTCCCAGACACCAAACTTTACCCAAATATCAAAATTATTTTGAAATTATTCACAAAAAATAAAAATCAGAATTCAACTTTGACACTCTGTATCGTAAAATGAATAATTTGGGGACATATGTTTATAGGAACTTTTCTTCTTATTTTGATGTCAGCAACACGCTCGTAAATTTTCTACACGTACTTAAGAAACACCCTGTGTATATATATATATATATATATATATATATATATATATATATATATATATATATATAGAAGTTATTGGGTATAACCCTCAAAATGTTGTGCAACCGTAGACACGTGTTTCGAGCTTAAGCTCTCATCAGTACGGTAAAATCAAGTGCGAAGATGTATAACACTTGGATTTACAAATAGAAACAAAGGAAGTCAACAACAGGAAGCCAACCACACATTTGTGGCATCGGTTAGAAGACCTCGTACTCACAAGGCTACAAATAGCTGCCTCCGTGGCGACGTTATTTGTAGCCTCTGATAAGAGTGATATTCATTATTTATAGTTATATCTTCTGGATCTCTCAATAGGTTTTTATACATGAGTTCTATTTTCATATATTTCCCCTCGC
Organism: Chrysolina oricalcia; assembly: GCA_944452925.2. Lineage (NCBI taxonomy): Eukaryota > Metazoa > Arthropoda > Insecta > Coleoptera > Chrysomelidae > Chrysolina > Chrysolina oricalcia. Next base: position 35,129,698 of record OX101825.2, on the reverse strand, counting down.
TAAATCTATCCTGATTTGTATCTTCCTGGGTAGGATTGTCACGCTGGTAGCTATAGCTGCCTCCGTGGCGACGTTATTTGGGGCCTTGTGAGTACAAGGTCTTCTAACCGATGCCACAAATGTGTGGTTGGCTTCCTGTTGTTGACTTCCTTTGTTTCTATTTGTACATCCAAGTGTTATACATCTTCGCACTTGATTTTACCGTACTGATGAGAGCTTAAGCTCGAAACACGTGTCTACAGTTGCACAACATTTTGAGGGTTATACCCAATAGCTTCTCTACTTATATATATATATATATATATATATATATATATATATATATATATATATATATATATATATATATATATAACAGGAAGTTATTCATGACATCTACAGTCACTAGTTGAAACTTAATTTGACACGAACCAAGGAATCCAAAAGTAGAGGTTTGTCCACAAATTGACAGGTAGCCAACAATTCGTTGTTCTGACCAACCCAAGGTTCAATCAAGTTTCTAATACGTTATGAGGAACGCAAGCAGAATCTAAGTGAAAATAGAGTATATTTCGTTTTAATTCCGAGAGCTCTAACCTTTGACAGCTGTTTCGTGCTAACGCACTCATCAGAAAGGATTTATGGAGCTCTCGAAATCAAAACGAATCCACTCAAGAATTAATACCGTGAGGCAAGACAGAATATAACAGGAAGTTATTCATGACATCTACAGTCACTAGTTGAAACTTAATTTGACACGAACCAAGGAATCCAAAAGTAGAGGTTTGTCCACAAATTGACAGGTAGCCAACAATTCGTTGTTCTGACCAACCCAAGGTTCAATCAAGTTTCTAATACGTTATGAGGAACGCAAGCAGAATCTAAGTGAAAATAGAGTATATTTCGTTTTAATTCCGAGAGCTCTAACCTTTGACAGCTGTTTCGTGCTAACGCACTCATCAGAAAGGATTTATGGAGCTCTCGAAATCAAAACGAATCCACTCAAGAATTAATACCGAGAGGCAAGACAGAATATAACAGGAAGTTATTCATGACATCTACAGTCACTAGTTGAAACTTAATTTGACACGAACCAAGGAATCCAAAAGTAGAGGTTTGTCCACAAATTGACAGGTAGCCAACAATTCGTTGTTCTGACCAACCCAAGGTTCAATCAAGTTTCTAATACGTTATGAGGAACGCAAGCAGAATCTAAGTGAAAATAGAGTATATTTCGTTTTAATTCCGAGAGCTCTAACCTTTGACAGCTGTTTCGTGCTAACGCACTCATCAGAAAGGATTTATGGAGCTCTCGAAATCAAAACGAATCCACTCAAGAATTAATACCGTGAGGCAAGACAGAATATAACAGGAAGTTATTCATGACATCTACAGTCACTAGTTGAAACTTAATTTGACACAGAAAACAACTTATGCACGGGATCCATACATGAGGAATTGTTCGGTTTCAATCCGTATACGAACAAGAGAGACAAACATAATTTTTTTATTTTCATTGTTGTAAAACAGTGAATCGTATTGGCATACGCATAAACTCGAGAATATGGCCCCTGATGATCATAATGATAGTGAAAAGGGTTTTATTTCAGATGGGTTGTTTTCGCTATAATGTTCAGCCCTATTGTAAATATGCGATCCATTTTATACCTCTTCTCTAAAACTACTAGCTGGGATGTATTCACGGGTACTGGGTACACATGGAGGCCTAATTATTGTAACTGTTTTCGAATTTTGTTTAATTTTTATGATCATCCATCCTTCATCTTTGGATGGATGCACCTAGGAAACATTCCGAAAAGTGTTCAATCCAGGACATCCCAAGGAAGTCCTCACAGGGACATTTTCTGAAATTCACTGATTGGGATGACGTCCGATGTACATCCATCAGGGACGTTCCAGAATGTCCCCTTACCAGGAACACCATAGGAAATTTTTTCGAAGACATGCCAAATACATGCCAACCAGGACATCCAGGACATCCAATGGAAAATTCCACAAAATATATCCGAACCAGGACATCCCAAGGAAGTATTCGCAGGGAGATATTCTAAGATTAACCAATTGGGACGTCCAATATTCATTCATGCGGGATGTTCCTAAAAGTCCCGTACCAGGACAGCCTTGGGACGTCCTTTCAAAGACATGCCAGAATACTTACTAACAGGGACGTCCGATGGATGTCCTAGGAAACATTACAAAATATATCCGACCCAGGACATCCCAAAGACGTCCTCGCAGAGACGTTTTATACGATGTACCGGTTGGGACATCCATAGGAAGTCCTTTGGGGAAATTCATGAAAATGCACTGAATCGGACGTCCCAAGGACAATGATTTTAAGTCCCGGACATTCGGACATGATTTGTACCAAATAGGGACGTCCCTGGGACATGGTGTGCTATTAGGGAAACTGTTAAATCTTTCGCCACCTGCTTTAGTTAAGGTTATTTAGTTATAGTATAATAATTAAATACTAAGAAGCTTATTCCACTTATTATCGCGACGTTATCATTTGGTCCATCGAACCAAGGATCGCTTAAAATCAAAAGAAATTAAGTGGAGTAAGTTTCTTTTGTCAATCAAACTATCATTAAATATTATTAATTCAATTCAAAGTTTTATATTCGAATTCATTTATACTATAAAACGCAAAAAATGTCTGCTTCCAAAGGTCAGTCGACACGACGATTGAACGTTTTTTACGTTTTGGGATTTCGAAGCCTTTCTGTTTTTGTTGGGTATTCCACAATTCATAGAAAACATTCATCGTTCAACTGAAACAGCTGATTGGATCAGTGCACTGAAACTCGAAAAATATTTCTTTCGCATTTATTTCAAGAATAATTTTGTTTGAATTTAAAAAAAAATGTCTAATGCAAATAAAATCAAGCAGTATAGAGCTCTTCGGAAAGTGAACGTGAATCAGGTTTCTGAACTTTTAGAAATTGCTGATATAGCGAATATTGACGTAAAATTACGCATTCAGTTTAAAATCTCATTTCAAAAACTTAAAGAATGCCGCGAAGAATTCAAAACAAATCATCAGAATATTATTTCATTGATTGCTCTGACTGATGAAGATCTCACCGATGATGAAACAATTCGAAAAGGTTTTGATTTCAATTGTTCATATATTGAAGCTATTTACCACACGCTTTTTCAAAGCAATCCTGGAGTAACAAACCCTGTGGCTAGCAGTGCAGCTACCACTTCTGGTTCTAATGTCAAACTTCCCAAAGTAGAGATTCCAAAGATTTCAGGAGATATTAAAGCATTCAAACCATTTCTAGACATGTTTCAACGTCTCATTCATAATAATACCTCTATCTAATATAGAAAAATTTAATTATTTAATTTCGTCCCTCCGTGGGCCACCTCTTACATTAGTACAAACAACGCCTATGTCAGATGCAAATTATAACGTTGCATATGATGCACATTTGAGTCGTTACGATAACAAACGTCTCATAGCTTTCGCTCACTTACAAAAAATAGATAATGCACAAAGTGTAAAATATTTCAAAAATACTCAAGCGCTACGCTTGCTGCTAGATACTTTCACAGAAAATCTTGCCGCCTTAAGAAATATGGGCCTTCCTGTTGGGGAATGGGACTTCACATTGTATTATATGTTTGCGAAACATTTAGACCAAGAAACTATCACACGTTTTGAACTTGAAAATCCTATAACCGCAGATGAATTACCGACTTTCGAAAAATTGAAAGATTTTTTTCAACAAAGATGTAACGTGCTCGATGCCATCGATTTTTCGTTAAATAAAGGTTCAACTGCTCAAACTAGTTCAAAATATTCTCAAAATCATCAATCGTCACCTGTTCAATTTACAAATGTTTTGAATATCACAATAGATCACCGCAAGAAAGGTATAATTTTGTAAGAAAAAATCAATTATGTATAAATTGCCTAAGTGTTCAGCACACACTGGATTTTTGTAGGTCAACAATACTGTGTAATTTTTGTCAGGGAAAACATCATTCAAGCGTCCACATTAATAAAAATACTACTGTGCATAGTAATAACTCGCCATCGACATCAAATTCGCAAACAAATATTCAAGAACCTGTAACATCTCAGGAAACTTCTACGTTTGTTGGGATGGTATCTTTAAATATTTTACTTTCAACGGCAATCGTCGAAGTTTTAGACGCACGAAATAATTATTAAAAAATTCGAATTTTACTAGACAGTGGTTCTCAAACAAGTTACATTTCTGAAAAATGTTTAAAACGATTAGGTTTGCGCCGATTTGATTTTTCTCTTTCGATCAAGGGTTTGGGTTCCAAGAGTGATGTAACTTCGAGTTGTGGAGTTACATGTAAAATTAAACCTGTTGGAAGACTTTTTCCTATTTTTGATGTTGACACGGTTATTTTGCCAAAACTGTATAATCGTTTTCCCTCTTCTTCAATAAATTATTCAGACTGGGATCATATTCATAATATCAAACTTGCAGATAAGGAATTTTATAAGCCTGCCCCTATAGACATGTTGCTTGGAGCAGACGTTTTTCCGCAAAATATACAGGACGGTCGTATTTTCGGAAAAGAAAACGAGCCGATAGCTATCAAGACCATTTTCGGTTATATTGTCATGGGAAAATGTCCTACTGGTGAAAACTGGTTAAAAACTTGCATCGGAAGATGTTTTGTGTGAAAACCTGTTCGTTGAAACGCATTCTAGGAATGAGCAAGGACGTTATGTCATCCATTTGCCATTCAAAGGTACTGAGCCAACTTTTAATTTTCAAGATATTCGCAATATTGCCTTGCGCCGTTTTTATTCGCTTGAACGTCGTTTGCTTGCTAATCTAAATTTGCATAAGCAATACTCTGAATTTTTAAAAGAATATATCGAAAATGACTTTATGGAAGAAGTTACTGATGAATATGATAACAAATCTGTTATATTCAAGAATATTTTTTATTTACCTCATCACTGTGTCTTGAAGAACAGTACAACCACTAAGCTGAGGGTGGTATTTGATGGATCTACTAAAACTTCTCAAAGCATTTCATTAAATGAAACCCTCTTAGTGGGGAAGAAGTTACAAAAAGATATTTTCTCCATTTTATTGAAATTTCGCCTTCATGCAATTGTGTTAACAGCAGATGTAAAAAAAAATGTTTTTACAAATACTTGTTGCTCCGCAACATCAAAACTACCAGAGAATCTTATGGAGATTCTCCCCACATGATCAGGTGAAAGATTATCGTATGAAGCGTCATTCATTCAGTTTATCTTCATCACCATTTATTGCTAACCGTGTCATATTGCAATTAGCTGCAGATGAACACGATAATTTTCCCCTTGCTGCACAGGTGTTGAGGGAGGACATGTATATTGATGACGTGTGCTCGGAAGCTTCTACTTTGAAAGAAGCAAAACTACTTCGTGATCAATTGATAAATATCTTAAAAAAGGGAAATTTTGAATTACGAAAATGGACATCGAATGAAAAAATGTTACTCGATGATATACCCATAAGTTATCGTTATGAACACGCGGTTTCCTTTGAGGAAAATGATTCATCTATTAAAATTCTAGGGTTACAATGGCAACCTACTTTGGATTTTTTCAGTTATACCATAGACACAGAAATTCGGGGTTACACAAAAAGGCAAATATTGAGTGACATCGCAAAAATCTTTGACCCATTGGGGTTTCTTGTTCCACTTTCGCAAAATTAATTATGCAACACATATGGACTCTAGGACTCAGCTGGGATGATATACCACCAACTGAACTATGCCATAAATGGTGTCATTTCAAATCTTTATTTTCAATTTTAAATAATTTAGAAATACCACTTCGTATATTAATAGACAATTTTCAGTCATGTGAAATTCATGCCTTCTGTGACTCCTCAGAAAAGGCGTATGCTTGTGTCATTTACTTCAGATGTGAGGAAATAGACAGTGGTTTTATAAGCACTTTTTTTGTTTGCGCCAAATCAAAGGTTGCACCTCTAAAAAGTATTTCTGTACCGCGACTGGAATTATGTGCGGCTGCTTCATTAGCAGACTTACTTGCAAATGTTCTTCAAACTTTCAAGGGAAAAATTGATTTTTCTCAAATTTTTGCGTATAGTGACAGTATGATTACATTACACTGGATCAAATCCTCTCCACACAAGTGGAAAACGTTTATTAGTGATCGCGTTACCCATATTCAAAATAAAATTTCTCGTATCTTCGGAAGACAATCCAGCAGATTGTGCTTCCCGTGGGTTACTACCCACTGAACTTCCAAAAATCCACTGGCCAATTTCTCAAACTGACGCACCTTATAAATTCACATCCGAGGAATTGGAAGAAAAGGTAATTACTTTTACTACTTTGAGTGAACCTTGTTTCATAGAAAAATTAATACAGAATTGCTCCCTGCTCGGTAAAATAAAACGAATTGTTGCATATGTTTTACGTTTTATATACAATTCACGAAACTCTAAAAATAAAAGAACTGATACGCTTACTCTGCTTGAGTTGAATCAATCATTGCTTGTAGTTGTAAAATGCAATCAACAATTGCATTTCAAAAAGGAAATTGAAAGTTTAAAAGCGAAAAAATCAATACCAAAATTTCTTCGTCAACTCAACGTATTTCTCGATAACGACGGTATTTTGAGGGTAGGAGGTCGACTCAGAAACTCAAATTTATTTTATTCTAGAAAACATTCAGCGATTTTGCCTAAAAATAACCGCTTGACGCAAATGATTATAAAAGATTTTCACATAACCTATCTTCATCCAGGGGCCCAAACCCTTCAATGTTTAATTTCGCAACAGTTCTGGATTGTATCAGCAAAGAGCTCCATAAAAAAGGTAGTCTCTAATTGTAAATCATGTTGGCGTCTCTCGCCAAAATCTTCTAGCAGTAGGGTTTCACAAATGAAGGCTTTTTCTACCGTCGGTCTTGACTATGCGGGTCCATTTATTATTTCAACAGGAAAAGTACGCGGAGCAAAAATTGTTTAAGCGTATATATGCATTTTTGTATGTATGGATAAAAAATGTTTACATATAGAACTCGCTTCGGATTTGACTACCGAAGCTTTTATTGCCGGTTTAAGACGGTTTATTGCACGCAGAGGACGTTGTGATTTTATCAACTCGGATTGCGGGAGTAATTTCAAAGGTGCCAGTAAAGAAATATCAAAGTTAATTAAACAAGCCGCTGAACCTACAACAGTTTCTTTCAAATTTAATCCGCCAGGTTCACCTCATTTTGCTTGAATGGCAGAAGCTGCGGTGAAATCAGTAAAAACTCATATTCGTCGGGTAATTGGAGAACAAAAATTAACTTTCGAAGAATTCTATACTATTTTAGCTCAAATTAAAGCACTATTAAATTCGCGTCCATTGTGCCCACTGAGTAATGATCCAAACGATTTGTCAGTTTTAACACCAGGTCATTTTTTGACCCTGAAACCTATGAGTTCATTTGACCCAGATCTTATACACATAAAGTCCAACAGATTGAATCGCTGGCAATTATTACAATACCTGCACCAACATTTTTGGAAAAGGTGGAATCATGAATACCTACACACTCTTCAACAGAGAAGTAAATGGTTGGATGCTTCACATCCTATTTCTCTTGGAACTATGGTGGTCATTAAAAATGAACAAATCACCCCTTTGAAGTGGGTTCTCTGTCGCATCGAGATATTATACTTTAGTGAGGACGGAATTGCAAGAGTTGCCGATGTTCGTACCAAGACTGGTATATTAAAGAGAGATTTGGTGAAGTTGTGTCCTTTACCGAGTTCAGATAATATTTAAATTATTCCATAATTTGGTGGGGGAGAATGTTAAATCTTTCGCCAACTGCTTTAGTTAAGGTTATTTAGTTATAGTTTAGATAATATATTAAATACTAAGAAGCGCATTCCACTTATTAAATATGTATTTATATTCTGTGTATAAGATTCCTACTAGAGAGAACTTTAAAACTTTTATTAGAGAAGCTGATTACAATAAGTTTTTATTCACAAAGGTATAATTTACAGACATTCAAGAAGATCGACAATTCATACCTACACAACTGATAAAACAAAATCATTAAGGAGGTCAACTTCTCATTTCACAAAATAAATAAATTAAGTATTTATTGTGTAATTAATTAAAGAACACGTTGATGATAATATTTATGCAAAAAGATATTTTATAAGCTTTTGGATTATTAATTTTGTTTTATCGATTTTGTTAGTTACAGGTTGCTCGATACATTAATTGAATCTCATTATAATCTCTCAGATCCTTCATTTTGAGAAATTTAGAATGTAAAGTTATTTAACGGCATCAGTTTGTTTGAAGTCTAATAATGTGCACTATCAAATTAATCGTAATCAAATGCTCTTTTTTGCTAACCTAACGAGCCACCACACTATGTTGCCATTTGAAGAAAAATAATGATAGAAATTTAAAATTTTACATTGCAGATATATTCTGATCAAGAACAGTAAAGTTGTATTATTCTCAAAATTTCACAACTGAAATTGGTGATTTGAAGATATCCGCAGCCCTCTGGAATATAAAATTAATTTAAAAATCAAAATTAAATTCGGTTACATCCCATTATCTTCAAAATCAAAAAGGTTATAGGGGCGAGCCACTTTCCAGGGACACCCGGTATATGCACTATTCCAATCAGTTTCAAGTAAAAGTTTGAATTCACAAAATGATCACCTGCAAAAACAGGTCCGCATAGCCGATTTACTGAATTCCCCTCTAAACGTAATGGTCCACAACATCACCGAACTAAAAATCGTAGCACAGCTAGAGCTTATACTCTGCTGTGCTATGTTGTGTGTTGCAATTTGGTTATCTGAAGAACCATCATTCTCGCTGTTGAACGTATAAGTCTTCATGTAAAAACTCTTTAATCTCGGGATCCCGACTTTCATCTCGAGATCCTGACTTTAATCTCGGGATCCCGATATTCATCTCGGGATCCCGACTTTAATCTCTGGATCCCGACTTTGATCTCGAGATCCCGACTTTATTCTCGGGATCTCGACTTTAATATCGGGATCCCGACTTTAATCTCGGGATCCTCGTACTCTCAAAATTTTTCGAATATTCTATGCTTCCCCAAATCCTTAACTCTTCAAACGTAAATAATTCATTGCATAACGATCAACATGATTTCCGTACAGGACACTCAACTATCAGTGCTATCCACTCTTTTTATGGTAACATGATAAAATCTATTGAATCTGGACAGAATCCAATAGGAGTGTTCTGCGATCTCAGCCGAGCTTTTGATTGTGTGGTACATAAAAGATTGCTTGGAATAAAAGGAAAACCTCACGAATGGTTCAGTTCATTCCTGGAAGAAAGAATACAGTGGGTTAAAATCAATCGCACCAACGATAATAAAACAATAACTCATACTTCAAGTCTACAACAAAACAACAAAGGTTCCCCAAGCACCTATACTGTTCATTATCTACATAAACGAATTGTCAACTGTTCTGCCAGGAGCTTTCACATGTCTGTATGCTGATGACGCCACCCTGCTTTTCTGTGACGAGTCCTCACTTGAACTCCAAAATAAAATATACAATACAACTGACGCCCCACATAACTGGCTGAGCAATAACTCTCTGTTTCTAAATGCATCATAAACAAGTTTTACTACCTTCCATACCAGACAAAACACTAATCTACCACCCCTGGACTTGAACATCTGTGGCACACCTCTTGAACATAGTACATCCTCAAAATTCTTAGGTATCACAATTGACAATGATCTCAATTTCAAATCACACTGCAGAAATCTAACTAGCTCTCTACACTCCAAATGTTACCAAATTAAAATCCTGAAAAGTGATTTGTACACACCTAGTGTACTACTCTATAATCACGCTCAGGTTCAATCAAGACTCCGCTACCCAATCACAATATGGGAAACTTCCCAGCAGCAAAAGATGTATTCATCGCACAAAAGCGAATAATTGCAAACGTCTCCCAACAGACCTCATGTAAAAATATTTTCAAAGAACTTGAAATTCTTTCCTTTTCCTGGCCTTCATATTTTAGAAGTATTAATATACATTCACGAGAATAAAAAAATAATTTCCACAAATAACCAATATCATATTAACAACACGAGAAGGAATAACGATTTCCATCTACCAAACTCACATCTCACCATTTGCGAAAAATCACTAAATGTGATAGGACTGGGATTATACAATTCACTTCCTAATAAGCTAAAAGAAATTGAACAAGCGCATATTTTTAGAAAAAAAAAACTAACATTTTTTACTGGGTAATACTCCATACAGCCTTGTTATATATTTTGGACAAGTTTAGTGTTAGATTTTAATGTATGATTTCATTTCATTTTATGTTATGACGAATATTTTAACTGAAACATATCTATAATAATTATTGTTTAGATATTTTCAATGCGTGAAGTTGATATATCTGATATATCTCAATTGTTTGTACTTTTTTGTCTTTCTCTTTTCTCTGTTTTATTTTTAATCAATTTTTTTTATTTGCATGTGCCTACTCTCCTTTGACCTGTCCTATGGCTTTGTAAGCTTGTATTTAGATTAATAAGCTATCTATCTATCTATCCTGACTTTGATCACGGGATCCCAACTTTAATCTCGGAATCCTGACTTTGATCACGGGATCCAGACTTTAATCTCGGGATCCCGACTTTAATCTTGGGATCCCGACTTCAATCTCAGGACCCTGACTTTAATCTTGGGATTCCGACTTTAAAGTCGGGATTTCGACAGGGCGCTCAATTTTTAGAACTTATACTCTTAAATCGCTTCATGAAGCTATGAAGTAGATGGAACGTCTTCATTCGTACCCCATTGGTTAAAAGGATAGGTTTTCTAGATACGTATAACTAAGTTATCTTCATCAGAAAGTAATATAACAGACGCTGTAGCCAAAATTTTACTGAAACCTGACACTAAAACCAGTTGAAATGAATTTTGGTACACGGGCAGTTTTTGAAGAGTACTTTAAGAAAAAAATTGTTCTGCATGCGAGCACCTATAAAAAGTGGAAAAAATTCCAAGGAAATCTCGGAAAATAGGTATTATATCAATAACTTGAAAGTGGTGGATAATTCCTGAAGAGAAGTTGGCGACGCGCATGCTCAAGTAATTGGGCTGCAAACGCATCATTTCGTGTTTTGAGTGGATGGAATTCAGATTATCACGGTAATTCTGTTATAAAGTTCATTTGCTAGTTACAAACGAATGATAGATCTGAATTTTCTCGCAAATTCTAAGAGTTGCAATCAGAATAGCCATGAATTCCAATTCAAGTCACCCAAATTATTATAAAAATAAGTTCTTCTCAATAGTTTCTGAGTTGCTCCAGACACGCCAGTTAACTGGAAAAGTTACAGAATATTTCAGTGTCAGTAAAGACAATAATATGATTTTCAATTACCTAAAGCATCAAAAAGATCTTCAATGGAAAAAACATCATCATAGGCTATCATCGATGAATGTGAACACTTTCTCCTTATCTATCAACAATTTGTCGTCAACTGGTCGACCTTTTTTTCAGTTTTCCTTCAACTATATTGATAGAGTACTTTTGTTTATAACAATTAGAATGATACTCTACTTTAACGGCCAAAATATCTGCAGTAATAATCCTTCTCTTAACGTTGGAAGCAAACTCATCACTCTTATATTTAAAAACTGATAAAATAGTCGTCTGAATATCTGCTCTACGAACTGAAAATATTTGGATATTCCTTTTTGATGAGTTCTGCTCATCCAGGTTTTCATCACAAAAAAAGCAGTAGTTGAAAATTAAATTCACCTGCACTTCTCCTTAGTTTCTTTTGGAAGGACTATATGAAAAATTTGGCCTGACTGGAGGAAACTCAGCATAATTATGCCGGTGTGCTTTATTTCTGGTACGCTTGGTATGATTTTGATAACAAATACGGTGCACTTCCAACTCTGATAAATGTTTAATGGCCCTTATCTCCCATCATTTCTTTCAAGAGCAAAGTCGGGATACCTGTACGTACTGTGGTTCCTTCACCCTCTTTCAGTGTTTTTTGACAAATGTAACAATTCACGGAATCACATTAGGAAAACACAGATATGTATACTCTTTGATAAAACTTTTAATGAATTTTTTCAGAAAAACATCATCGAACAAACATAATTGTTTGTTTACAACACCTCACCTGTGAGTCGACCGTGGCGCCCCGCGAACGTTTTTTGTCGACTCGATTCCAACAAAAAAATAAAAGACACTGCGAGAAAGAGCAGATTCTCAACTACTGTTTTTCACAGTGTGTAAAGCTATAGTCGCGATACTATCAGAAGAATTTTGATGCGTTTTGAAAAACATCCGGGAAATATAGAAAATGAAAACTTTGTCATTAGAGGTTTTCAGATACATATTCTGAAAGTAGAGTAGTAGAGTCTTGGAAATGAAATCACAAAATACGCTTTTTCAAAAATATTCACTTTGATATAGTTACGTCGATTGTAAAGACATCAGAAATGAAAAATGAGCGAACTTTGAAACAACGGGTACAGAAAAACCTGATTTAGTTAGATGAAGATGAATAATTGGGAATGAATGTTATATCTGATTTGTTCAAATTTGACCTACTGAATCTTTGAACAAACTCATCAGACTGTCGAGCTAATTCGATAGGAAAACGTAAAAATATTGTAAAATTACATTGTTTATTTATCAAAGATCATTATTTCACCTTCGAATATCAAATACAAACACATCTGTCAACACCCGCCAGCTATACCTATACAGGGTGGCCCACGAAGTTTAGGACAGGGAATATCTCGGAACTCGAAAGTACTGGAGAATTGTAATTCTGGGGTTCTAAATTAAAGCAATTGGTGCAGTTTTTTCAGATATTATGTTATCCAATGAGCTTTTTGTTTTCGGTCACGTGACATCAGATTCAAAATTATTAATGAGACACCCCGTATATTTTGGCATTTTTATGTTCCTCCCGATGAAACAATTCGTTTGTCCCACGACAATTTGTAATAAAATATGGATAAATAATATAATTTTGCCTTGGTTTAATCATCACAAAATATATAGTACTGTCCAAATATACAGGGTGACCCTAAACCTAAATAATTTGGCAATTGCTCGTTTCAGACGTCGTGGTGCAAAGGATATTGTAGTACCTCTATTTCCTGAATCAATCGTTTTAGACCACAAGTGTGATAGTTCGTTGAAATTGTTTAATCGGAATGAACATAAAAATACCAAAATATATAGGGTGTCCCATTGAAAATTTAGAATCTGATGTCACGTGACCGAAAACAAAAAGCTCATTGGGTAACATAATATCAAAAAAAGCTGCACCATGGGCTTTAATTCAGAACCCCAAAACTACAATTCTCCACTACTTTCGAGTTCCAAGATATTCGCTTCGTGGGACACCCTGTATAATAATTGTTGAAGGATTTCCCTCCAAAACACCGTTTAGTTTTCGAATTTTTTACCAATAACAGGGGATATGAAGAGATTTAAGTCGAGCGTTGGGGTAAATCTTATGAAATCCCGAGTTGTTCGCGCGGAAATATGACAATATCAATTATAGCTCATTATCTCTCGTAGGAAGCAATTTTTGGAAAAATTTGTATACACGTTTTTGTGGAGATTTTTACGCTCTACAAGTTTGTAACCATACATTATACCGAAATTTTCAAGCTATTCCAAGTTATTGATGGAATACCAAATTTCTGAATTTTTACGGGAGTTTTCCCCACTTTCCATAGGTGCTTGCGTGCAGAACATTTTTTTTTTTCAAAGTCCTCCGAAACTGCTCGTGTGCCAAAAATCATTTCTAAATGATTTAGTGCCAAGTTAAAACCCGTGGATATAGGACTAATACTAATACGCACTGCCATGTCGGGGCGTGGCGCAGTGGTTAGAGCGTCCGTCTCTGGGTCGAAAGGTCCGGAGTTCGAGCCCCAGTTGCGGCTGGGATTTTTTAATTGAATTTGACCGATTAAATTATTCAAATCTCGTGGCTGAACTGGGGTGAGTCCTGCACGATTCACTGTTACGTTCCAACAGTGCTGCTCCTGAGGTGGCGCATGGAGTTAGAAAGAAGGCCTATCCAGAACACGTGGCTAATGACCATAGCAGTCGATGCCAAAACACCAATGAAAAAAGAAAAAATACGCACTGCCACAGAGTAAACCGACAGTATATAGTAATATTATGTTCTTCTCTTCGAAGCGGAATTCAACTGATGAAGACAATGTGGTTATCGAAATGCTCTCCTAGGGATATGTAGAAAATAGTTTATAGTATGGGAGAAACATTTTAGTTGTTCTCATTTTGTAATACAACAGGTGTCCAGTGTTCCATTTCAACGATGTCGTCTTAACCTTGCTCTACTTTCAATTTGTCCTTATCATCCTGAACAAGCTTGCCTTTGTAACATTTTTTTTTGTAATTTCAAAACCCTGTATTATAGTCGAAAATCAAATCAAAACATTTGTTCATGGTGGTACTGATGGTCGAACGTTCGCTTTTCAACCATCACACCAGGGCATCACACGTTAAAAGTTAAGGGACTCGTGTTTCCTAGCTCACACAAGTTTCCCGAAGACTTCTGAGGATTGCTCGAAAGGGTGCAGCCGGTTGACAGAAATAACAAATTTTGAACAAACATCATCAAATATTGTATTATGTTTATTTAAAGGGTATGAAGAAGAAGAAAAACAGAGAAAGAAGAGTTGGTCGGTCTTATCCTATATCACCCTTCAATGTATAATAATATTTATGTCTCCGGATCTCAGTCTGGAAGAGAATAGTTACATTGATGCGTTAAGACAGTTTATTAAGACTAATATTTTCTGACCGACTTTTCGAGTTTTAATCATTTCATATTCACTGCCCTTCAATAACGAGTTTACATGTGGTGAAATGGTTTAGAAATAAGGCAAAGGATGAATGTCCAATGTAATGAAACGCTACAGAAGTAAACTTTTGGAATGTTAAAGCGAGCCCTAAGTCTGATGTACATAAAGATATATTAATTAGATACACCAAATTCAACATTATTTGTCCCATGAATTTTCCTACAAGGTACGGTAAGTAAATGTTTCAGTGATATTCTCTTGCAATAATTAATAGATACATTATCGAAAAGGGAAACATTCTCAATAGAAAATTGAAACAAAAAAATGGAAAAAAACGAACAATAAAAATTATTCTGTTTTTTGTAATATCTAACAGAAAACAACTACTTTCCTGGCTAAATTCACGCTGGATCTTGAACTACCCCAGGTAGCACATCATATCGGCTGAATCTTGGTTCCATATTGGGCCAATATAGATATATTGTAAATGAAATAATAATATTGGTCCAATATGGATGAATATTCAAAAAACAATATTATATTATCAATATTGGTGGAATATTCGTTGAACCTGTTTTGAATGTAGATTGTCACATGTAATATTGTGTCAATATTGGTTTCTACCAATATCGGTAATTCAATATTTTCCATGTATTGTTTTCCACATCTAGAATAAATATTGCAATCTCAATATGCCAGTCAAATCGATTCTAGGGATGAAAGACTATATTGTATTTCCAAGTTTGATAGCACATTGGTTGAATATAATTTCAACTATATTTAACAAATTGTAATAACTCATATTAGGTCAATATTGGTTCTATGATATTTACCAATATCGATAAAACAATATTGTCTTCATATTGTTTTTAACATCTAGAATAAATATTGCAATCCCAATATTTCCCTCATATCGATTCTAGGAATAAAAACTATATTGTATATCCAAGTGTGATTACACATTGGTTGAATATCATTTCGCCAATATTCAACAAATCTTATTAATTAATATTGGGTCAATATTGGTATAATAATATTTACTGATATCGTTAAAACAATATTGTCTCCATATTGTTTCCTACATCTAGATTAAGACGTATTTTGAATATTGGCCGAATATTCAATGAAACATATTAAAATCATATTATGAATAAACCTAGATAAAAATCGGCTAGGTGGCTCTACATATAGAACGTCTTCTAAACCCTACGGATATAAATTGAATACTTCCCATAATTTGTTTTCAAGACAGCTTACTCAGTGGTTCTGGCGATCAAAAGGCAGACTTTGGTGTCACCTTTATTAACTAGAAGACATTTATTTATTTACCAAGGTATATTCACTTCCACTAATATATCCAAATGATATTTTTCCAATATCGATAAATGTTTTGAGGCCATTATTGCTCCAAGAATATTTCACCAATACTATTTTTGAAATGTCTAAACAATATTCGACCAATATCGTAAAATGTTCACATTTCACTTCTAGACAATATAACGTTTGAATATTCTGCCAATATTGTCAGAATATTGTATTAGCGATATTGTATCAATATCGCCGTATATTTTGGGGCCAATATTGCTTCGAGAATATTTCGCCAATATTATGCAGGTAATATTGGACCAAGTTCTAAAACCTGAGCGCCCAGTCGAAATCCCGAATTCAAAGTCGGGTCCCGAGCTAAAAGTCAGGATTCCGAGATTGAAGTCAGGATCCAGAAAGGACCCCGCACAAAAGCATATGGAAATGGCCCACAGTGGGATTTGCCTAAAATTCACATATGTTATCGGTATTGAGTTTCTGATCAAATGTTCTCACGGGCCCAATCCTCTAAGACCAATGATTTAGCTCTCAGGGCCGTATTTAGTATAGGTGCCAAATAAACAATGACACTTTTCTCAAGTCCATGATTTTTGTATTTCCTATTAGAATTTAATTGAATAAGAAATATTGCAAAATCTCAGAATTTGTTTTTTAGCACCAGTCCTCTGTGAAACGTGTTTTGCCCTACAGGACCGTATTTAGTAAAACGGAATGTGATCCACAGAAAACTGAATTGAAATGGTTTTGTTGTAACTTTCTTATTTCGTGATCCATGTCAGTGGTTGATGGCTCGTTTGATAGATGAATGAAGCTTTTTTTGTGTACATAACTAAAGTGGTCGCCATCTTAATATCCAAGATGGTCGGCCAAACCTATAGAACATATGGGACTTATCTTGTAGCATTTCGAGAAAGATGATAACAGGAAAAAATAAGAACTACAACTTTTTAATTGTTGAAATCCGTCATTTACTTTTTGAATTATCTAATTCTTTAATATAAATATAACTCTACTATCTTATCAAAACTATATCTTATTCATAACAAACAACGTTGAAACCGATATTTTCAGAGTGGTGGAAGAGAACAAAAAATCAAAATCAACAAAATAATACTTGAACACTTACAGATGCGGGAGTATTGCATCTTGCACTGGACCATTAAAATGCTGTAGCACAGAAGTCGATGGATTGTTCGCATTTTGATTATGGCGTGCAAATCCCATATACCACAATATGCTACAAATATGAGCACATGTTACTGGTGTCCTTGCCCCTGATTGCACTGCAGTAGTATCCTATTATCAATACAATACATCTTCTTCATTATTCTCGTCAGGCTGGTTTTCATGCATAGTTTATTGAATACATACTTGATATTTTTCTCTCCTTCTGAATCGTGAATACACTCTAAGTCTAACATATACAGGTTCATTCATTTTCTTTAATTTATTGAAACTTATGAAATTATTACTCTAAGATCAGATAGTAGAGTTATATTTATATTATAGTGTTAGATAATTCAAAGAGTATATGACCAATTCAAACAATCAAAACGTAGTTCTTATTTTTTCCTGTTACTTTCTTTCTTAAAAAACTACAAGATAAGTCCTACATAAAGTTTGTAGGTCATGCCGGCCATCTTGGATATTAAATTGGCGACCACTTTTGTTATGTACACAAAAGAAGCTACATTCACCTATCGAACGAGCCATCAATCACCGACATAGATCAAGAAATGAGAAAGTTATAACAAAATCAATTTGATTCAGTTTTTTGTGGAAAATACAGTTTTACTAAATACGCTCCTGTAGGGCAAAGCGTGTTCCACAGAGGACTTGTGCTGAAAGACAAATGCTGAGATTTTGTAATATTTACTATTTTATTAAAATTTAATAGGAAATAAAAAATTATGGAGTTGAGAAAAAAGTGTCATTGTTTATCTACCACCTATACTAAATACGGCCCTGAGAGCTAAATGAGGATTGGGCCCATAATTGGCCCATGATTGGGCCCATGAGAACATTTGATCAGAAACTTAATACCAATAACATATGTGAATTTCAGGCAAATCCCACTTTGGGCTATTTTCCTATGCTTTTGTGCGGGGTCTTTTAAGTCAGGTTCCCGTGTGGGATCCCGAGAATAAAGTCAGGATCCGAAAAATAAAGTCGGGATCCCAAGATTAAAGTCGGGATCCCGAGATTAAAGTCAGGATCCCGAAATTGAAGTCGGGATCCCGAGATAAAAGTCGGGATTCCGGATAACAAAAACATTGGCCCTTCAGTGCCTTCGTACCCAATGAGCACATTCAGGATCATTTACTTCGTTATGATGTCATAAATTTGTCTTAGTCAGAATAATCACATGCCTTTGTAAGAACTTTCACCAAAATCCGCTTGGTTCAACGAATCAAATTGTTTTAAAAAATTTGTTTAAAATTGTTTTTTCCGTCAACTATCTGTCGTCCCCTTACTAACGGCTGCCCTCAAAAGTCAAAACTTGTGCGAGCCAAGGATTAACGAGGTCTTAAATTAATTTGTACAGACTCACCAACTCAACGGGGTCTCATACATGTAGAGTTCAATGAAAAATATATTCTGTTATTCCCATTTCACTTTGAAGTTAATTAAGCCTCGCTCCTTTTTGGATAATTATTCCACAAGTTTAGGTCAGATGTAACTCACTATCCGCAGGGCAGAGTATTTGTTTTCTGTCAGACATATACATCGTTTTATACTATGTGGGTTCCTAAGAGGGTGCGGGGTATATTAGAACCAAATGTTTTATTATTACATTATAAACTATTTCCAACATTTTTGTACAGTACCCATTAAAATCGTGGAAACATAATATTTTTCTATTTTGGCATGATTGTGTATCTTTCGGTCCTGGTGCTTATTTAGTCTTTATCTGCGCATCTCACGCACACGTCTGAAATGGAATTTGCAAAACTCTACCTACAATCTCCGGTGTCCAATTATGCGCCGCCCGTTCTTTATCAGCATCACAAATCAATAGCAAGCAGTGAAGAAAAAGGAATATTACAAAACCCAAAAAAAATACGAACGTCTGAGCTAATGTATTCGAGCCGTGATTAATTATGATTAATCCACTTTAGGAAATTTCAAGTCGCCATTTTAAGTGAATCACGAACTTGAGCAATTTTGTTAGATACGTCATTATTAGCCCAGTCATGGGTTATTTGCGGGTCAATTCCGGTTGAAATTGTTCGTGTTTGTTTTTGATTCGGTGCAAATTCGCTTGAATTTTCAGAAGTTAGTCGACGTATTATTTAATAGTTTAAATGGAGCCATCCAGGTAGCACGGTGTCGTCAATATGACGTCCTGAATTGGTCAAATAATTGACCAACTGACGTCACAAAGTGACGTCTCAGAGACTCTGAAAAGACGTCAACATGTCACAGTCATAGGACGTCATCAGCAGGACGTCATTCTGACGTCTGAAAAGAAGACTTTAAATGACATCATTTTGAAGACCTACAAGACCATTAATAGACGTCAGTCAAATGACCAATAAATGACGTCCTGTGAAGGACTTCCACAGTCCCTAGTTTTCATGTGGAAATTGATAGTTTCAGAGAAGTATAATAAAATAAACTGAAATACAATATTACATTAAAAAAAATTCCAATATAAAACATATTACAGGATGTTCTTTTGTAGGAATTTGAGTTTCATAATATCACAAACTTCATTACTTCAGCAATCCTGGGTGCTCCTATTTTATACCTGAATCGCAGGTTTTCGGCGGTTTTTTGTTCATGAAAACTAACCTGTTCCATACAAACATCGACTGGTTCAATGGAACTTTCAATCTTCTTCAGCCTCTACATCCATTTATCGAAACTCCTTTGGTTTTTCAATGGCGGCCACAACGCTTTCCGTTTTCTCAGCTTTAGTCACCTTTGTCCTTCGTGGAGAACTCTACTAGTACGTAGGACATTATTTGTTGATTGATCCGAGAGAGTACCAGCAATAAACACAAATATGTTGCACCAAACCACCAAACAAACCAACACAGCAGCAAACCAGAAAATAAGATTTTAGCTTTATGCTAATAGTTAGAGAGCTGCCTATATGATTTACTGACAGGTCAGGAAACCGGCAGCTTGGTATGAAATAGCATTCTTGATGTTGCCCCAAGTCGCCAGGATGTATTTTTAGAATTTCTCCAGGTCAAAGTCAGGGAGGGAGGCGACGCTTGATTCCATAAATCATCAATTGATTCTGTTAGACGTTCGGAATTATTTTATTTTATTCCATTACAATGTATTACAAGATCCAGGGGTTTCAATCTGACACTAAAGCCAATAGAAATGATTTTTGGCACACAGTCAGTTCTTGGGGAGAACTTTGAGAAAAAAAATGTTCTACACGCGGACACCTATGGAAACTGGGGAAAATTCCCGGGAAAGCACGGAAATTGTAAAACTAGGAAGGATTTGGAAATTTCGATATGATATAAAAAACAACTTTGTAAAACGTAGAAATCTCCATAAAAAGGTAATCGCATGTTTTTTCGAAAGTTGTTTCCTGTTAGAGATAATGCGAGATATAACTGATATTTTCAGATTTCCGCGCGGAAATCTGAAAATATCAGTTATCTCCCAAAAGGAAATAATTTTTGGAAAAATATGCGATTACTTTTACATGGAGATTTTTACGTTCTACAACTTTTTTCCCGTACATTATATGGAAATTTCCAATCCGTTCCACGTTATTGATTTTCCGAATTTTTCCGGGAATTTTCCCTACTTTCCATAGGTGCAGAACAATTTTTGTCATTAAAGTACTCTTCAAAAACTGCTCGTGTACCAAAAATCAATTGGATTTATTGTCAGATTTTTTGTAAAATTTGTAAAATTTGTTTTTACGAAACTCCCAGGTTTTCGGAGAAAATCCCTCAAAAGCAGAGCTTGTGCGAGCAAGGGAGATCCGGGACCTACAGTTTAAATAAAAGTGGAATCCGAACCACTTCAGCTCAGTGACACGACCGGGGATCGAACCCGGACCGTCTGGGTGGAAGCCAAACTTTCTAACACCTCGACCACTTCGCTGTAGTAACATTTTAGCTACAGCGCTTGGATTTATGCACCAATTGATATTTGTATAAAATAGTTAAAATGACGAGAAGTACTGCAAAGTTGGAGGTTAGTAAAAATACTCTAACTGTAACCATAACAATCGATGAATTTAAAGACATCATCAATAAAATTGTAAAAGAACATACTGATGCACTTTATGAAGAAATTTCAACTTTAAAAAATGAAATAACTGTACTTAAAGAAAGTAATATAGACATGATTGGTCTATTGACAAGTAATGCTACTACTCCTAATAGTTATAATTTAAACTTAATCGACAATCTGGATGAATCAAATTTGTCTGGTAATACAATTATTGAAAAAGAACTTTGTGTCGGTGATAAGAATACCGACAAAAACATGCACACAAACAATCATGGTGAGCGATATTCAAAACATGCTCATAGGAGAACTGCTGCCGCAAAAAAGAAAATAATAGTCGGTACGGGGGACACTGGAAAAGATGTGCCAACAAACAATATAAATGATGAAGAAAATTTTGCATCACAACGTCGACTATGGATTTACGTAGGTCGTTGTAAACCAAAGTCAACTTCAGATGATATTAAAAAATATTTGGAGAAAAGGATACAGGGACAAGAATTTATTGTTACAAAACTGAATAGTTTAGGACGCAACTTATCTTACAAAGTGGAAGCAGATTTTGAACTTCAAAATCAACTCTATACTCCAAGTTTTTGGCCGAAAGGTGTGACTGTGAAAAGATTTCAATTTCGGAACGAACATTATCAAGCAAGAGAATTCTAACCATCTACAGCGTAATTCAAAAGACATAATTAGATTGCTGTGTGTAAATAGTCAATGTATAACAAATAAAATAGAACAGTTTGAGATGGTAATTGAAGAATATAACCCTCATATTATATGTCTGACAGAAACATGGTGCTCAGAAACCAATATTAATTTTGTATGTTTCAAAAATTTTGTGCTTGCAAGCTATTACGTCAGACCAAACCGTATACATGGTGGAGTAATGATACTAGTCCGAAATAATATACAATTCAAGAAAATTAGTTATATAGACAAATTTTCGATAGAAATGCATTCAGAAAACTGTGCTGTACAAATCTGTCCAAATAATGTGAAATATTGTATCATTGTAGTCTATAGACCGTCAGGTGCTGACACAGAAATATTTTTTAAACAAATTTCTGAAATGCTTGACTACTGTGTAAAAAAATTCGACAAAGTCATATTTTGTGGTGATCTAAATATTGACTACTTGACGGAATCTTCCAACAAAAATGATCTCCTAAACATTATGCAGTGCTACCAATTAAATACACAAAACACTAAACCGACTAGGGTATTTAAAAACATAAATGGTAATTTATCAATATCCAAACTTGATGATATATTCACTTACATAGATAACGAAGCTTACTGTGAAACTATACATAACTTAAGTTTGGGAGATCATTTTGGCCTTGTGATGGATATTAAGTCAAGTAATACTACTAAGCCTATTAAGAAACTGATCCTGACTAGACATTTGAATGACTATAGCATGACTGGATTAAGTCACTACTTACAACATGAAGATTTCTCTGATATTGTTAATGGGAATGACACTAATGAAATGTTCAATATTTTTTATGGAATTATTAATTTTGCTATTGATAAATTCTGTCCATCAAAAAAACAATTAGTAAACAATGAAGGTGAAAGTAAAAATAAGTGGTTTACTAGAGAATCATTTGAGTTACGTAAATCACTAAACAATCTTTACTGGTTTAAAGCAGAACCTTACTGATGAAAAACTAGAAATTGAATATAAACTTCTGCTTAAAACCTATAAAAACAGACTAAAATCAGACAAAAAGTTATACTACCAAAAAATTATTGAAAATAAAATAGATCCTACTGAAAAACAGAAATATGTTTGGAAATTAGTTAAAGAAAAAACTGGGAAATATAATAATAAGATAAGAGAAATGAAATTGAATATCAATGGGTCAATTGTTGACAGGGACTTTGATGTTGCGAATAGCTTTGTTAATCATTTCAGCACCTCTGTAAGATTGTTGAACGAATTTTTTTTTTTAAATTGTGTATTGTCCTGTACAAGATGTGATCTGAATAATAGTAATTCATTCTTTTTCACACCTGTTACAGCACATGAGGTCTTTGAGATAATATGTAGTTTAAAAAATACTAATTCAAGTGGTATTGACTGTATATCAACGAAAATCATTAAATGTATAGCTCAGCACATTGCACTGCCTCTGTCAGAATTAATAAATATCTCAATTGAAAATGGTCAGTTCCCGGAAGAACTAAAAACTGGACTGGTTACTCCTATCTATAAAAACAAAGATCCCCTGTGTATGGATAACTATAGACAGATAACTGTTTCAAATGTGATTGGTAAAGTCGTTGAAAAGTCTGCTTATAATAGAATGATTAATTATTTGGATAATCACAATATTGTAACAAAATGTCAAAACGGGTTTTACCCTGGGAGATCAACAGAAGGAGCTGTTTATGAATTTGTCGAATTTATATATAAAGAACTTGATAATAAGAAAACTGTTGGGGCATTATTCTTTGATCTCACTAAGGCCTTTGATAGCCTAAATTTAGATTTTGTTGAAGAAAAACTATACGCTTTGGGATTTCGTGGAAACGTGTTGACTTGGCTAATGTCATACTTAAGATGTAGGAAAATAGCAGTCAAAATAAATCAAACTCAGTCAAATGAGGCAATTGTTAATCTGGGTGTTCCTCAGGGTTCTGTGCTGGGTCCACTTATATTTATATTGTATATTAATGACCTACCAGCATTTATGGAAGCGAAGTGTAAGGTCATATATGCAGATGATGTTTCGTTTGCAACCTGTGGCAACTCTCCCGAAGAACTGGCAGATAATTTAAATTTACTATATAATAAATTTACTGAATGGTGTCTGAACAATCATTTAATTCTGAATCACGGGAAAACGGTTCTAATGAAATTTAACATAACAAATGATCCCAACACGTCTTTTGAAATAAACACTGAAAATATTAACATTACGTCTTCCGAGACAACAAAATTCCTTGGAACTTTTCTTGACTCATCACTTTCTTTTCAGACATGTACTAATCATATTTCTAAGAAGAAATGTAGCAGTTACTATGCAATCTTACAACTCAAAAATATATTCTCCCAACAACAACTAATGAATATCTACTATGCGATGACATACTCGCACTTATCTTATAATGTTATAATATGGGGAAACTCTAGATTTTCAATAAAATTGTTTATTTTACAAAAAAAATAATACGTCTCATCTTTGGTATTCATAAGCGAACTTCCTGTAAAGGCTTCTTTCAAGAAAACAAAATTTTAACTCTCCCCTGTATTTATATCTATAAAACAATCCTATTCGTTAAAAATAATTTAAATGACTTTATTAAAAGTGCTGACAAACATAACTATAAGACAAGGCATGGTAATCTTCTTCGAATACCGCCTCATCGGACAACTTTCTATGAAAAGAGTCCATCTTATACAGGTATACAGTTGTTTAATAAACTACCAATCACTATAAGAGAAATCCAAAATCTTAATGTATTTAAAAAATCTCTCAAAGATCTCCTGCTGCAATACTCATTCTATAGTCTGAATGAATTTCTGGAATGTAGTTTTTAATACATTTTTACTATTTATATATTTACCTATGTATAACAACATATTTTATGTACTTATTATATTTTCTCTATTGACTTTTCCAATATCGTAAATGATCTGAATGGAATAAAATATTATTTATTTATTTATTTATTTATTTATTTATTTATTTATTTATTTATTTATTTATTTATTTATGTGTGTTATTTTAATCTCACTGAAACCATACTTATTCCATATATCATTTTTAATTCTGAAAATACTTCATGCAATATATTTTTATAATAGGATTTCCTATTCAATGAAGATTTTCATTTTTATTTCATGAACAAACGGGCTCGGAAAATATATTAGAACTCAGAAAAATAACAAAAAACAAAATTTCGAATACACAACATTGCTTTTGTTTATAAAGTTGTCAGCTCACTTTTAAATGTTGAAAAAGTAATCCTTAGAGAATAAAAAACGTTGATAATTTGAACAAAAAAAAATGTATTTCCCAAAATACAAAGTGAAATAGATAATTTCTGCACAAACGTATATACGAGCATATATTATATACACAGTATATAACACATAAAAAAATTCAAACTTATTTCACAAACACAATCTTGAATATCAAGGATGTATAATAATTTCAATACAAATCCTAATAAAATACTAGAGAATAAACAAAATGTGTCTCAATAGACCAATAGAAAGGTTCACCAATCGCTATCAATTATCGAACAATCTTAGTATTCAAAATAGGACAGGATCCGAGTAGAGGTCGAAATTCAACTATCTGCTTACCGGTTGAAACCTACTTTCTCCCTTATATGTTTCATAAATAGACTAATACGCCTAAAATCGGTCCCACCGAAATGTGGTCATGACTACAGTGAGTTCCAAATGTCTGCACCTTGTGGAAAATTTTTCTAAATTGTACGGAGGAGGACTAAAAATATGAATTTTCATCAAGTGTAAACTAGTCTTATTTATGACGTTATCAAATATGTTCATTTAGAAAACTGTAGAATATTGAAAGAATATTGAAAACAATAATTAAATTTGGAATGGCAGCCATGGTAGTATAGACTTGATCAAAATTTTATTTATATTATCTCCCCTGTACACCGTTTGGAAATTTAAAATTTTGATAAATGAAAAAGAAGTATTTGGCAACGCACCAATCTTTACGAATAATATGATTTTCTGATAAATCGATAATAAAACGTTTTTCAGGTGGTGCTAACTTTTGGAACTCAATGTCTATAGTCATGAACACAATTTGACAGGAAAGCTATTTTAGGCGTATTTGTCTATTTATGAAACTTTCTCAAGTTTGTCAAATGTTCATTTGACGGTAATATATAAGTACTTTTTCAATTATTTTTTCATATATTGTTATACAGGATGTCCCATCTGTGGGAATATACCAACGAAATTGATACAAATATTAATTTGCTATGAGAGCAGATAAAGTTCAGAACGTTATGGGTGGGGTACCGTTGTAATTGTCAATGGTACCCTGAGTATATTCAAAACACTGGTGGAGAAAGATTTTATTGGTCAAGGTATATCTATCCAGTAATTTCTCCAAATTCGAGATCTACCTAAATGAAGTTCATGCCGGAATTGAATGATCCAAAACAAAATGATCCAGAAACACATACATTTTAGTATTTAATTATTTTTCTTCTTTTAATCCTGACCGGAACTTAGGTTTTTTGCCAAATACTGTGTTCAAGAGCTTAAAAAAAGCTCATACGTTTTTATTCTTCATCATTATGATTCCCACCAATGTTCTCTAATTCCCGAAAAATTCCACTAATTCCCATATAATACACGAGTAATACCTCTAATTCCCAAATAATTCCCGAGTAATACCCAAGTAATGCCACTAATACCCAAGGCATGTTCACCAAAATTCCCCACCGGTTTCCCCCTCGGGAATTATAAAAAAGACGATTCGTCTTATTGGAATTTGTTGCCCACTACGTACTAATTGTTGACGGTATTCTGAAATTCTAGTCTAGTATTTCTTCTTCATATTCCATCATGAATTCATAAAATTTGTTCTGTTCCTCTAATTAAAAGTTATCTTGAATTTTTGATTCTTGAGAAATATTTTATTTGCAACGCTGTCCGCTACCACGGCTTTCGGCCTGAGGGTTTTCAACAAGCGTGTACGTCCCGTCCCGACTGCAACAACTCGGCGATTGGTCACTGTGATAGCGGGAAGTTTAAATGACAAGACAGCTCATGCAAACTAAGTTGAAATTGAGTTGATTACTAGTCAACCTGACCTGACTAACCTTACGTAAACAGAATAACTATTCAAAATTGTTACAATATATCAATTATTTATCCAAAGTTCAGTCGGGACGTAGACGCAATGTAACAGAAGGCTTCATACAACCGGCACTAAATCATTTTTGGCGAATTGCTAACAGGAGAGGTCCAGATCTGTAATCACAAATTCTCGAATGATTCTCAGTAACGGACGCTTTATGTCGACAATTTTCGAATAACAAATAGTTGACTTCACAGGAACGTCATTATGACCTCCACGAAATACGTCAATTTGACGTCATTTTGAGGACTCATTGTAGACGAGGACGTCACGGACCAAAAAGGACTTTAATAAGACGTCTTTAGGACGTCATTAGGACGTCATTTCAAGAACCTGTGCTACCTGGGCTATTAAGGTCCCATGGACATAATTGTTTTTGCCACCGGAAGCACAGGGACGAATACCCAAGGTTTTGATTAAATATAATATAGCAAGTACCCGTGATCGCCATACCTACGTCATAGTATAAAGGCTTGCAATTTTTGTGCGCAAATACACAACTGCTAGTATTTTATAGTCTTCACGAACTCAATTGAGACAGCACACAACCGAGCGATTACAAATTGCCGCTGATAATTTGCATGGGCATAAATAAATCGTTATTCTCTAATGCTCCTCGTCTCAACTCGATCGGCAGTCCACGTGGAGATGATATAATCTTTCACATGAAAGGGAAGGCGAAATGTCAAAAGAAATCATATAGTTGGCCGCTGTCGAATTCTAATTGGTCAGATACCCCACTTCTTTGACTTGCCGCTACCGAATTCCAATCAGTATTTATTTGCTAGAAGATTCAGTTTTTAGATAGTACGGTGCTGCTAGGCATATTTACCTATATCGTTATTTAGTTGTCTTAATTATTTTATCTGTTATAGCATTCAGTAGACCTTTAGATGTTGAAGTAGTTGAAACAGAAGATTTTGATGCTAATTCAGAGCCGCTCCAAGTGGATGTTAATCCAGAACGTCTCCAAGTGGAAGCTGATCTAGAGACACTACATAGGGAATTATTTAATACAGCCTTACACTTTCAAACTCAATGGGTTATTTTGAGTATGTGTTCGAGTATGAAGTATGAGAATAGTAGTGGTTCTTCAGACAATCAAATTGTAAGACGGACAGAAACTCAAAAAAATTGATTCAGCTTCAAAAGAACACATTCGCAGATGATAATAATAATAATAACCTTTATTGAACAAGGCTTACAAGAAAATGTTCCTATGTTTACAATTTAACGTTGGAATATATTCGCGAGTGTCGAGCGCTTATATGAATAAGTACTCGACACTGTGTTTGAAAATATATGAATGATTCAGGTTTATCATTGAAGTATAAATGAAAATGATATAGGCATAAAAGTACATATAAAATGCAAAAAGGTTCGAAAATTGAAATGACAATACATATAAACATATACACAGTGTAGGATATAAAATGGAAAATTTGAGGTTAAAATAATGAATGTAATATAATAATCTATGATATAAAATCTGTAATATAATATAATCTAAAATATAAGAGTATAAAAATTTGGATATGAATATTTTTTTTTATAGTTATTTTTAGCGTCTATAATTTTTCCTATTGCTGTTTCATTTCCTGATACGAATTTTTTTAGGGGTATTTCGAATGTATATTTATACTTTTGGATGGATGTGAGTTTATAATTTTGGGGCCTAAGTAGCTTAAACTTCTTTGTTCAACAGTTTTATATATAATAAAAAATACAATAATAATATTCATAAAATAAAACTAAGTATAATTTCGAACATGTGATGAAGTGTCTTCTGCTCGTAGAAGAGTATATATGCCTTTCCGCTGACAAGGGAATTTGAATGAATCGGTGAAACTACGGAATCGTTGTATTCGTACCATGTGCCTGTATACGGATGCCTACAGTAAGCAGTGTAGTGTCCGCTATTGGTAGTCCCGCGCTGTGATTCGTCACTGCGTACAAGTTATAGCGACAAGGGGCTACATTGTCTGCAGTGTAGTTGCTCAAATCTAAACCTTCCAGAGGAAAATCAATGGTTATATTCAATTTGCCTCTAAATCTTTGTGTTTGAGAGAATCTTTTTAAATGGATAACTAAAATTTTGGGGAATTTCTGAATCAATAGAGACTTTGTGCATTTCCTCTTTCTTTTGCAGTTCAAACATGTCGGTTTCTCATCACCATCCATTGTTTCTTCCCTAGTGAATGAATCTAAACATTGCGAGAGTCTAAGTTGGCCTGTTCTTTTTGATATCGGAAGAGAAAGGTCCCAGAATGTATCGAAAGTGACTGAACAATGACCGCAATGTGTACATTTCAATGTTGATTTCAACTGTCCAACAAAGTTATCTACAATCTTGGAGTTGTCCATTCCCAAGTATCTAGACCATGACTCTCTGGACTCATCACAAGTGTTAAATTTAGGGACAATCTCGGCCGAAATGAAGTTGGGCTTATCCGTTATTGCATTCACGTCTTCGTGTAGTCCCTCCAGTAGATATCGTAAAAACTCCTGGGCATTTTGTTGGTCATAACTGAAGAAACGTGGTGCAAATCTTTGGATTTCACTTTTCAAAGAGACTGTATTAACAACTCGATCCGACGCATCTTCTGACCACAGTTCCTTTATCACTTCCGTAAATGCTTTGATCAAAGCTCCCTTCATTTTTGATAATTTGGTGTTAATATATCTTGTATAAGCATCCTTCTCCAGATATTCCAGCAACCATTCAGTATTCGACAAACACTGGATAACACTGTTCATATAGCAAGTGTTACCAATATTTTTCAATCCATTCAGGCCGAATGTTTTGGTAGTACTATGTACCACAGGCCTATTCTCGCTGCTTAAACCACAAGCATCTTCTTCTAAGTGGTCTGTAATGAAGTGGTTGTCTCTGTTACTGTGGCTTGATAACGAACCTGAGTTGCTGGACATAATTTGTTCATAACATGTGAGTTTTGGAGTAGTCAATGAATCTTCTTGTAGTACATTATCCAAATCGTTCTCAAATTGTTTGCAATTTTCTTTGTCGGTGGAACTGAATGCAAATGAACTTACAATCGGGCTGCTGCATATAGATTTTGATGAAGACATAATAGAATTAGTGATTTTTGAAGAAGGTGAATATGAATATTGGGGATAAATGCATATTTCATCTAGGCGTTTGGAGGTAGGAATAGTACCTAGAACAGATGCAGCATTTCCCCTTTGTAACGCAATACTGATTCTTTGAATCAAAAATTTTGTCGCTCTGGAATCATCTGATATTTCTGAAATTTTTTTCCCAATTTGATTTATCAAGTCTGAAGCGTAAGAACCAAAAACTCCGTAAGTTTCGATAGCTACTGAAAAAACTAGATAATAGTCCTTCAAAGTGGAATATTTTTTAATCTTTGCTTTTTCCGCGTAATCTGCAGCGCCACCTGATACTTTGGAAGTCGTCATGATGTGTGATAAAGCAACAGTGTCCACGCAGGTAAAATCCTCCACTATAGGTTTTTCATGACTCCAAGGAATAAGAGACATTCCATCTGTACGTTTTCCATCATCGCGGCTAATTTCCAGAGGTTCCAGAACAGAAGGAATTTCAGCTGTTGATTAAGCACGTTTTATGAGATCATTAATGGCAGCATGCCTAGAAAATCGTCCAGAACTAAACTTGCAACTCAGACCATGGGTACCTTTTTCATCGACGATAGAGCCGCATCTACACTAATGAGAAACACATATTCTGCATCCCAAACGGAGCCCAACCGAAATTCGGAATGTTTCGTTATCCAATAATAATCCAAGAGAAGAAACTGGAAGCGCATTAAGCCATGCACCAGACTCTTTGGTAGTTACTGCTTTGAGACGAGCCATTACAAATTTAGAATTTGCAGCCGAGTCAAAGAGTTGCTTGGATAACATATGAATTAAAGGAAGATCCCAGGCTTTCTGAATATTTTAATTTTCGGGAACAGATATCTTCGTCTTTGAGCACCACATACTTTCACACTCCATGTAGAACGAATCGGGAATGTTTGTGAAATAATTTGGTAACACTGAAACTATTAAGTGACGACTGCTATTATAAGAAGAGAGAAAAGCTGGAAGAGCAAGACATGATGCTTGGCGGATTCCCAAACCACCAAAGTTCACAGGAAGTGTCGCCTGAAGCCATTTGACATTGCCGAAGTTATTGTTAGTTATTTTTTCCAAAATCATCCGCAAAACTAAATCGAAGTGTGTCAATTCATGTTCACAACGCCAAGTCGGACTGCATCTCAAAGTGTATAATAGTTTTGGAATTGCAAGACAGTTTTTGAGGAGAAAATATGCAATATGTGTTGGAATACTATCGAAGCGGGATGACATCAAGCTCCAGGAATCCGTTTTCTCAATGATACATCGGGATAAAGATTCTACAGATAATGGTGTACCAAGCAATGTCCATTTCGATCTATCCATAATTTCAATACCAGGAGCACAAACGGTGAATTTTTCAATGATATTTATAGGATTAGGATCTATAGACAGGATCTCACATTTAGTAAAATTTAGCTCGAGTCCAATTTCTTCGGAGAAACATATAATTTTCTTGAAATTTTCTAAAACAGACTCTGCGGTACCACCTATAGATGCATCATCCAGATACCAGCAATTGAAATCAGTGTCAATGGATTTTGTTAAATTATCAATACTCAAACAAAAGAGAGCTGGACCTAACGGATCACCTTGCTGTACTCCTCTCTCAGACATGATAACTTCATCTCCATAGTTCAGATAAGTTGGTCTTTGATAGCACTGGTTAATGAACGGAAATATATCTGGAATGATACTTCTGGCTTTATCTAATAAAATATTCCTATAAACCATATTGAAGGCGTTTTTGAAATCCAGTTTTAGGAATATCTTTGAAGACGGATCAGGATGCTGATTGATAAAAAGGCGTGCAGCATGGGCAACAACTTCACTTCCTCCAGGTGTACCAAATCCAAATTGATATGGGCGAAATAAGACACCCAAACTGTCCTTTATTTTCATACATGATAGTTTTGCTACCAGACGACGAAGATTTGTTCCCACAGCTATTGGTCTAATGCCTCCACATTTTTTTCTAAGTGCAGTTAGAGAGGCTCCGTATAATATCGGACATATTTCAGAATTTACTTTTCCGCACAGCATAAAATCACAGAGAGAAGTTAAGGACGCTAAAAGTTTTTCACCCTTGGATCCTGCAGTTTTTGATATTAAGTCCAGTAAGTATGATGGACGAAGATAATCTAAACCACCCGCTGAACCTGTACGGAAAGATTTTACAGCTTTGAAAACTTCACTTTCTGTAACTTGGAGGGCAATTAAGTGGTCACTCTCTGTATTCGAAAAACGAGTTTTGTGCGAGTCAGAAGGATGTTTCTTTCGTTCTTCCGATAATATTGACTTGTCATGAGTTGCAACAGTGTCAGTCGAAGTTAAAATTCGTACAGCTGTAGTAAGATCGCCATCGGAAACTTTATTAATGACAGATTTTATTATATTTGGTGGACGTGTCGATGAAGAAATATTTTTTGGAACGGAAGAAAATATGTCTTCACTATTTCTGAGATTTTTTCTAATCACTGTTGCCAAAGAATTTTTACGACTTTATCTGGATATTGGTAAACAGAAGTACTTATATGTGAAAGTTGGTGAACTTTCCCACGCTTCAAAATAATTTGAAAGAAAGCATTTATTTATAATTCTCTCTAAAGCTTCCGCATCATCCATCCTTGCAGATTTTGGAATTCTCTTCACAATCGAAATATTCTGCTTCATGAGAGAAAGCCGGGAGTTGAGACTTTTAGCAGAATGTTCAGATGGAGGTACAAATATATCATTTTGAATCTCAGTTCCTGATTTACTGGATATCGATTCATGTGCGGAAAAGGATGACTGGTGTTTCTTTCTAATATGAATATTCATACCCCTTTTCGTGTTGAAACTTCTATCACAGATGTCACACTAGAACATATGATGAGAGGCTTCTCCATTTTGGGAATTTTGTCTTGGATTGAAGAGTTTGATTTCCTGGAGTACTTTTTCCGAAGAATATGCATGGGGTGTTCAAAGAATAATTTTGTAGAAACGTTTGAGTATATTTTCTAGCGGAAGTGGATGGGTTTTCAGTATTCCACCCCATGCAATTATTCCATAACTGAGGTGTGGTACTATCAAGGCATTATACAGGGTAGTTTGGTCATTTTCATGAAGAAGATTTCTGGATTTATAGAATAAATAGATTAACGATCGTAGTTTTTTTATGATGTATTCTATATTGGTATCCCACTTTAAGTGGCTGTCAATATGAATTCCTAAGTATTTTACGCTCGCGGTGGAATTTATTTTGATGGTTTTGTGATCTTTCACGAATTGTTGGGTGTTAAAATTTGGTAAGTTTTTTTTTTATATGAGCTGAAAGGTATAAAAAGGTTTTTTCAAAATTTATGGCGAGTAACTGATTTTTGAACCATTTTTCTATTTGAAGAAAATCTTCTTCAAATTTAGTTATAACATTTTTCCAATCTTCATCGTTATAATGACGGTATCATCTGCGAAGGTGATTATTTCTCCAACTGTATCCAAAAGAAATAGGTTATTCACATATAGTATGGGACCCAAAACGGTTCCCTGAGGTACACCGTATTTTAAAGTTCCTGGAGTGCTGAAGGTTCCATTTATCTTCACGATTTGTATTCTGTTTTCTACATAGTTCCGAAATAGATCTAGTTGTAAGCCCCGTACTCCAATATCCTCTAAGAATTCAATTAGGAGAGAAAGAGTCACTGTATCGAAAGCCTTCGCTAGGTCTAGAAATACTTACAGCTAGCGATGGCTTCTGGTTATCCTGATCACAATAAATTTTTTCCATCAATGGTGTTATTTTTTTTTTTTTGGCTTTGCTCTTAACCTTTAGCCACACACAAAACGTTAATTATATTGAAATTTTAACTGTAGAACTTAGATACATATTCCGTTTCTTACAACAAATTCTACTATCAGGTCATATATCACTTTGTCCTCCGTTGCTAGTAAGTTTTGAATACTGGTGGGAAATTGCAGGTTCAATCGTAGGAGTTTGTTGATGAAATTATTAATTCCAGGAATGTTATTACAGTTAAAAATAGGTGATTCAAATCAGCAGTTTCATTATTATATTGATATAGAGCTGAATCAAGGATCACAATTTTATGTAGATGGGCTGGAAAGCAATCATGATTGGATTTGAGTCTTGTTATAATTGCTGAATATTTTTTAGGGACATCAAATAGGAATATGTGGGGTACTTTTTTGGGAAGTTCCTTGTGCATGAGGAAGTAAGGGTTGGTGGACTTTCCTACTATTTCTGACTACTTTTCTATCCATTCTTTGTCTACATTTTGTCTATATATGCTCAAGAGATCATTGTTACAAGGAATTTTGTCCAAGCCAGCACAAGTTCATGCTTCTTTGGCTGCCTGGTCTACTATTTCATTTCTAAGAATACCACTATGTCCCTTGGCCCAGACAAATATAACTTTGCTGTTAATGAGCGAGAGTTTATATAGTAAATACCCTATCCTACAAACATTGAGGTTTTTGTACATATTCTGTGAGAGATGTTTAATGCTCTCTAACACTGATTTTGAGTCAGAGACAATCACTGATTCAGTAATGTCATTGTCCAAGCACCAAGAAAGGGCTTTCTCAATGGCGTACGCTTCAGCGCTGAAGATATTGCACACCACAGGTATTCGACTTTTACAAATTGTCTGTCTGACTGGACTACAAAAGGCAGCACCCACTCCTTGTGAATCCTTACTATCGTCCGTATACATAACTGAGTTAATATCCAAACTGTCTATCAACGAATATATCAATTTTTGATTATAGGAGGGTATATCATTGTATTGAGGGAATATAACTGTAGAAATGCATAAAATTGTATTATAGTCAATGAGAAATACTGGTAAGGTTTCTAAAGGCTTTATGTAGTCCCTGAACTCGTGTGTGAAAAGAAAGGCAGCTGACAATAATGGTGATTTTTTTTCTCCAATATGGGTTAATTAAATCCTCTGTATTTACTAAATTTACCCGATAAATTAATGACGAGTTATATGTTCTCAGTTTAGTAATGTGTTTGTTAGCAAGATATTGGCGTCTGAGACATGATGGAGCTTCATTTGCTTCCGCCAGAATTACATTACAGGGGGTTGATTTCATGGCTCCTAAACAAAGTCGTATGGCCTTGTACTGAGTTCTATCTACCTTTTTAAGGTTTGTATTTGACGATGATCCGTAGAAAATGCAACCATAGTCAATTATGGACCTGACAAAGGATCTATAGAATAAAAGTGCAACTGAAGGTGTAGCACCCCAAGACTTCTTTGTGACGCAGTGCAGTACGTTGAAACCTTTCTCACATCTATTTTTTTTAAATTCTATATGCTGAGTCCAAAGTAATTTTGGGTCTAGTACTACTCCCAGATACTTATAATGTGCGACTATGGGAATCGACATACCTGCTAAATTAATGTGTGTATTCAGCATCAACCGATGTCTAGTGAAACACATAAATGCAGATTTTTCCGATGACATTACGAATCCCATCTCAAGCAACCATATTTTCAGAGTTTGTAGCACTTCTTCAAAATCATTCAGGCATTGATTATAATTTCCATGGCTTACATGAATACAAATATCGTCAGCGTATTGAACAATTTTCACATTATCATTGAATTTATTATGTAATCCGGACGTGTAGACGTTGAAGAGGATGGGGCTAAGAACTGAGCCCTGTGGCAGTCCGTTGTAAACTAATCTTGGACCATGTAACTCGTTATAGTGATTTCTGATATATATTTCACGTCCATTATATATTTCCATGATATTGTAAGCAATCTTTCTATCAACACCTGCCGTTAACAGTTTCTCAAAGAGAATACATAAATCTACTGAGTCATACGCCCCTTTCAAATCAACAAAGAGACGTAGAAGATATTCGTTTTTAGATAGAGATCGATGTATGTCAGTAACAAGTTCCGAAAGTGCATCACAAGTGCATCGACCTCTCCTATAACCAAACTGGGTATAAGGGAGCAATTGATTAGATTCCAAATGATGTTCAAGTCTGAGTTTGATCATTCTCTCGAATGTCTTGAGTACGCAAGACATCAGAGAAATTGGTCGATAAGAAGTAGGTAATGTTGCATTTTTTCCAGTTTTATATATTAGGGTAATGACAACTTCTTTCAGTTCCTCAATGATTTCCCTATTTACCCACCAACCATTGAAAATATCTAAAAGAAGCAATTTGGCATTGTCCGCTAAGTTATATAGCATTTTATAAGAGAAGCTATCTAAGCCGGGCGAAGTGTTTCTTGAATTCTTGATTGCTATATTCAGTTCCGATATTTTAAATGGTTTATTCAAGTAATTGAATTCCCCTTGGTAGTATTCATTGTTATGCATGGAGGGTTTTCGGGGAACACTAGGAGGAGCGTAGTTAATCAATATTTCCGTTAAGAGTTCATTAGAAATAGGTGTTTTCCGACCGACTTTTTTATTACTGATAGATTTAATAGTATTCCAGATTTCAGATATAGACGAGTTTTTATTTAATTTATTTATATATGCCTTCCAACTATCACGCTGTTTTTGTTTGAGTAAACGTTTTGTGGACGCTTCAACGTTCTTGTAATATAGAAAGTTTGTCAAATTAGAAGTGCATCAAACTTTAAGTGCATCTTTGCGCTTTTTTACATTATTCGTGCATTCAAGGTCCCACCAACATGGCCTACTATAACAGGTGGTAAAAGGCTTATTTATAGTCATACTATTATTGGCAGTAGTATTTAACGTTTCAATTAGTGCATGAAATTTGTTCACAGATGTCATGGAAGACATGTCAATATTTTCTATTGCAGTATTTGTACTAACTTGAAAAAAATTCCAATCTACACGAGAATCGTTCCATTTGCTCGATGGATAGATTTTTTTCATTTTGTTTTCAAATTCCGAATTCAAAAGGATGGGAAAGTGATCTGAACCGTGTGAGTCTGATAGAATTCTCCAATGCAATTTATCAATTATATAAGATGAAGTAAGAGATAAATCCAATGCTGATGGATTTTGGCCAGTGTAGGGTTGCCATCATTCATAACAATCAAGTCATGGTTATCTATTGACTCAATGAGTATTTTGCCTTGAGTGGAGTTATCTGAGCTTCCCCACACTGCATGATAACAATTAAAATCGCCACAAAAAACTGTTTTGTATGTAAATTGTTGAAAAATACCATCCCAATCCGTTGTTTTTGCAGTCACAATCGGTGGTTTATAAATTGAAACTAAATTTGATCCGCTATCGTTAATACTGATAGCACAAATCTCTATGCCAGGATTGGGGTTGTTATTTATTATAATTTCCTTGAAGTTGATACCTTCTTTTACCAAAATGGCTACTCCACCATAGCCATCCATTCTACATTTTTTGACAATATTAAACCCTTTTAATCTGACATCAGTATTTTCTTTGAGCCAAATTTCTGAAAGGCAGATAATATTTATTTCAAAATCTATCACTAAGTTTAACAGTTCTGCTTTTCTGGATGTTAAAGACTTAATATTCCACTGTAAAATGTTATTATTCATCGCATCTCCGTCTTTCCATGATTCATCTGGTAGGTTCCATTATTCGGTTTATCACGCACCAGTTTTTAAAAGAAGTGTCAGCTTTCTACATACTGATAACCAACCCATCGATATCGGCTAGCCAGTTCATTATTTGGTGCCTTCACGTACAGACGTAAATTGAATTGAGAGAATAAATACGCTAAACAATATGCCAAAACAAGAAAGGAAACTGTTACAAGTGTTCAGCGAATTACAAAGGAAAATGTCTTAGCTGGAAAAACGATTGGCTGTTTCGGATTCTTCTGATTGTAAGTACAGCACAATTGTACGAGGAGTAGGTCACTTGACTTTCAAAATACTCCGCAAACGTTTTGTTTGCTATCACAACAATGGGGTGGGAGTCACTTGAATTCCTCTATACCCCGCAAACCTTTGTTTGCTGATTTATAATCGAAATCACTTGATTTCACCTATAACACCCGTGTAGTTATACCGGGTAATTGCAAAATTATTTTGTGAAACAATATTCTTTTATTGTTATACAGCGTCAACTGATTCCTCTGGAAACTCGTCTAGTGACAGAGATATGGGGAACAAACAGGATGAATGTGTCAGAACTGTTGTTAAAAATGTGGCACCTGCAGAAAACGTTCTTGTTGCTTTATTGGGCAACAATCCAGGTCAAATGGAAAACTCAGACCCCGAACTCCAAGATGAGATTAACATTCGTTGGACACACTATTTGAGAAAAATACCCAATCGCACAAAATTGTGATTCACTTAAGGCCCCTCAAATAAATGAGGTTAGGTTAGGTTTGAACGTGAGTGGACCCGTATCAGGCCTTCCTCTGCGGCAAATGGCCTATTATGACTCACCCTATGGTTATATTTCTCCCAGTATATCCAATCTCTTGATGAAATTGAGGAATGCATTGGGAGAACAATTTACCAGGTTTAAATGAGGATATCATTTTCACAAACGATATGCTACAAAATCTGAGTGAAGCTACACAATTACTAGCAAATACGCATTACATAATTTCGATTCACAGGCGACATAACATTATGTCATTCTTGAATGAAAATCAGAAATCAGCCACTCAGCACAGTTCAATTGACAACTTTTTGTTTGGTAACGAATTTATTGGTAACGTTAAGGCCAGTCAATCAATGCAAGCGGTAGTGGAAGAACTAAAAAAGCCTACACCAAAAATATGGCAACCAAGGCCAGGTCCTTCGACTGTCACACATTCCAAGACTTCTTTAAACCTTTTCATAAGACAAGAATGAAAGTAAGGAAACAGGAAGAACCGATGAAACAGTCTTTTCACTGAAAGTAGGACCAGTTGCGGAGAAGGGGGACATCCTAGAGTCGGAACCGCCGCTAACACACGTCACAAAGGTAATTACCCCATATGGAGGCAGATTAAAAATTTTCTTTAATAGATGGGCGAAGTTAACCAAAAATTAATTTATTTTGAAATGGATTCGAGGTGTTGTTTCACCATTCAATACAAAACCATACCAGTAAAACTTGCCAAAGGTAAACTACTTCTTAAAAAGACCTTTGTAAACGAGAACTTGCATTGCTCCTTGAAAAGGGAGTCATAATGGTTTAGTCGAGAGTCAAAGATGAATTTATTTCTTTATACTTTCTGATTCAGAAACCTAATGGTACATATAGATTTATCCTCAATCTAAAAAATCTTTATGTATTCATAAATGCACCACATTTCAAACTTGAATCTTATAAGACCGTTATGAGACTCATAGAAAGTAACTACTATTTTACATCTTTCGATTTGAAAGATGCATATTTTTTACTGCCAATAGAAAAAAGCTGCAGACAATTTTTAATATTTAAATTTGAAAATATTATTTATGAATTTACTTGCCTTCCGATGGAATTAAATATTTCACCTTATATATTTACAAAGCTCCTGAAACCCGTCCTTCCGTACTTACGCAGACAGGGATGCATTGTAGTTGTGTACTTAGATGACATACTTGTAATAGGGAAAACTTACCAAGAATGTGAAAAATATACAAACAATTGTAAACAGTTACTATTGGAATAGGATTCATTATAAATTATGAAAAAAGTAGCTAAATCAAATATGGATGGTTACTGACAAAACCGTTCGAAATTGAAAAAATTAGAATACTATGAACGGTAAGAGGAAATTCAATGGTAACATGAAAGTTCCTGTCCATCTAAAGTTAGAATTTGACTGGTGGATGATAAATATATATTATGCAAAAAAAGTCGTTAAAAAAAAAAAATTGTTATTGAAATTTTCTCAGACTTCGATTGGGGTGGTTTCTGTAATGGCATTGGTACACAGGGTTTATGGAGTGCAAAACAAAAAGCAAAACATATCAATTGGCTAGAGTTGAAAGCTGCATATTATTATGACTTGAAAGTTTTTGCTAAGAACATGCGCGATTGTAACATCTTATCTTCTTAAGGATTGACAACGTCACGGCCATTGCATGTATCAACAAAATGGGAAGTACTAGGTCTCAGTATCTGAATCACTCAACTAGGAAGTTGTGGGATTGGTGTGCATCCAAAAATATATTTGTTCGTGCATCCTATATAAGCTCTTCTAAAAATGTTGAAGCAGATTCATTATCTCGAAGAAAAAACTTCGATACGGAATACGAACTAAATGATAAATTTTACAAAATCATTGTTGGTAAACTGGGGTTTTCTGATGTGGACCTTTTTGCATCAAAAGTTAATGCAAAATGTAAAACTTACTTCTCTTGGGGTCCTGACCCCGATTCCTTGGCCGTAGATGCCTTCACTTTAAACTGGAAAGGAATAAAATTTTATGCATTTTCACCATTTTCAATTCTAGATAGAGTTTTAGAAAAAAAAATTGTAGAAGATGAAGCCACAGGCATCGTTATAGTTCCAAATTGGCCCTCACAGCCCTGGTACCCCCTATTTCAAAGTCTTTTGATAGAAGAACCAATTAAATTTGGCCCTGATAAGAACTTAATTCTATCCCCTTTCAGAGAACCACATCCACTCAACAGGACGCTTTCCCTGGTTGTAGGAAATTTATGTGGGACAAATTTTGCACAAAAGTTCTGGAAACAGCGGTACCAGTGATGATGGCGTCATTATCTGACAAAACGACAATCTCTTACAGAAAATGTTGGAAATTTTGTAGGGAAAAACACCAAAATCCACAGAAGTATAACTTCAACACAATCAAGTTGTTTTTGACAGAAATGTTTGAGTCAAAATTGTCTTACTCCTCTATGAATACATATAGGTCAGCTCTGGCTTCACCTTCAAGTCAGAAGATGAAATAGTGTTGAAACGTTTTTTCAACGGAATATATAACAAAAGACCTTCCGCACCCAAATACTCAATAACTTGGGACCCATCACTTTTTTGGACCAACTACAGACACTGCATCCTCTTGAAAATCTAGATCTTTAAGCTCTTTCTTTAAAATTAGTAACGCTTCTAGCTCTGACTGCTGCTACTAGGGTACAAACTCTATCAAAAATAACAATTGATAATATATCAAAAGTTAACAGCAGAATAGAAATTAGGATTCCTCAAAATATTAAGACATCGGGAAAAAAAATACAGAAATCAACCTCTTCTCATTTTTCCCTTATTTACCTCAATTATGTGTAGCATCTACTTTAGAATATTATCCAGAAACAACCATGTAGGTGAAAAAGCCCTAATTCTCACCCACAAAAAACCTTTTCAAACAGCATCGTCGCAAACTATTTCTCGATGGATTATAGAAATTCTTTCGAAAGGCAGGATTATTACATCATGTTTTTCCAGTCACAGTGTTCGACACGGTGCGGCATCAGCAGCTTATCAATCAGGAGTCAATATAGAAACAATACGATCCACGGCCGGGTGGACTCAAAAATCTGAAACGTTCAACAAATTCTATAACAAGCATATTTCCAAGAATCCCAAAAACTCTGCCAAATCTATTATTTTGTCATCCAAAAATTTATTGTAACAGAATTAATTATATTACTAATTTCTCAGTAATATATACTAAAGTATGCGTTGTGCTATAACTATTATTATTGTATTATGGACTATTATAATTGTCCACATAGTTCAACTAACTATTTCGATTATATATTTTGAATTGCACTTTTATTTTCTCTGAACAGCTACCAGATGAATCATGGAAAGACGGAGATGCGATGAATAATTGTAAGATTGATCGACTTACCTGTAAGGATGATCGATCGCAGTTATTCGAGCATCGTAGTCTTTCCATGATTCAGCCCACCCTCCACAAAATGTTCTCATTTCTACCCTGCAAATAAAAAGTGCCAAACGTTCAGTCACAAAATGAACTGGCTAGCCGATATCGATGTGTTGGTTATCAGTATGTAGAAAGCTGACACTTCTTTTAAAAACTGGTGCGCGATAAACCGAATAATGGAACCTACCAGATGAATCATGGAAAGACTACGATGCTCGAATAATTGCGATCGATCATCCTTACAGGTAAGTCGATCAATCTTACAAATCTTATTACTATACGTATTTTTTTTGTTAGTATTCTGAGCCATCGCTATCGCTCAATGTGTAAGTTTCCACCTCACTGTGGGAATGCGTATCATCCAGAATTTGGCATATGCTATTTTTTAAACTTATTTCGTCGTATGTGCGTTCATTTGCCATTACGCTATGTAAGAATTGAACTACTTGTGTCAATATTTTTTCTTTGTATTATATAAAATCGTTTCTGTACGGGTTTGGAAGAATAGTAGTGGGACGTTTTGGTGTTTTGAGTTTATTTGTATGAGATGGGGTAATCAAGGGAGATGTAGCTTTCCG
This sequence comes from Chrysolina oricalcia, assembly GCA_944452925.2. Taxonomy (NCBI): domain Eukaryota; kingdom Metazoa; phylum Arthropoda; class Insecta; order Coleoptera; family Chrysomelidae; genus Chrysolina; species Chrysolina oricalcia. The sequence continues at coordinate 35,086,944 of OX101825.2, read as the reverse complement.
TTTCGTTGATTGAGAGGCACTTGGTTTCTGTGTAATTTGTATTTTTGGTGTAGGTTTTCTCAATGAAACATTGGTTTTAGGATCCGGTAATGGGGGGTAGTTACTCGGATCATTCAGATGAGAAAATCTATTATATGTAGTTATCTTGGCATATGATGGGTTGTTAACAATAAATGAGGCTTCTTTGAAAGTAGTATTTTCCTTTGCCATTACTTGTTTGATGTTAGTTTGTTTTTTGAAAACTGGGCAGTTCTTTGACAACGACCCGTGCTCAACACTATTGCAATGAACGCATAGCGTTCCCTTGTTGGTACAGGGGTTGTCACTGCAACTGTCAGAGGCACATACGTTGCATCTGGCTTTGCCTTTACAAAGCCTACTGGTGTGTTCATAACGTAAACATTTGAAACATTGTACCACTGGGTAAAAATAAGTATCTTCTGGAAAATTAACCGAGTTAATCCTGACTTCCTCCCGAATTTTATTTCCTGAAAAGGTCAAAATCACCATTTGCCTATCAACAAATGATATCTCGCCATCAGTATTTACTTTGCGTTTCATACGCTTAACCTCAGTAACTTTTATCTTTGATTCAATCGCATTCAAAATATATTCTTCGGAGAACATTGTATCTACCATCCTAATAATGCCTTTTTTATGAGTGTAGTATTTTGGTATAAACGTTATTATGTTATTTTTCGTTAAGCTTCCATGTTCCACCAAACTGTTGGCTGTTTCGAATAAATTACAAATTATCTTAACTCTATTGAGACCCACCGACTTTATATCTACTATATCATTTTGTAATTTTTTATCCTCTAACAAATAATGGCCAATTCTTTTCGGGAACAGTCGCCCAAGGTTTTTCTCCTTATGCTCTGCCATGACAAAAGATGGACCATTATCAGTAGATTGATATCTATTATTGATATCGTATGTGGGAGTATGAATCGCATCCGAGGATAAATTATTATCACTTATATCAGGATTTATTTTTGGCGGTCCTGACCCGCCTGAATCATCTACAATGTCCATAAGTAGTTAGGAAACAATCCTACCACCTATTAATTTATTAAAAATTAAATTTTACTCATCTTATTGAAAAACTGATCACTTTTTCAGTCACGCTCGCTGAGACTACCGATCGCCACAGGTGTTCGAACAGAACTGTGAATGGTGTTGTTGGTTCTTGGGTTGTGTGTATAAGTTTCATCACAAAAATAGGGTGCCGACAATAGAAATGATTCATGATAAATTACGTGAATGTCCAGATTATGTTTATAAATCGTTAGATACTTTATGAAACATTTAACTTGATTGCGGTTCCAAATACAAAAAATGTGATGAACGCATGGTTATAATAGAGTCAGCACGAATTGTTGTCTATCAACAAGACTACTTAAAAAGTTGAAATGAGAATACAGACATAATATATCTTGACGAGACGTGTTTTGAAACCCATGATGTCGTCCAATACGGTTGGGTAGATAAAAGCAACAAGTGTACCTTGAAAGCTCAATGTTCTAGAGGACACCACCAATCAATCCAATTATCATTGTGTTTTTGAAAGTGATAGTAATGGTGATAGTGTGAAACATTCTGTTAATTTTTCTTTTCTTAGAGTGAAAATAATTTCAAGTTATGTTGAAAGAATGATTATTTATTTCCATCAGGTTTTTTATTTGAAATTTCGTTTTCCTCAAAAAAATTGGTCCAATTAAGGGCGCTGTTCAAGTCTGGCAGTACCGTTTCTACCGGAAGCATTATTAATATTTTTTGAGTTGAACTATTAGGTATGTCGTTTTATTTACCGAATATATAGAAACAACTTCTGCTTCACACAACAAATTTTTCTAAAAACATAAAATATGCCATCTTGCAACATTAGTTATTATGAATATTTATTCTACTATGGAAAAAAAATTATCCGCTGCCACTATTTTATAATGATGTTTTTGTGATTTTTTATATCTACATCTACAAGATGCTATTAGAATTCAAGTCATCCATAGCCAGACACTTTGGAGAAATTCCCCCAGACACCTTTAAAGTTTAATAAGTTATAATTTTACTTGCGTTATAAAATCTGAATTTTATATACCTACAGGATCACCGCTAAAGTCCGCGTCATATGTGGGATTTTTTTTATTCGGTTATTGCAAATTTATACTTCATGAACAAAACTTGTGCCTCGAAAATTATGCAAAATGACGTTTACAATTTTTTTCTACTGATCGGCTACACCTGCCAAATTTGACGTTTTTTTAAATTACTCAATGTTAGGTTTTTTCTCAATATTTCAAAAAATTTACGAAAAAGTTATTTATTTTTCGGTTTCCTACCCACCTACCAAATTTAAACCAGTTAAGATGTAATAATGCTATGGAGAAATTTTCGGTTTGAAAATATTTGTAATTGAAAACTTTCAAAAAAAAACTAATATGTCAAGAAATTATGTTACACCTGATGCAAGGTGGTTCTAGTTTCTACATGACCGAATTAGATTTATTATTTTTATCACATGATGGCATTTCAGTTTAGTGCCAGAAATCTGAAAATTTCAAATCAATTTTAATCAAATTCTTGCTAATTATTTCAATTTCAAACAATCATTCTCCGAACTTCCTCTCAAAAATTAATCTCAATCGAGGTACTCTTGAGCTAAGAAGTATGCTATGAAAACAACAGTGAATGTTTTTAAGGCGCGACATCCTTAAAGAAATATCGAAAAGTGTAATGTGAGCACAGTGAGCATGATTATCTCAAAGTTCAAATCGACGGGTTTAGTGCAAAATACTAATCCAGCTAGTCGAATAAAACAATAGCAAGCGATGTGCAATGAAAACAATTGAAGAGTTTCTAAAAACTTATTCAGAACAGTCCAAGAGGATATTGAGAAAGCAACCGACTCTCATCTTCAGTTTCACATTCCTACTTGAAACAAAATGTACAACAAATGATGAGGCGATTCTCGCAAACATCAAATCGTGCAGATCGAGAATGCATATGAAACAAATTTCCTTCTTGTATTTCGCGTTGAATCACGCTTCAACCACCTTCGCAAAGTAATTACGGATGAGACGACGGTGGAAGATGCTCGAATGAGAGATCTAAAGAACTCAACATAGACCAGTTGATGACATTAGATTTTCCATGAAAATACGAATACAGTCGAAGAAAAGATTACTTATTGAATTATTAATTTTTTCTGACATTACAGTGGTTTAAATGTTGAAGTAAAAATAATAGAATGAGTAGGTATATTTATAGAGCGGCTTTTTATTTATTTACTTTGACAAATCCAAAGAGGCAAAGTATGTCTCATAAAATGTATAGGAAATATATACCTAATATTGAATATTATCTAATAACTAAAATATAACTAGGTGTATATGCATAAGGAAATTGAGAAAAAATATACAAATATTCGAGGACGATTGCAAAGCTTGATGAATTAAATTATGTTCCAAGCAACATGAAATAATTTTTCGATAATTTGCAGTTGATATAGCCCAGTTGATAAGCAGGATCAATCTTTCTCCTTTCACCATTATGTTCTCTTTCCTCAAAACTTCGCAATTTTCAATTTGCCCTTCAGATACTAGAACTAAATCTACTGTTCTATCCCGAGCATTTTTCACGTTATTAATGAATAAGAATGAGTTGAAACTCAGGAATTCCTGTAATATATTTAATTTAAGATTTGGGTCTCGTCCTATTTCTGTGACTTCAAGTAAGTTGAAATACCCCAGAATTATTGTTCTATCTATGTCTATAATGTATGCCTGACAGAAGTCCAAAAACTGAATGAATTTCAGGTTTTGATTGAGGAGGAACGTATACACAAGTAATATAAATTTTTTCATTTTTGTTCAATACAAATTTTCAATTGAGAATGTTTCTCTTAAAACATGAATCCCTTCCAAGAGAGGTTATCTTGTACGATGGAAAACAGCGACTAAATTCCAACTTTCAGTCGCAGATGATTCCACAACTGACTTTATGAACATACTGTTCATATTTTCAATGAAATCAACAACTTTACCTGTTATGACCTCAAATGTGTCACTTATTTAGCTAGTAGTACGCCTCCACCTTTTGATTTTTTTGTGAATTGTGAATAGAATGTTAGCTCGAAATATTTTATATATACCAAGATTCACCACTTCTTACTTCTCCATTATCAATCCCCTGTATCCAGGTCTCTGTTTTTGCTATTATGTCATGACATTCACTTAAACTATTTTAATAAATTCATCAAGCTTTGTATTGAGCCCCCCCCCCCGTGTTTTGATAGGATATTGATAATGTCATCAAATCATAATATTCAAAATCCGTAAAAAAAGAAAAAAAAATAACTAACAAATTATCAAAGTGGGATTAAATTCATTAGAATATTATCTGGTATAATGACAATACTCAATTACTAAATAAGTGAAACAAAACCTTCAAATCGAATCGGGTATTTCGAGAATATCCTAAAAATGGAAAAATGAATCAATAATCTAAACGGACATAAAAAGTGCACCTCTAAGAAAAACTGGTATAATACAAAAAATTGTATAACCAAAATTCGTTATGATCATACCGATAAAACTGTAGCCAAGATAATATATACAAAAATCTACTTTTGTAAAAAAAGAATTCCACGGCTTATCCAACCATTTTTTCTCCCAAACTTTTTGGCATCACCCATTTGAAGTTTGTATCGAAAAGCTGCCAGATCTTCGTTCACAAAATAACCTGTAGATTGTAGACTTCAGGAATTTTATCACACGTAAGATTTCATGTCGTTCAATATACCTCGTGAATTCTACGATTATAGTTCCAGGTTTCCCACCTGATCGGTTTCTTCCTACTCTGAATGCATTACTAAGATCTGATAATATACATTTTATATTCATTTTGTTGTTGATTATATTCATTATATCTTCTACTACATCTTCGTTTGGAGTTTCTTTGATGCCACCGAATCGCATAGTGTTTTTTTTTCATAGTTCTGTTAGACTCACTTCATCGATATCGTAAGACATTTTTAGAATATTATTTTTATTGGATGTGCAGAGATTTTCTCTCTCAGATAATTATACTATTTGTAGCCCTCGTGGTTCAACCCCCTAGGAGGGGTAGATGTTACCCTTCGAATTTTAAATGGGAAGGGGGGTCAAGTGGCACATCATTTTGATGGGCGTTCAATTCTTGTTCCAATGGTACCCTGACTTATTATTTTGTGATGAGCATTTTCCGAAAAATTGCGTTCTAAACTAACAGAAGTAATTATTAGAACGCCTATACTGAGATGCATTATTGTATTGACTCCCTTTAATAAAAATGGTTAGAAGAGTAGGTGGCACCGCTCCAACCCTTGAATGACAGGAATAAATTTATTACGCATGGGATTTTTTATTTGGTGGTTATTTTCCTTCTTCACAATAAAATTTAATTTGCGAGAAAGACATTTCCAACATAAAATCTACTTACGCTTATCTTATTAGCTGTTCGGAATGTTGTCCATTTTGCTCCAAACAGTAATACAGTCTGTTTTCGAACTCCCCTCTAACATTACGGAAAACTTCACTAGGAATTGACTGGCATGCTGCTGTAATTCGTCTTTTAAGTTCGTCAATATCAGAAGGTTGTGTTTTATAAACAACGGATTTAAGATGCCCCCAAAGAAAGAAATCTAAGGGTGTTAAATCCGGTGATCTCGGAGGCCATTCAACTGCTCCCCTTCTGCCAATCCATCTACCCGGAAATCTCTCGTTTAACCACTGTCGGACGGGAAGAAAATAATGAGGTGGAGCACCGTCCTGCTGGTAATGTAACAGATCCTCCTGCAAAAGTTCATTACCTTCTGCATCAATTTGAGTTTCTAGCACGTGAGTTATAAGAGGATCGATAGTCTCTTCAAGCATATCAAGGTACAGATTGCCAGTCAAGTTTTCTTCCAGAAATAATGGACCAAGAATGGCATTTCCAAGAATACCAGCCCAAACATTAACTTTTTGTGGGTGTTGTGTATGCCCTTCCCGAAAAATATGTGGGTTTTCGTCACTCCAATAGCGACAATTTTGTCTATTAACATTGCCATTCAGAAAAAATGAACACTCATCGCTGAAACAGATGTTTAACAGAAGATTAGGGATGTCATTGACTCGATGAGACATGATTTCACAAAACTCTATTCTTCTATCATAATCATCCTCGTGGAGCTCTTGAAGAATCTGCATTTTATATGGATGAAATTTATGCATTTTCAATGCTTTTCTTATAGTCTCGCGTGACATTCCCGTCTGTTCTGATACTGATCGTAAGGAGCTCGTGGGCTCTGCAGCAAATGTTCCCAAAACTTCAATTTGAGCTGCTTCATTTAGTACTCTGGGGTTATTTCTTTTTTTATTTGTCACTGAACCAGTTTCGTAAAACTTATTCACCAAATCAAGCACATACCGGTGACTTACATTACAATTTGGATGTCTTTCGTTAAAAAGACATGCCGCCCTTCGTGCGCACTTTCCAACTTCTCCATAAATTACAATCATTTCAATTCTGTCTTGAAGAATGTAAACCATTTTTACACTTTTATACACTTATTAAAGTAATTCCTAAACAGCCCAACAGGTACAACGGTATTCACAATACTACCACATAGTTCAAATTTGCTAACCAATTTTTTGCCGGAAAACAGAAACTTTTTACAGCAGAAGTAGCAAAAAAGGAAGGCTATCTGTACAATTTCTGCGATGACACTTAAAAATTCAGCATTTAATAAACACAACTTTACTACCATCTACGTTTTACTATTAGACTACTTTTTTATGTAAAGTGTTTGGAGCTAATGGCTAATGTTACCCCTAATACAGGGTTGGAACGGTACCACCTAATATTCTAACCAGTTCTGGCCAAACCATGCATCTCAGTATAGGCGTTCTAATAATTACTTCTGTTAGTTTAGAACGCAATTTTTCGGAAAATGCTCATCACAAAATAATAAGTCAGGGTACCATTGGAACAAGAATTGAACGCCCATCAAAATGATGTGCCACTTGACCCCCCTTCCCATTTAAAATTCGAAGGGTAACATCTACCCCTCCTAGGGGGTTGAACCACGAGGGCTACAAATAGTCCTTGAAAGTGTCCCCCTTGACAATAAAATTGACCTGATTTTTCGATTACTCATATTGTTTACTGGAAGGAAGATATTAAGGGTGGGAAGTTTTCAAATTGACACCCTGTATATATAGACCGGGATCCCACGCCTATTTTCAAAAATGATCAATAACAAGCTGAATCTTCCTGAGTAGCTTCATTTTGCTGAGACGCCCAACTTTTTCCTCTACGAAAATTCTCGATAGTGGTAGCTGATAAAATGCGCAGGCGTCAAACATGTCGATTTGGTGAGTGCAAAAAATTCATTAATAACAGTTAGTAGGGCGGGGATTAGCGCAGTGGTTAAGCGCTCGCCTGGTAATCGAGAGATTGCAGGTTCGATTCCCAGACGGTGCGATCTTTTTTCATTTTCAGATGTGAAAGTCTGAATGACTGAGGCTCGTGTCGGCTGGGAATAATCCTCCACGATTCACTGTTGCGTTAAAAATTAACAGTGCTGCTCCTAAAGTGGCGTATGGAGTTAGTAACAAGGCCTATCCAGAACACATGGCTAATGACCATAGCAGTCGATGCCAAAACACCAAGGAAAAAAAAAAATAACAGTTAGTTTTTCAGTTGAATCTCGAGATAATTCGATGAAGTACTCGAAATAACATTTGTCCTACAAACTGGATGGTAGGACTGAAGAGTCCCCCACTCCCAACATGTACCAATGACGTGGTCATAAAAATTAATTAATAACCAGCAGGTTTTTTTACCGTTGCTTGGTTGATATTTGTATAATTAAATGGTCATATTGTCCTACAAATTGAACGGTAGGTGTTCCCAGTCCTACGCTCCGAAATTGAAATTGTCAATTTCATTAATAACTGTAGGACAATGATAACACATGAGAGGTTAGTGTATTCTTCACCTAAATAATACAGTGTCCTACAAAAAAACGGGTATGTATCGCTAGTCCTACAAAAATTATTCAAAATAACGAATTATTTTGAAATTGTAGTTTAGCTAATTTAATATACTTTTATTCGTGAAGTAATGTTACTTTCAATGTATAATTGTTTGTTCGATTCAAAAATATCATAATTTACGTGAAAAGTTTATGAAATAAGTGAGAAATTTTTTTAGCTTTCATAATTTTTATAAACATATTGAAAACAACAATAACAAAGTAAAAACATTGAAATAATCAATCTGCCCTCCGGGGCGTTTTAAATGATGTCGCATGCGCTTCAACAGATGTAGGGAAACCCGGAAAAACCTGCAACACCTCATCGTCGTCTGAAGAGCTGAAATTTCTAATTGAAAACTTTCCAAGAGGTCAGACGAATTGTGAAATTCTGCTCTACGGTAAAACAAGATGTATGGCCAGAGGCTTCAAAAAGTCCAGCTCGAAAGAGATATTATATTTTACGAGGGTCAAGTAGCCAAGTAGTAAGGAAAAGAGGATAAATGTGCCTGATTACAAAATATTTTGATCATTTTTTATTTCAGAAATAATGATCGAAATATCTATAGGATAGTTAAGCCCGTGGCTTACGGTCAAATAGATTGAGTTTACTGCCTTGAAATGAAGTTATATCAATTAGTTTGTTTCACCTTGAGCCAAGAGCTTCAGATTTGTGTAAAACCAACAGTTATCCATACAATTTTTGCACTCACCAAATCAACATGAATTTCGCCTACGCAGTTCATTAGCTACTAATATCAAGAATCTTCGTGGAATTGACAATTTCGGAGCGTAGGACTGGGAACACCTACCATTCAATTTGTAGGCCAATATGACCATTCAATTATACAAATATTAATCAAACAACGATAAAAAAAATCCGCTGGTTATTAATGAATTTTTATGACAACGTCATTGGTACATGTTGGGATTGGGGACTCTTTAGTCCTACCATCCATTTTGTAAGACAAAAGTTTTTTCGAGTACTTCATCGAATTATCTCGAGGTTTAATTGGAATACTAAGTGTTATTAATGAATTTATTGCACCCACCAAATCGACATGATTGACGCCTGCGTATTTTATTAGCTACCATTATCGAGAAGTTTCGTAGAGGAAAAAGTTGGGCGTCTCGGCAAAATGAAGCTACTCAGGAAGATTTAGCCTGTTATTAATAATTTTTTTTTCACCATTGAATTGACAATTTCGGAGTGTAGGACTGGGAACTACTACCATTCAATTTGTAGGACAATATGACCATTTAGTTATACAAATATTAACCAAGCAACGGTAAAAAAATCCGCTGGTTATTAATGAATTTTTATGACCACATCATTGGTACATGTTGGGAGTGGGGGACTCTTCAGTCCTACCATCCATTTTGTAGGACAAAAGTTATTTCGAGTACTTCATCGAATTATCTCGAGGTTCAACTGAAAAACTAACTGTTATTAATGAATTTTTTGCACTCACTAAATCGACATGTTTGACGCCTGCGCATTTTATTAGCTACCACTATCCAGAATTTTCGTAGAGGAAAAGGTTGGGCGTCTCGGCCAAATGAAGCTACTCAGGAAGATTCAGCCTGTTATTAATCATTTTTTAAAATAGGCGTGGTATCCCGGTCTAATAGCTAAACTTCAGTTCACGAGTTTTCGACTTCTATCGATTGATCGATCCAGAGAAATCATCATCCATCTGCGCAGCGTGCCCTGCGGAATTTCTCGCTGCGGCGGACTGACCTTTGTCATGCAATTGTTACACCACAGCGTCAACAAGGGTAACAGGGGCGGCGTTAGGAAGTTTGTTTTGAATCTCGTAACATAACCCCCCTCTCAATTTTGATCGTCCCGATCGAACAATGTCTCGTTATCTCCATTGTGACGTTTAAGTCTTTCTAGGTGAACAACCTTCATTTTTGCTCTTGGGCGTTGTGTCCTAGAGACCTCGTCGTTTATTCTCTTCACTATCGTTAGGGTCCTTCCCAAGATGGTGCTAATTTGGGAGAAAATCCTTTTTTACAACGAGGGTTGTACAGCCACACTTGATCTCCTTCACAGGGCAAACGAAGATCTCTTCCGAAGATAATACTGGCTGATGGGGTGAGCTTTGTAGAATCGTGCACAGCTCCTCTGTAGACCATCAAAAATAGTGGATGTTGTCGATCCCAGTCCTTTTGATGCCCCTCTACCACTTCAGAAAGATGTTCTTCCACAGTCCTGTTGAACCGTTCAACCATGCCATCAGACTGTGGGTGGAGAGCAGTTGCTCGGTCTCATTAATTCCCATCAATTCACAAACTTTCTTGAATGAGTTCGATTCAAAATTCCTTCCTTGATCGGAATGTAGCTCCACTGGCAATCCAAACCTTGAAAACATGTTATCCACCAGAGCTTTTGCAACTGTGGATGTTTCTTTAGTAGGCATGTCATGAGCTTCAACCCATTTGCTGAAGTGATCCATGGCAACAGGATGTATATGTTGCCATCATTCGTCATCGGGAACGGTTTGGCTACATCAATGGCGATTCGTTCGAATGGAGTACCTACATTGTATTGTTTCATCTCTCCTCTTGATCCACACTTCGGACATTTTCGACACCATCTTTCTACATCTTCCCGACAATGGACCCAGTAAAACATTTGCCGTACTTTATCCAAGATCTTGTTCACTTTAAAATGTCCACTAGATTTGCTGCCATGAGTCTCTTCCTAGACATCACTTATTCTCGACCTAGGCACAACCAGTTGAGAAATCACTTCTCTGCCATCGGCTGATTCCCAAGCTCTCTTCAGTAGGCCATTCTCAACAATCAAGGAACCCCATTGTGCCCTCAATGCCTTGAAATTTGGCGATCGATCGGAGATGTCCTTCCAGGTGGGTCTTTCCGCTCCGCTCTCCTTCCATCTCAAAAATTCTGCAACACTTAGATCCGTTTCTTGGTCTTGTCTCATTCTTGCTGTGGACCAATTTTCGTCAACCATCAATATCACTTAGTTCAATTCGTTCACAATGCCCACAAGTGTCCGAAAAGGGTCTTCTGGACAAAATATCTGCGTTGTTGTGCGATCGTCCTGGTCGATGTTTTATCTTGATGTGATACTGGTTCAACTTTTCAATCCACCTTGCTACTTGTCCTTTAGGGGTCTTCATTTCGGGTAACCACTTCAGAGCTGCATAATCTGTTCAAATGAGGAACTCTCTTCCATACAGATATTTGTGGAAGTGGTCTACAGCCTTGATTATTGTGCAGGTATCACCTCCCAGGTATTCTGTATGGAAAATTGGGCTCTCACAAATATTTTATGTTTTTACCTTATTGATATTTTGATGTTTTTAAAATGGAAAATTGGGCTCGCACAAATATTTTATGTTTTTACCAAATTGATATTGTGATGTTTTTAAAATCTACAGTTTTATTCATACATACTTGTAATTTTACTATATTCTGACTTGCTACAAATATTGAATGTATGTGATGTCAAATAAACTATCTATCTTTCTATTGCCAGCAGTTCCCTTCTTGTTACGGAATAATTTCTTTTTGGCTTGGTCAGTACATTGCTGTAGAACTCAATTACTTTTTTCTGGACATCCTTCTCTTGTGATGGTGCGGCTCCAATACCATTGTTACTGGCATCTGTGTCAAAACCTACAGGCTTCTTTGACTTGAAAAACCTAAAATCGAGATGGAACATAGAGCACCTTTCAGTTTTCCAAATGCTCGTTCACTTTTGTTGAACCAGACGAATTTGACTTGGTCTTCTGTCACCTTATGTAGGGGTGCCGCAATATCAGCAAATTTTCAAGCAATATGATTACTCCAATGAGAAGAATTGTAAATAATTGAAATACGAACAAAATAGGATGTTTCACGACTTTATGGGATCATTATTAACGGAGAAAAACTGGAAAAACCGAATTTTTCTACGCCATTTTTGAAGAAGTAGGATTGGACTTCCTCATGAAAATAATGAGTCATGTGTACTTTATGTGTGAATAAAACAGGCACTGTCGGATCGTTGCTTTTGGCACAATTGGAATTTAAATATTTTTTTGCATTATCTTGCAGCGTGCCTGGATGCTCTAGTGATAGCCCAATTTCAATTTCTCGAAGATTACGAAAGAAGAAGTATAGTACCACAAAATGTATATTCTCATTTTGCTATACAATGGTGCAAAATGGGTGAAAAATGCATGCAATCATGACTGAAAGCGACCGAGCCCGCGTTAGCTGCCGAGTGGAAGGAGAGTCCGGGAGATGAGGTGAATTCTTCTGATGAACGGGCTACGTGATAATACGCTTCCCCTCATCTCCCGCTATCTCCTGCCACTCGACCGCTTCCACCTGCTCGGCCGTTTTCAGTCATGTTCGCAACCATTTTTCAGCATTTCGCGGCATTTTAGCGCAAAATAAAAATATAAGTATTGTGGTACCGTACTTCTACTTCCAAAAGCTATTTCAGAAACTGAAATCGGATTATCACTAGAGCATCCAGGCACGCAGCAAGATGAGTGCAAAAAAATTCAAATTGCAATTGTGCCAAAATTAATGATCCGCCAGAGCTCATTTTGTGCACACACAAAGTACACATGATTCAATACTTTCATGAGAAGGGCCAACCCTATTAATTGAAAAATGGCGGAGAAATGAATATTTAAAAAAATTGTTAAATTTTCCGGTTTTCCTCCGTTACTAAGGATTTGATCGGTTCGTAAAACACTTAATTTTGTCCGTATTTCAATTATCTACAATTATTTTCGTTGAATCAACCAGATCGCTCTATTAGTTTTCATTTTATAAGCAAAACAATTTTTAAAAATACGTTTTTTGATATTTAAATGAATACAACAAATTAATAAATGACAGTTGCGAGTCGAAAACATAACAGAATATAACTGCGGACTGTCTTCTATGTGATGGCATAGTCGGGTCCATACTAGTATTTTTGTTAGGAAAAAATGCTCTATTGATTGGTCTATTATTCTTTCCAAGGGCCTTGGAGAAGATGTTGTAGCGGAGTTTTCTGTCCTCTCACTGAAGCTGCCATTCAAAAATTTTATATACTTGAAAACAATGATACTATTTCGGTTTGTGAGGAAAGCCACCACTTCACCAAGAATCCTGAATTTACTTCCATTTTGTTCACAATCTACCAGGTACCGTGAGGGAGCACATCTGTTGCGTTTCTTGAAATAATTAAATTCTCTTTCAATTCTATTAATTATGATCTGGTTCATACTTTCATTTCTATGTGTCATGAATTCTTGTATTTTCCAATCTGTTTTAATCCAAGTTGCAAGTTTCCATTATTTTTTTAAAATTAATATTTGGCTCTGACTACTGAGGTTATTAACCGTTTCGTAGCATATCGTACTTCTCTATATTTTGTTGAATAGATCTGTTGCTTTGAAAAATTTCAAAACATCATTAATATTTTCGGTACTGAGACAGGATCTGATATAATTTGGTATATTTCATCGCTGCAGCTCCATATTGGTGGCATTCTAAAGGTGCTTTGGCGGTTATCGGTGTTTGACAATCTTCACAGTATGGTTGTCTTTGTCTTCTCAGCATATAAGAGGATGTTACGTTCGTATGGCCTAGTCTGAGTCATGTTATTATTTCCATTATTACTTACATTATTAGTCTTATGATGGAAGATATTGCTCGTCAAGTCTGATAGTTCCGATTCTGGAACCAAAATTTCCTCCATTATGTAATTTGAAGATGAAATTTTCTTTCAATGCAGAGAAGTTTACTGCATATTGATCACTTATTATCATAATTTTCTTTGTGGGTAGTGAAATTCCATTCAAACTGTTTTCGAATGTAATCTGTTTCTCTTCTTCACCCTGAATAATGTTAGTCTAATGGAAAGCAGATAGTTCAGTTTCGTGGGTTTCCATTTCATATCCTTTCTTCAACTTTACTGCTTCCTCCTCTACGTTAGCTTTGATGTCATGTTAGTTATTGTTTGGGTTGATACCATTTCTGTATGTTTATTGTTTAATACATTAATGAGATTGTGGAGTTCATCTTTTTATTTTGGATTCTGCAATGATTTCTTGTTGTGATCTGATAAGATCATTCAATTCAACCTCTCTCTGCAACCTCATCAGCAAATAATTTGTTTTTATTTGTCAGTTTTGTAATGTGACTGTTCACCATTTCGGTATTTTCTGTAATTTCGTTTATAGTCTGTTCGAACAGACTTCTGTCATCGACAATGCTAGTTTCTGAATAAATGTCTTTACAGTTATTACAAATGACCAAAAAATGTTTAGTGAATTTATATTCTCTTTTCTTTTTTATTGCACAACTTTTATGTCAAACCCTAAAAACAATTTTCACATAATAGTTGGGAGAAAAAATTTTTTCGGCATCCATCGAGGAAGTGTCCACTTCCCGGACACTCTTTCTTTGGGATAGTAGCACTTCCCGGCCTAGTCCGGGAAGTACGTACTTCCCGGACTAGGCCAAGAAGTGCTCGAATTTTAATATAAATATTAATATAAATAAGAATTAGAATGTTTCTCTTGTTACCTATCTTCTGTTCGAATTTTAATAAATGATACAAATAAGAACTGAAATTTTCGAAATATTCAAATTTGGAATCACAGCCAGGGTAGTTTACTCTTGATCAAAATTCTGTTTTTTGGTCCCCCCTGTACACCGTTTGGAAATTTACAATTTTGATAACTCGACTACAAGTATTCCGTAATGCTCCAATTTTTATGAGGAATAAAATTTTCTGACAAATTGATAATAAAAAAGTTTCCATATGGTGCAAATTTTTGAAACTCACTGTATATAGTCATGACCACCTTTTGACAGGCAACCCATTTTAGGCGTATTCGTTTATTTATGTAACTTCGTAAAAAGTATGTTTCATCCGGTTAACAGATGGGTGAAGGTCGACCTCTCTTTGTCTCTTAGACTAAATGCTCATTGATTTGTTATTCTACATGGTTGCCGAAAAAATAGTGTACTCAACACGTCCAAAAACAGGTTTTTTGGACTGGCAGACTTCCAGGACTCGCTAACGCTCGTCCTAGAATTTGGTCTACTCGTCCAAAAATACAGTATTTTCTGGACTTGTTGCGTAAATTACTATTATTTTGCAGCATTCAAAGTTAACCATATTGACTTCCTCAAGTTTTCTAGAATTTTTGATAAATGTATCGTACTAACGTAAATGATTTATCACAGATTCACTCTGATGTTTTGTTCAGATGAAACAATGATTTCTGTTGATGAAAAGAAATTGAGACACTTTTATGTTTGTAGTTTTTTTAGTTAATTTTGTTGATACCAAAACTTGATTTATTCACTATAGCTGCCTCCGTGGCAACGTTATTTGAAGCCTTGTGAGTACAAGGTCTTCTAACCGATGCCACAAATGTGTGGTAGGCTTCCTGTTGTTGACTTCCTTTGTTTCTATTGGTACAACCAAGTGTTATACATCTTCGCACTTGATTTTATCGTACTGATGAGAGCTTAAGTTCGAAACACGTGTCTACGGTTGCACAACATTTTGAGGGTTATACCCAATAACTTCTCTACTTTTATTTGTATATGTATATGTGTGTGTATATTTTTTCTCTCGTTCTCCTGTATTGACATTTTCTACACAGTTTTATGGCTGTCTTGAAGAAATAAACACTTATTATTCGACAGGATTGCTTTCACTGACGATTTTCAAAGTTGACGACTGTTTTCTCAAAGGGTGCAAATTCAAATTACTTACTTCTCGATATGAGTTTTGATTCGGTACTCACAGTTTTTCCAATACAAAACCGGTTTTTCAGTAGACGCTACACGACTTTATTCACCAGAAATTTTTGATAGATACAAGGTGAACAAAGTTTTATTAGATATGAGGTGAACTACCGTTGACGTCCTACAAGGTGAACCATTTTGGCGATCTACAGGGTGACCCATCGTTGGCAGCTCACAATGAAGTCATCATTGTTGGTCTACACTGTTTACAGGACGATCTCACTTCGTATACAGGGCGATCCACTTTTGCCGTGTTACAGGGTGATCCTTCTTCATAGAGATAGATCGTAGTGGTAGAGCGTTCGCCTTTGGAGCGAAAGATCGAGGGTTCAAAGCCTCGCATGGTCATCGGTCTCGTGCATGGCATCACACGTTAAAAGGTAAGGGTTGCGTCTTCCCTAGCTCAAACAAGTCTCTCGAAGACATCCGAGGGTTGCGCGTAGGGGCGCAATCGGTTGACGGAAATAACAATTTTTTAGATACAGCGGGAATCATCATTGTTGGTGATAGATCGACATTGTATTCAGGGTACCCAAAAGTAGCACGCAAGTTTCAACTGAAATAATTGCTAGATTCATTTTGATATTTTAAAACAACTGTTGAATATTTAGAATCGAAATATTTTCAAATCATTTATTTCACAAACAACTAGGTAAATCATTTGCCAATTATAAATCGCTATTTATTTGAAACTAAAACTGTCTATCTGGTTGACTGACCGTCACTTCTCACTGCGTGTTGCTATTTATATCTAACGTTCATTTAGCCGAACGCTCTGGAGATTTCTAGTATGCCTAGAGCGTTCGCCTGCATTTCGACTAGTCGCTTCGAGTGGTTTCTCGTCGGCCGGCGTGCGGAAGCAATCGCGACGTAATCCACGTCAATGAGGCGTCAAGTCCGGCCTCAGATATATTACATTGCCCCCTTCTTTGAGACATTCCGTCCCAAAAATCTTTGGAGTGTGTCGGTACCTATACGACTCCCCATATCTGCACATTGGAGTTCGATGGAAATAACACCCAACAGTTTTCATGTTTGGTCTTGGAAGAGGGGTTACGACACACCAAAATCTTGACGCCACTGGATCAGAATATCGTCCCCAACATACTTGTTATATTCCTCCACCAGGTAGTAGGTGATTCTCTGGACCTTCTTCAGCTATAGCACACCTCCAATTTCTGGATTCTGTTTCCGTAGTGTTTGGAGTTAACCAAATTTTCTGATAACACCACAGCAATGCCCCTGGATATTCGAAGATCTTCTGCGATGCAATGTGCTAGGGCGTAATCAACTGGTACCTTGAAAAGGTCCCATGGCTCATCTCAGGTTACCCCGTGTGATACTTTCTGTCCGTTTGAGTATAAGGATATGAATTTATGGAACGTCATCGCATCCTCTGGTGGTCTGAGGGTGCGAACTTGGTCATGGTTTCTAGCGTAAAGGGCAAGCCTGTTGAAATGAACGACCCTGGGTTTCCCTCTGGGTGACTTGTGGATTCGGTAAAGCAGGTCGTTTATCCTCTTGACGATCTTATACGGGCCTTCCTATGAATTCCGTTATTTCGGTGACAGGCCCCGGCGATGCTTCGGGTTGTACAGCCAAACTGGGTCACCAACCTGATACCCTCCAGCATCGGCATTGACGTCGGATGTCGCTTTCACTCGGTTGCTGGCACTCTAAATGTTCAAACGGACTCGTTCGTGGATGTCCTCCATTCTCTGCCGGAGTTTGCTAACGTAGTCATCTTCCGCGGTATCCTGTCCTGGTGGCGTTCCAAACTTTAGGTCACAGGGAAGTCGCAGCTCTCGGCCCATTATGATACTAGCAGGAGTTCGGCCAGTTGACTCGTGTACTGCGAAACGATAGGCCATCAGGAACAAATAGAGATACTGGTCTGTCTCTTTGATAGTCAGACCTTGGACTACTACTACTACTACTACTACTACTACTACTACTACTACTACTACTACTAGGAGAAAGCCTCAGCTATCACCATCACATTTGCTACACAATCAATCAGCCCCAATGTAACAACAGTCGGTATATACCCTCTGGGAAATCTGGGTGGCATATAATAAAACGGGACATGGGAAAGCTGTCCAATGAAGTAGGCAGAGCACTCACAGCAAAAGGCGAAGAGGTAGACGTAGAAGAGCTGAATAACATTATCATGATGGCGTGTAATAGAGTTTTTCCAAAAAATGGTGACCAGGAGAAAACCGGTCGCAGAAAGAAGGAGAAAATGCATAAAAGACAGAAGAGCTACTGCTAGAGCGAACAAAGGAAATGATCTTGTACAAAAAACTATCGCGAAAGATAACTACAATAAAAGCGAAGTTGCCCTAAAAAAGTCAATTTTTGAAGCGAAAAATAATTCTTGGAAAAAATTAATTGAAGAAGTAGAGCTTGATACTTGGGGTAACGGATATCAAAATGTTACCAAGAAGTTAAAAACTTCACAAGCTATTGGACTAACTGATGAGCAGCAACTAGACGTTGCCAATGAATTGTTTCCAACACACAACGTAGGGAGATGGGACAGGCTACCAAGTAATGTGCCCGAAATACCACTATTTACTAGGGAAGAACTTGTAGAAGCAGCAAACAGAATAAGAGAAAAAAAGGCTCCAGAACCAGACGGGATAGCTCCTGAAGTAATAAAGGTCATCGTAAGGGATCATGTAGAAAAATGCCTGAACGCATTCAGTCATGCGTTGGTCAAAGGGGAATTTCCGAAAGAGCTGAAGGTGGCAAGATTAACCCTAATTGAAAAAGTGAAACCCGGGCAGACAAATAAGGCGTATAGACCTATCTGCCTATTAAACGGTCTAGGGAAACTGCTAGAGCAGTTGGAACTTATAAGATTGAAGAAAGAGATACAAAGGACGGGGGGCCTAGCCGAAGAACAGCATGGATTCCGGGAAGATCAACCATTGGTGCACTTAAAAAGGTCCAAGACATCGCAGATGAAGCAAATGAGAGAGTAGGCAGGAAACGATGCGCAATGGTAACGGTGGACGTCCGAAACGCTTTCAACTCAGCTCCTTGGGAAGGAATACTACAGGAATTAAGGAGGAGAAGGATTGCCCCCTATCTCTACAATATGATAGCTAGCTACCTAGAAGAAAGAAGACTTAGTCGGAACAAAGAGTGTGATGGAGATAACATGTGGAGTACCACAAGGATCTGTCCTGGGTCCAACCTTCTGGAATATATACTACGACGGGGTTCTGAAAATACTAGTACCTCGTGGAGTCACACTTGTCGGGTATGCAGATGACCTAGGAATAATAGTGGTAGGTAAGACTGCTGAAGACTTAGAAGAAATATCAAACTCAGTGATAACAAAAGTTATAAGATGCCTCAAAGCAAAGAAGCTGAGCATTGCGCCTGAGAAAACGGAGGTAGTTATTCTAGCAGGCGGAAAAACGGTAAAATCCATCAGGATCAGAGTTGAAAACGTAACCGTGGAGAGCCAGGAAAGCATCAAGTATCTGGGTGTACACCTCGATAAGAATCTGAGAATGGGTCACCATATCAGAATGACAGCTGAAAAAGCTACAAAGGCACTAGGAAACATCACTAGGCTGATGCCCTATGTTGGAGGCCCCCGAGAAGGTACGAGGAGGATACTATGCAAAGTGGTTCAGTCCATAATGCTGAGAATTAAACGAATAAGAAGGAAGTACTGAAGAAAAAGGAAGAGCCCTGAACCATCACTATAGTCTGCTACTCCGAATTAATGCCCGAGGGCGGTTCCAGAGTAGCCTGCTTATGAGTCATGAGTGGTTTTTTAGTCGGTAAGAATCCGACACTACCTGGTCACAGGGCGACCAGGTGTCTTTCGAAGATTTTTCCACTCGCTAAAAAAAAAACTACTACTACTACTACTACTACTACTACTACGACTACTACTACTACTACGACTACTACTACTACTACTACTACTACTACTACTACTACTACTACTACTACTACTACTACTACTACTACTACTACTACTACTACTACTACTACTACTACTACTACTCTACTCGGGGGCTCACACCTAGTGAGTACGGGAATTGGCGATCCCGAGGTACCCTAGCTGGATACTCACCTTTCTTCAACTAGTCTTGGGGGGGTTCCCTTATCTTCTACCTTTACTGTCAGGCCTCACTTGGCCAACTCTTGTTCTTTTCCGATCCCGACGCTATTAGAGCATTCGAGGGCTAGGGATCTTTCATTTCTCCTGTCTATATCTACGATGGAGTAAACCAGAAAAATCCGGAACCTAAGACGTTAGCTACCATGTCGAGGGGTGCGTGACCACACGGACGTGGTCGCGAATGGTGCTTCCGGGATACCGAGCGACCTCCCGGAATATAAAGCCTTACTAGCACAAGCGGGGCTCTGCGCCAGCGGACCTGGATTTTCCCTAGCTACTCGTGGGATTAAAATGGATATGGAAAATAAACAAAATTTTACAGAAGACATTGCAGACAAGAGAGACTCAAATATACCGAAACCGTTCCAAAAGCAGTATAAAATAGAACACTCTCCAAAAAGAGTTCAAATTTTAAAGACGGGAGAGAGATCCAACTTAATAACAGAAAATGATAAAAGAAAAAGAGAGGAGACCCCAGAGAAAAATGAGAAAGAAAAAGCAGAATTTTCACTGAAGGCGGAAAAAGAGTACAATGTATTAAAAGAGATAGCCAAGAGAATGGCAGAGGAGTTGGATATGGTGAAAAAAGTTATCACCGAGATACCCAATACAAAAAAAGAAATAAAAAAGCCATTAGCAAACTGGATGGTTATGTGAATAGAATTCCCAAAGCGATAGGCGTAATGGCAGAGGTGTTAGAAGAACTCAATGCGGAGGAAAGGGCAGAGAAAAGACGGAAGCCCGAAGACACAACACAGACACAGATACAGATTATCAAAGAAAAAATGGAAATAAGGACTCAAACAGTGAACGAGAAGGAAACAAGGGAGGTAGGCACCCAAACAGTAGATGAGAATGAGGAGAGGAATAAGGTAGCGATGCTGAGCATGATAGAAAAAGAAATGGAGAAGGATCTGAATGAAGAAAATATAGAAGAACTCATTGAGCTGCAATGGCCAGAGGAAGCGTTCCAGAAATGTAAGACGAGCACAGACCTAGAGACAATAAAAAAGGGAAGAGTGGTCATAATTATAACGAAACTGGGAGACGAGAATAGGGATAAAACTACTCAAATGGTTGCAGAAAGAAACCAACAAATTGCCAAGATCCTAGAGCAGGGAGACCTAGAAGCAGGAAAATTGGTCGGAGCAAAAACGGTTAGCGTATTGATGGAAGAGCACGGGGAATTCATGGAGACAGAGGAAAAGTTCACATACATCATCACCACGGAGGGAGCGGATACTGAACCAGACAGAAATAATCTCAAAAAGAATCTGAAGAAGGTCCTCGAGATATCCAGAAAGAACGACTGCAAGGAAATAGCGTGTGTGACTTCAAAGGAAATTGATAAAATAGGCATTAGAAAGTACCTTGAATATGCGGGACGAAAACAGGAAGTAAGCACTGCGCTGTATGAAGAACACAACGCAGGATGGAAAGGAATCAAGAAAAGGCAAGACGAAGAGGTTATCATACTGAAGCCAACAGGGCAAATAACACTAGCTCAAATCATAAAAAACATGAAAGAAAAAGTCGATACAGAAGGTATAGTGATTGATAAAATCAATAAAGTACACAACGGTAACATACAGGTCAAAATAAAAGGAAAGGAAGAAAAGAACAGAGTTCTCTTCCGGGAAGCAATGACAAAAGGACTGAGAGGGGAGGCCGAGGTACACATGAAGCAGAGAACCCAAACGTTTATGATACTGGATATAGACGAGACAGTGTCAGAGGAAGAGGTGAAGGAGGTCCTGGTAAAGGAAACAAATGCTCGAGAGGTAGAAGAAATGCAAATCAAACTATCGGAGAAAATAAATGACAGAGGACTCAAATACGCGTTCATTACAATAAGACAGAATGCTGCCAAAAAAATGGAAAAAAGATTAGGATAGGGTTGAAACAGGTGGCGTATCAGAAAAGTCGAGGAGGCTAAGAAATGCTACAAGTGTCATAAAATAGGGCATATATCGAGAGACTGTAGTGAAAAAGAGGAAGAAGCAAGATGTTACAAATGTGGTAAGACGGGACACGTAAAAAAAGAATGCCAAGGGGTGCAAAAATGTTATAGGTGTGAAGAAGAGGGACACAAAGCAGACTCAATGAGATGCCCAGAATACCGAAAGCGACAGGAAGAGCGAAAGAAGGAGAATAAGGGTGTGGAAGGGAGCTCGTGATATGGATAAACTTACCGTATTACAGGGAAATCTAGATAGGGGCAGGGAAGCAACAGATCTGATGTATAAACACGCGGAAGAGAGGGGAGTGGATAAAGTTATCATGGCAGAACCTAACAGAAAAAAAGTAGTTAATAGTGACTGGATAGTAGACAGAAATATGGATGTGGCAATATACATTCGTAATAAAAAAATAAATGCAACTAATAAAGGCAATGGATCAGGCTTCGTCTGGGTCGAAACTAATAGTGTAATAATCTACGGGTGCTACATATCCCCAAATTCGGACATAAACACATTCAATGAATTTCTGAAGGATCTTAGAAAGGACATGAAAAAACATAAAAAGGATGTACTAGTAGGAGAAGATTTTAACTCTAAATCCCACATGTGGAACTCACCGGTGGAAGACAAGAGGGGTCAAATCCTCTCCGAATGGTTATGCGAGGAATACCTCATTGTACACAACGCAGGCAATGTGCCAACTTTTGTGAGAAGAGATAGCAAATCCTATATTGACTTGCCTTTCAGCACTAACAAGCTTGCCAAGTTGGTGAGCGGCTGGAAGGTTATAGAAGAAGAGAGCCTAAGCTACCATCAGCATATAGTATACGTGATCAACGGGAAACAGAGTGCCAACGGGATCAAGAAATATAAAGGATGGAGAATAGTGAAGGAAGACCTGAAGAAAGTCTCTGATGAAGTCGGAAGGTCATTCTCTATAAGAGGGGACATTGTCGACGTTGCTGTACTGACAAACATAATACAAGCCGCATGCAATAAAATGTTTCCGAAGAAAAGAATAAGAGGTAATAAAGCTCCTGTGTACTGATGGTCTGACGAGGTCGCAGAAAAACGAAAGCAATGCATTCAAGCAAGAAGAAAAATGGTAAGGGCGAACAAAAACAATCATGAACCACTGAAAATAAGAAGTCGGGAAGAATATAAGCAAAGCAGACATAATCTGAAAAAGACAATCCTAGAGGCCAAAAAGAAATCGTGGAAAACACTGATAGAGGAAGTAGATGCGGACGTATGGGGAAAGGGATACCAAATAGTAACCAACAAGTGTAGAGGTAAATCACCAATAGTACTGACGGAAGAAAAACAAATGGATTTTGCAAACACACTGTTTCCATCTCACCAGATCACAAAATGGGATAGACTACCATTAGCACCAGAAGATATACCACCTTTCACAATGGATGAACTCATGAAAGCCAACGAAAAGCTCAAAGAGAAAAAAGCTCCAGGTCCAGATGATCTCCCTGCGGAAGTTATCAAAGCGGTCCTTAAGGCGCACCCGGAAAAATGTCTGAGGATAATGAACCTCCTATTAAAAACGGGGCTCTTTCCTAAAGAATGGAAGATAGTCAGACTTGTGCTAATAGAGAAAGGCAATAATGCATCGTACATGCCTATATGTATATTGAACATCATGGGAAAACTCCTCGAATACCTGATCAAGGAGAGACTGATGAAAGGAATAGAAAGAAGAGGTGATCTGAGTGAGAACCAGTTTGGCTTCCGGGAAGGCAGGTCTACTGTAGGGGCACTGGTAAAAGTACAAAGTAATGCAGATGAAGCAAATGAAAGGATAGGCAGAAAGAGATGTGCCATGATAACGCTGGATGTACAGAATGCTTTCAATTCGGCACCATGGGAAGGGATCCTGAAAGAAATCAAAAGAAGAAACATGCCTGCATATTTATACAATATGATTGCCAGTTACCTGGAAGAGAGGGTCCTATTAATAGGAACCAAAGGAAAATTGAATATATCGTGTGGGGTACCACAAGGTTCGGTAATTGGCCCCACACTATGGAATATTTACTACGACGGGGTACTAAATTTAACGGTCCCTAGGGGAGTTACCCTAATAGGGTACGCAGATGACCTGGCCGTACTGGCAGTAGCAAAGGATGAGGGGAGCCTAGGGAGAACATCCAATAGAGCTCTTAAGGATATAACAGAATGGATGAAAGCAAAGCAACTCAAGCTTGCCCCTCAGAAGTCAGAGGTAGTACTGTTGGCAGCAGGGAGAAAATAGAAAAGCGTCACACTGGAATTGGAGGATACGAACATCCATAGCCAAGACTACATTAACTACTTGGGTATATATATGGACAGAAACATGAAAATGGGAGCTCATGTGAGAAAAATGGCAGAAAAAGCGGGAAAAGCTATAGGTAATATATGCAGGATAATGCCGAACGTCGGAGGCCCCCGAGAAGGCAACAGGAGGATACTATGCTCTGTCGCCCAGTCGATTATGATCTACGGCACATCAATATGGAAAAGAGCTATATAAAAAAAAATATATAAAAATATTCTACTGAGCGTCCAAAGGAAAGCAGCCATAAAAATAGCATGCGCCTACAGAACGGCATCAACCGAAGCTCTGCTGATAATTGCAAGAAGCCCCCCAATAGATCTGCTGGTGGAAGAGCGAACGATGGTACAAAACAGCGTACCAAGAGGGACAGCACACAAATCATCGAAAAATGGCAACAATCTTGGGAGATAGACGATGGGACGGCCAACTGGACAAAAAGACTTATAAGAGACGTACAATCTTGGATGGACAGAAAATGGGGAGAGGTATATTACTTCCTCACACAGGTACTAACAGGACATGGGTGCTTCCAGGCGTATCTGTTTAGGTTCAAAGTGATAGATACAGAAGAGTGTAAAAACTGTGGAATGGTAGATACGGTGGAACACACAATCTTTAACTGCATTCGGTGGGAAGAACAAAGGCGAATAGCTGAAGCGACGACAGGGGAATTAACCCCAGAATACATGGTTGGAAAGATGCTCGAAAACAAGAAAAACTAGGAAGCCGTTGACAAACTCTCTAAGGCCATAATAACGATGAAAAGTAAAGAACTGAACGAATGAGGAACGTAAAACCGAGGTAAAAAAGGGGGAGAGCCTCACAACATCATCTAAGTCTGCTTCTTCCGAAGTAATGCCTGAGGGCAATTCCAGAGAAGCCTACCTGGACATAAGAGTGGGTTTTTAGTCGGTAAAAATCCGACACTGTCAGGACCTTTCGTCTTCTAGAAGATTTTCCCACTCCCGAAAAAAAAAAAAAAACTACTACTACTACTGCTACTGCTACTGCTGCTGCTGCTGCTGCTGCTGCCGCTGCCGCTGCCGCTGCCGCTACCGCTACCGCTACCGCTGCCGCTACCGCTACCGCTGCCGCTGCCGCTACCGCTACCGCTACTACCGCTACTCCTACTACTACTCCTACTACTACTCCTACTCCTACTCCTACTCCTACTCCTACTCCTACTCCTACTCCTACTCCTACTCCTACTCCTACTCCTACTCCTACTCCTACTCCTACTTCTACTCCTACTCCTACTCCTACTCCTACTCCTACTCCTACTCCTACTCCTACTCCTACTCCTACTCCTACTCCTACTCCTACTCCTACTCCTACTCCTACTCCTACTCCTACTCCTACTCCTACTCCTACTCCTACTCCTACTCCTACTCCTACTCCTACTCCTACTCCTACTCCTACTCCTACTCCTACTCCTACTCCTACTCCTACTCCTACTCCTACTCCTACTCCTACTCCTACTCCTACTCCTACTCCTACTCCTACTCCTACTCCTACTCCTACTCCTACTCCTACTCCTGCTCCTGCTCCTGCTCCTGCTCCTACTCGTACTCGTACTCGTACTCGTACTCGTACTCGTACTCGTACTCGTACTCGTACTCCTGCTCCTGCTCCTGCTCCTGCTCCTGCTCCTGCTCCTGCTCCTGCTCCTGCTCCTGCTCCTGCTCCTGCTCCTGCTCCTGCTCCTGCTCCTGCTCCTGCTCCTGCTCCTGCTCCTGCTCCTGCTCCTGCTCCTGCTCCTGCTCCTTCTCCTGCTCCTGCTCCTGCTCCTGCTCCTGCTCCTGCTCCTGCTCCTGCTCCTGCTCCTGCTCCTGCTCCTGCTCCTGCTCCTGCTCCTGCTCCTGCTCCTGCTCCTGCTCCTGCTCCTGCTCCTGCTCCTGCTCCTGCTCCTGCTCCTGCTCCTGCTCCTGCTCCTGCTCCTGCTCCTGCTCCTGCTCCTGCTCCTGCTCCTGCTCCTGCTCCTGCTCCTGCTCCTGCTCCTGCTCCTGCTCCTGCTCCTTCTCCTGCTCCTGCTCCTGCTCCTGCTCCTGCTCCTGCTCCTGCTCCTGCTCCTGCTCCTGCTCCTGCTCCTGCTCCTGCTCCTGCTCCTGCTCCTGCTCCTGCTCCTGCTCCTGCTCCTGCTCCTGCTCCTGCTCCTGCTCCTGCTCCTGCTCCTGCTCCTGCTCCTGCTCCTGCTCCTGCTCCTGCTCCTGCTCCTGCTCCTGCTCCTGCTCCTGCTCCTGCTCCTGCTCCTGCTCCTGCTCCTGCTCCTGCTCCTGCTCCTGCTCCTGCTCCTGCTCCTGCTCCTGCTCCTGCTCCTGCTCCTGCTCCTGCTCCTGCTCCTGCTCCTGCTCCTGCTCCTGCTCCTGCTCCTTCTCCTGCTCCTGCTCCTGCTCCTGCTCCTGCTCCTGCTCCTGCTCCTGCTCCTACTCCTACTCCTACTCCTACTACTACTACTACTACTACTTGCCTGAAGATATGGCTGAGCAAATAGCAGCAAAAAAAAGGATTGGAAAGGGCTGGCACAGATGGAGGATCAGAGAGGTGGAAAACATAACGAGATGCTACAAATGCCAACAAGTTGGACACTTGGCAAACAGCTGCGAGAAACAGAAGGAAGAGATTAGATGCTACAGATGCGGAGAACCAGGCCACAAGAGGCAAGATTGCGAAGGCGAGCAGCGATGCTACCTATGCAAAGTAGCCGGACACAAAGCAGAGTCTATGCAATGCCCGATATATAGGAGAATTCAAAAAGATGAAGTTGAGGAGAGGAGGAGAAGGATGATGAGCATTTGAAATGGATAGATTAGCGATACTACAAGGAAATCTAGACAGAGGAAGGCAGGCAATGGATCTCATGTATAAAATTGTAGAGGAACAAAAGGTGGACATAATTATCATGGCAGAGCCTTACAGGAAATATGTTCTAAACAGTCGGTGGTATGCGGACAACAATTTGGACGTGGCCATAAAGATCCCGAGCACAACAGTACAAATACTGCAGACAGGAAGCGGGTCCGGATTCGTGTGGATAGAAACCAACTCGGTAGTAATTTATGGCTGTTATATATCCCCTAACGTAGACATAGCTCGATTTGAACAATTCCTATACGAACTGAGACAAGACATGAAAAAGCATACGAAAGAGATGGTAGTCGGCGGTGACTTCAATGCCAAGTCACACCTCTGGCAGTGAAAGACAGAAGATCGAAGAGGAAACATTCTCGCGGAGTGGCTAGGCGAAGAAGACTTAATTGTCCATAATATTGGTGATGAACCGACCTTTGTGAGACGGGACAGTGAGTCATATATAGATGTGACCTTCAGTACCAGGAAGATTGCGAGTTATGTGGCGGATTGGAGAGTCCTGGAAGGGGAAAGCCTCAGCTATCACCGTCACATTGGTTACACAATAAATCAATCCCAACATACCAACAGTCGGTATACACCCTCTGGAAATTCGGGTTGGCGTATAATAAAGCGGGACATGGGAAAGCTATCTGATGAAGTGGGAAGAAGAATAAATGCGAAAGGTGAAGGGATAGAAGTAGAAGAGCTGAACAATATTATCAAGATGGCTTGCAGTAGAACTTTCCCAAAAAAAGCAAACAGGAGAAAACCGGTATATTGGTGGACGGAGGACGTTGCAGAAATAAGAAGACAATGCCTACGAGCTAGAAGAGCTACTACTAGAGCGAATAAAAGAAATGATCCTGTACAAAAAATAATCGCAAAAGACCAGTACAAAAGAAGCAAAACTGCGCTGAAAAAGGCAATTGCTGAGGCTAAAATGAATTCATGGAAAAAAATTATGGAAGAAGTAGAGCTTGACACATGGGGTGAGGGATATCAAATTGTCACCAAGAAGTTAAAATCTGCACCAATTATTGGACTAACTGACGAGCAGCAATTAGAGGTTGCAAACGAGTTATTTCCGACACACAATGTAGGGAAATGGGAAAGACTGCCAAGAGATGTGCCCGAAATACCACTTTTTACAAGGGAAGAACTTATGGAAGCAGTAGACAGAATAAGAGAAAAAAAGGCACCAGGTCCAGACGGTATAGCCCCCGAAGTAATAAAGGTCGTTGTGAAGGACCATGCAGAAAAATGTCTAAATGCGCTCAATCACGCTTTAGTTAAAGGAGAATTTCCGAAGGAACTGAAAGAGGCAAGATTGACTCTAATTGAAAAAGGGAAACCCAGACAAACAAATAAGGCGTATAGACCTATCTGTCTATTAAATGGCTTTGGAAAGCTACTAGAACAGCTGATACTGATAAGACTGAAGAAAGAAATAGAAAGGACTGGGGGATTAGCAGAAGAGCAGCATGGCTTCCGCGAAGGAAGATCAACCATTGGTGCACTTAAAAGGGTTCAAGACATCGCGGATGAAACAAATGAGAGAGTAGGCAGAAAACGATGCATAATGGTAACAATAGACGTCCGAAACGCATTCAACTCAGCTCCATGGGCAGGGATTCTACGTGAAATTAGAAGAAGAGGGATTGCCCCTTATCTATACAATATGATCGCCAGTTACCTAGAAGAAAGAAGGCTATTAGTCGGGAAACAAAGTGTAATGGAGATTACTTGTGGAGTCCCACAGGGATCTGTTTTGGGTCCAACCCTCTGGAATGTGTACTACGACGGGGTCCTGAATATTCCAGTGCCTCGGGGAGTTACACTTGTCGGCTATGCGGATGATTTAGGAATAGTGGTGGTAGGTAAGACTGCTGAAGAGCTGGAAGAGAAAGCAAACCAAGTGATTACGAAAGTAATTAGATGCCTGACAGCTAAAAAATTGAGCATTGCGCCTGAAAAAACAGAGGTGGTAATTCTAGCAGGGGGAAGAACGGTAAAGTCCGTCAGGATAAGAGTTGAAGATGTCACTGTGGAGAGTCAAGAGAGCATAAAATACCTTGGTGTGCACCTCGATAGGAATCTGCGGATGGGTCACCACATCAGAATAACAGCTGAAAAAGCTACAAAGGCACTGGGAAACATCAGTAGGCTAATGCCAAATGTAGGAGGTCCCCGAGAAGGCAGCAGAAGAATATTATGCACAGTGGTCCAGTCCATAATGCTATACGGTGCGACCATCTGGGAAAGAGCCATGAAGAAGAATATTTATAAAAACATACTACTCGGAGTACAGAGGAAAGCGGCAATCAGAATAACCAGTGCATATAGGACAACCTCAACAAAAGCGCTGCTTCTAGTAGCTAGAACACCACCAATAAATCTCCTGGTGGAAGAGAGAATGAGGATACAAAGCGGATCTACGCGGGCTGACGCAAGGGATAGCATACTGACTTTGTGGCAAGAGGAATGGGACACAGACGACGGCAAGGCAGCATGGAGCAGAAGGGTCATAAGAGACGTAAAAGCATGGGTGGACAGAAAGTGGGGGCAGGTGAATTTTTACCTAACACAGATACTCACAGGACACGGAGATTTTCAGTCCTATTTGAATAGATTCAAGATAATAGATGAAAGTGAATGCACATACTGTGGGATAGAAGATGACGTGGAACATACCTTTTTTGAATGCGTGAGATGGGCCGAAGTGAGGAGCGAGACAGAAATACAAACTGGGAAACTAACGCCAGAGAACCTGGTTGGGAAGATGCTGAGATCTGAAGGAAACTGGGAGAAAATAAGTAAAATGGCCATGATAATTATGTCCACCAAAAGAAAAGAAAGACATCGACAGACATAGGAAGAGAGCCCATAACAACAACCAGGCTGTCTTCTTTGAAGTAATGCCCGCGGGCAATGCCAAAGAAGACCCACTATAGCCTCCGAGTGGGTTTTTAGTCAGTAAAAATCTGACACTACCCGGGACGGGCCACCGGGTGTCTTTTAGAAGATTTTCCCACTCCCCAAAAAAAAAAAAAAAAAACTACCACTACCACTACCACTACCACTGCCGCTGCCGCTGCCGCTGCCGCTGCCGCTGCCGCTGCCGCTGCCGCTGCCGCTGCCGCTGCCGCTGCCGCTGCCGCTGCCGCTGCCG
Organism: Chrysolina oricalcia; assembly: GCA_944452925.2. Classification (NCBI taxonomy): domain Eukaryota; kingdom Metazoa; phylum Arthropoda; class Insecta; order Coleoptera; family Chrysomelidae; genus Chrysolina; species Chrysolina oricalcia. The sequence goes on along the minus strand of OX101825.2, from coordinate 35,056,644 downwards.
CTGCCGCTGCCGCTGCCGCTGCCGCTGCCGCTGCCGCTGCCGCTGCCGCTGCCGCTGCCGCTGCCGCTGCCGCTGCCGCTGCCGCTGCCGCTACCGCTACCGCTACCGCTACCGCTACCGCTACCGCTACCGCTACCGCTACCGCTACCGCTACCGCTACCGCTACCGCTACCGCTACCGCTACCGCTACCGCTACCGCTACCGCTACCGCTACCGCTACCGCTACCGCTACCGCTACCGCTACCGCTACCGCTACCGCTACCGCTACCGCTACCGCTACCGCTACCGCTACCGCTACCGCTACCGCTACCGCTACCGCTACCGCTACCGCTACCGCTACCGCTACCGCTACCGCTACCGCTACCGCTACCGCTACCGCTACCGCTACCGCTACCGCTACCGCTACCGCTACCGCTACCGCTACCGCTACCGCTACCGCTACTACTACTACTACTACTACTACTACTACTACTACTACTACTACTACTACTACTACTACTACTACTACTACTACTACTACTACTACTACTACTACTACTACTACTACTACTACTACTACTACTACTACTACTACTACTACTACTACTACTACTACTACTACTACTACTACTACTACTACTACTACTACTACTACTACTACTACTACTACTACTACTACTACTACTACTACTACTACTACTACTACTACTACTACTACTACTACTACTACTACTACTACTACTACTACTACTACTACTACTACTACTACTACTACTACTACTACTACTACTACTACTACTACTACTACTACTACTACTACTACTACTACTACTACTACTACTACTACTACTACTACTACTACTACTACTACTACTACTACTACTACTACTACTACTACTACTACTACTACTACTACTACTACTACTACTACTACTACTACTACTACTACTACTACTACTACTACTACTACTACTACTACTACTACTACTACTACTACTACTACTACTACTACTACTACTACTACTACTACTACTACTACTACTACTACTACTACTACTACTACTACTACTACTACTACTACTACTACTACTACTACTACTACTACTACTACTACTACTACTACTACTACTACTACTACTACTACTACTACTACTACTACTACTACTACTACTACTACTACTACTACTACTACTACTACTACTACTACTACTACTACTACTACTACTACTACTACTACTACTACTACTACTACTACTACTACTACTACTACTACTACTACTACTACTACTACTACTACTACTACTACTACTACTACTACTACTACTACTACTACTACTACTACTACTACTACTACTACTACTACTACTACTACTACTACTACTACTACTACTACTACTACTACTACTACTACTACTACTACTACTACTACTACTACTACTACTACTACTACTACTACTACTACTACTACTACTACTACTACTACTACTACTACTACTACTACTACTACTACTACTACTACTACTACTACTACTACTACTACTACTACTACTACTACTACTACTACTACTACTACTACTACTACTACTACTACTACTACTACTACTACTACTACTACTACTACTACTACTACTACTACTACTACTACTACTACTACTACTACTACTACTACTACTACTACTACTACTACTACTACTACTACTACTACTACTACTACTACTACTACTACTACTACTACTACTACTACTACTACTACTACTACTACTACTACTACTACTACTACTACTACTACTACTACTACTACTACTACTACTACTACTACTACTACTACTACTACTACTACTACTACTACTACTACTACTACTACTACTACTACTACTACTACTACTACTACGCGACCTACTGATGAAGAAAGCGCAAAAGGACTACGACCTACTGAAAGAAATAATAAAGAAGATGTCTGTAGAGGCAAAAGTGCTCAAGAATTTGATAGCAGAAATTCCTAATACAAAAAAGGAGATCAAAAATGCTATAAAGAAAATGGATGGCTATGCAGGGAAAATGCCGGAGGCAACAACTTTTGTAGAAGAACTACTAGAGGAGATCAAGGTAGTAGAAACTAGAGAGAAACGAGAGAAATTGGAGGCTGAGACTCAAGGAACCCAGATGCCTAGGCAAACGAGAGAAATAGGTACACAAACACTAGACGAAAAGGAAGAGGAGAAGGACAGAATAACTAGAGGCATCGAAAACAAATTAGATAATGAGCTCAACGAAGAAGAACTGGAAAGGGTAATAGCCATCCCATGGCCGCGTGAGGTATATAAGAACTGTACGTTATGCGTAGATAGCGCGCCTATAGAAGAAAACGAAAACCTGGTTATAATAACAAGAAGCAGTGGAAGAGGCAATGATAGATTATTGAAGAAGTCTATGGAAAGAAATATGCAGATAACGAAATTAATAGAAAGTGGAAATCTAGGACCAGGAAAAATGACCGGAGGTATTACGGTAAATGGTTTTATTGATGAAGGCGATGGAATGCAAAACACAATAGAGAGATATACATATCTGGTCACTACATCTAATGGTGAAATACCAATAGACTGGCCTAACCTAATCGAAAATCTTCACAAGGTCGTAGAGCTAGGAAAGAAGAACGGGAAAAGTCAACTTGGGTGCGTTGCTGCGACTGAGATAAACGAAACTGTGTTGAGAAAGTACCTGGAATACATAGGCAGGAAAAAAGACATTGACATAGTGTTATTTACGAGAAAAGGAACGGACGGAAACGCAGAATGGGAAAGAATAAAGCCAAAAAGGAATAGAAATGAAGATGTCATTCTCATAAAACCTCTAGACGGCACGTCATATGCGGAGGTGATTAAAAACATGAAGGAAAAGGTGGACACGGAAGGGATCATAGTGGACCAAATCAACAAGACTAATAACGGAAGTGTGCAACTGAAGATAAAAGGAAATGAGCAAAAGAACCGAAACATATTCAAGAAAATACTGACCGAGAAGCTGGAAAGCATAGCAACAGTCAACACAAAAGAAAGAAATCGGACGATTATGCTACTAGACATTGATGAAACTGTGGTTGAGAGCGTAGTTAAGGAAATAGTGAGCAGAGAGGTTAATGCGGATGAAGAGCGCCTGGAAGAGGTTAAAGTTAGAATGGGAGAGAAAGCTAACAGCAAGGGATACAAATATGCTTTTGTGAAAATGCCTGAAGATATGGCTGAGCAAATAGCAGCAAAAAAAAGGATTGGAAAGGGCTGGCACAGATGGAGGATCAGAGAGGTGGAAAACATAACGAGATGCTACAAATGCCAACAAGTTGGACACATGGCAAACAGCTGCGAGAAACAGAAGGAAGAGATTAGATGCTACAAATGCGGAGAACCAGGCCACAAGAGGCAAGATTGCGAAGGCGAGCAGCGATGCTACCTATGCAAAGTAGCCGAACACAAAGCAGAGTCTATGCAATGCCCGATATATAGGAGAATTCAAAAAGATGAAGTTACGGAGAGGAGGAGAAGGATGATGAGCATTTGAAATGGATAGATTAGCGATACTACAAGGAAATCTAGACAGAGGAAGGCAGGCAATGGATCTCATGTATAAAATTGTAGAGGAACAAAAGGTGGACATAATTATCATAATTATCATGGCAGAGCCTTACAGGAAATATGTTCTAAACAGTCGGTGGTATGCGGACAACAATTTGGACGTGGCCATAAAGATCCCGAGCACAACAGTACAAATACTGCAGACAGGAAGCGGGTCCGGATTCGTGTGGATAGAAACCAACTCGGTAGTAATTTATGGCTACATGAAAAAGCATACGAAAGAGATGGTAGTTGGCGGTGACTTCAATGCCAAGTCACACCTCTGGCAGTCAAAGACAGAAGATCGAAGAGGAAACATTCTCGCGGAGTGGCTAGGCGAAGAAGACTTAATTGTCCATAATATTGGTGATGAACCGACCTTTGTGAGACGGGACAGTGAGTCATATATAGATGTGACCTTCAGTACCAGAAAGATTGCGAGTTATGTGGCGGATTGGAGAGTCCTGGAAGGGGAAAGCCTCAGCTATCACCGTCACATTGGTTACACAATAAATCAATCCCAACATACCAACAGTCGGTATACACCCTCTGGAAATTCGGGTTGGCGTATAATAAAGCGGGACATGGGAAAGCTATCTGATGAAGTGGGAAGAAGAATAAATGCGAAAGGTGAAGGGATAGAAGTAGAAGAGCTGAACAATATTATCAAGATGGCTTGCAGTAGAACTTTCCCAAAAAAAGCAAACAGGAGAAAACCGGTATATTGGTGGACGGAGGACGTTGCAGAAATAAGAAGACAATGCCTACGAGCTAGAAGAGCTACTACTAGAGCGAATAAAAGAAATGATCCTGTACAAAAAATAATCGCAAAAGACCAGTACAAAAGAAGCAAAACTGCGCTGAAAAAGGCAATTGCTGAGGCTAAAATGAATTCATGGAAAAAAATTATGGAAGAAGTAGAGCTTGACACATGGGGTAAGGGATATCAAATTGTCACCAAGAAGTTAAAATCTGCACCAATTATTGGACTAACTGACGAGCAGCAATTAGAGGTTGCAAACGAGTTATTTCCGACACACAATGTAGGGAAATGGGAAAGACTGCCAAGAGATGTGCCCGAAATACCACTTTTTACAAGGGAAGAACTTATGGAAGCAGTAGACAGAATAAGAGAAAAAAAGGCACCAGGACCAGACGGTATAGCCCCCGAAGTAATAAAGGTCGTCGTGAAGGACCATGCAGAAAAATGTCTAAATGCGCTCAATCACGCTTTAGTTAAAGGAGAATTTCCGAAGGAACTGAAAGAGGCAAGATTGACTCTAATTGAAAAAGGGAAACCCGGACAAACAAATAAGGCGTATAGACCTATCTGTCTATTAAATGGCTTTGGAAAGCTACTAGAACAGCTGATACTGATAAGACTGAAGAAAGAAATAGAAAGGACTGGGGGATTAGCAGAAGAGCAGCATGGCTTCCGCGAAGGAAGATCAACCATTGGTGCACTTAAAAGGGTTCAAGACATCGCAGATGAAACAAATGAGAGAGTAGGCAGAAAACGATGCATAATGGTAACAATAGACGTCCGAAACGCATTCAACTCAGCTCCATGGGCAGGGATTCTACGTGAAATTAGAAGAAGAGGGATTGCCCCTTATCTATACAATATGATCGCCAGTTACCTAGAAGAAAGAAGGCTATTAGTCGGGAAACAAAGTGTAATGGAGATTACTTGTGGAGTCCCACAGGGATCTGTTTTGGGTCCAACCCTCTGGAATGTGTACTACGACGGGGTCCTGAATATTCCAGTGCCTCGGGGAGTTACACTTGTCGGCTATGCGGATGATTTAGGAATAGTGGTGGTAGGTAAGACTGCTGAAGAGCTGGAAGAGAAAGCAAACCAAGTGATTACGAAAGTAATTAGATGCCTGACAGCTAAAAAATTGAGCATTGCGCCTGAAAAAACAGAGGTGGTAATTCTAGTAGGGGGAAGAACGGTAAAGTCCGTCAGGATCAGAGTTGAAGATGTCACTGTGGAGAGTCAAGAGAGCATAAAATACCTCGGTGTGCACCTCGATAGGAATCTGCGGATGGGTCACCACATCAGAATAACAGCTGAAAAAGCTACAAAGGCACTGGGAAACATCAGTAGGCTAATGCCAAATGTAGGAGGTCCCCGAGAAGGCAGCAGAAGAATATTATGCACAGTGGTCCAGTCCATAATGCTATACGGTGCGACCATCTGGGAAAGAGCCATGAAGAAGAATATTTATAAAAACATACTACTCGGAGTACAGAGGAAAGCGGCAATCAGAATAACCAGTGCATATAGGACAACCTCAACAAAAGCGCTGCTTCTAGTAGCTAGAACACCACCAATAAATCTCCTGGTGGAAGAGAGAATGAGGATACAAAGCGGATCTACGCGGGCTGACGCAAGGGATAGCATACTGACTTTGTGGCAAGAGGAATGGGACACAGACGACGGCAAGGCAGCATGGAGCAGAAGGGTCATAAGAGACGTAAAAGCATGGGTGGACAGAAAGTGGGGGCAGGTGAATTTTTACCTAACACAGATACTCACAGGACACGGAGATTTTCAGTCCTATTTGAATAGATTCAAGATAATAGATGAAAGTGAATGCACATACTGTGGGATAGAAGATGACGTGGAACATACCTTTTTTGAATGCGTGAGATGGGCCGAAGTGAGGAGCGAGACAGAAATACAAACTGGGAAACTAACGCCAGAGAACCTGGTTAGGAAGATGCTGAGATCTGAAGGAAACTGGGAGAAAATAAGTAAAATGGCCATGATAATTATGTCCACCAAAAGAAAAGAAAGACATCGACAGACATAGGAAGAGAGCCCATAACAACAACCAGGCTGTCTTCTTTGAAGTAATGCCCGCGGGCAATGCCAAAGAAGACCCACTATAGCCTCCGAGTGGGTTTTTAGTCAGTAAAAATCTGACACTACCCGGGACGGGCCACCGGGTGTCTTTTAGAAGATTTTCCCACTCCCCAAAAAAAAAAAAAAAAAAAAACTACTACTACTACTACTACTACTACTACTACTACTACTACTACTACTACTACTACTACTACTACTACTCTCCTTGGGGGCTCACACCTAGTGAGTACGGGAATTGGCGATCCCGAGGTACCCTAGCTGGAGTGTGAATTCGCCAGTCGTACTGTACAGACGTATTTATATCGGAATTTTATCCGATTTTGTGATAGCAGAGTTTTTATTCTTTCATTCCTTTTTTGTGCAACGTCTCAGTGATCTGGTCGTAAGGAGTAAGTGTGATAGTTTATATTGTTTCCGCACCTGCATCCCATTTGATTTCTTATAGACTATAAAAGTAAGGTCACTTTTTCTAATCGAGACAATGCCGAATATCTGCCTTTCCTGCAATGGTGAAATATCCGATATCGACTCTCAAATCGACTGCTCACAGTGTCAGCGTACGTTCCACAAGAGGTGTGCTCGTTCGGCCCCTGGCGGTACCGATGACGTACTGCTTTCGTCAAGCTGTTGGACCTGTCCTTTCTGTGTGCGCAATCCACGCTCATCCGATATAGCTGCTCTTGGTAATATGCAGTTTAATGCTCTCATGAACCAACTAACAACGATCAATAGCACAATATCAGACCTAAGGTCTGACGTAGCTGCTTGTCGTCTTGAAGTTTCTGCATTGCGCGACGAGAACTCCAAACTTAGTGATAGAGTTTCGGTACTGGAACAAAGACCTTGCCCCAATAAGCCGCCATTATCTGAGGAAGACGTTATTGCCGAAAGCCTTCAACGATTCAAACGGGAAAAGAATGTGATTCTTCTAGGAATCCCAGAACACTCACCAGATCATGATTTCCAATATGCAAAAAAGGTTATCCATGAATTGGATCCGCAGAGTGCAAACTTTATCCGCCTTGGTATTCGTCTGGGTAAAACTACCAACAACGTTAAACCCCGCCCATACCGACTAATACTTGAAACACAAGAAGCCGCTCTTGCTCTAATAAAGACTAGTCGAAATACTCCTGGCAACTTGTATCCAACAGTTAAAATCAAATCGGATATGACGCCACAGCAATTGAGACATCTCGCTGATTTAAGGAAAGAACTTCAAGATAGATCATCACTAGACAGTAATCTCACCATCAAATATGTGTACGGAGTACCAAAAATAGTACAGGTGTCAAATAAAAGACTGAGGGAGGAAGAAAATTCTCCAAGGCATGGCCTAGGAACTAAAGTTCAGAAAACTCCATTCGTAACTGGCAAAATATAGCAACCAACACGTGTGACGTATTGGAACTGTCAGGGTTTCATTAATCTAGAGCACTTTATTTCAGACAATGATCCAATCAATATATTATGCTTATCCGAAACTTGGCTAACCAGTGATCAAATAACTTTTCCCAACTATCTGTCTGTTTTCAAATCACACAGTTCCAGTGCAATTAAAGAAAAGTCAGCTGGTCGTGCAAGTGGTGGTCTCTCAATAATCTGTAACCCGAGCTTTTCCCTCACACTTATCGATAAGTCTCCTTGGTGGATCTTCTGTTTGATCGAAACCGACTGTAACACCAGATTTATCATATGTAATGTCTATTTCAAACCTTCACTCGATATTGAACATATTCTTGAACTCTTCCAAAACTCTATAACTGATATTATTGAAAATTTTCATGATACCCTGATAGTAGTGGGGGCGACTTCAATTGCAGGGTCTCTGACTTTGATTTTTCTTCACCAGAAATATCCGAGAATACAAATCTATATAGTCAACGTTTGAGCCTTGATCGCACCCTTACCACAAGAGGTCGTTCTTTGGTCGATTTCATGAACTCTAATGGCTTTTCACTACTCAATGGCAGAAGTAACTCTGATCGGCCAGGTCAATATACATTCGTCGGGGTGATGGGCAAAAGCACCATTGATTTTGTTTGGGTAAACAATTCCTTTTTATCAAGCGTTGAAGACCTCTATGCTCAGTGTCCCGAATCCAGAATCCTAAAATTATGCGAAAATAATATTCTGCCTTACAAACTGCACATGATGAATTCACCGCAGGTTGGTTTAACAGAAAACATGTCAATAAAAGACTGTCATACTAACATGATAACAACAATACATGCAGCAGCTGACACTCTAGGTCTTTCCAAAATATCAGGTGCCCCGAGCCAAAAAACCTTTAAAAGCAAACCTTGGTTCGATCATCAGTGTGTAGCACTGAAACATCAGACCATAAAAGATCTCAATGCCTGTAAAAACGAAAATTTTTCAGCAGAGCCCAAATCTAAATATTTAGCTTCGAAAAAGCAGTATAAACAACTGTTAAAATATAAAAAGAACGAATATGAAGGTAATATAATTTTTTCCCTTGCCAACTGTAACAACTCTGCCACCTTCTGGAAAACCATCAAAAATGCTCGAAACCCTCAATTAGTTCCAGTCTCGTTAAATATTTACGAATGGGAAGCTTTCTACAGTGATATTTATAAAGACTACGTAATAGACAGCACTAGTGTTTTCGATGCCAGAAACCCACATTTTGATCTCCAAATTACAATACATGATATATATGATGCACTGAATAATTGCAAAAATAATAAATCCCCGGGAAGTGAATTTCTAAAATCCCTACCTAACAACTGGATCTTGTATTTATGTACACTTTTCAATCAAATTTTAGACAACACTTCAATTCCAAAATGCTGGTCCGAAGTTATTTTGAAGATGATTCATAAAAAAGGTCCAATCAACAACCCTTCTAACTATCGAGGTATAGCACTAGTTAACTGTATTGCTAAAGTTTTTACTCGCATTATTTACACGCGATTAATGAACTGGGCTGAAACATATAACATACTACCGGAAAGTCAATCTGGCTTTAGGCATAAAAGAGGATGCGCTGATAATGTTTATACACTCTCGTCGATTATACATTTTTCTCTCCGCTTCAAGAAGCGTAAAATATTTGCAATATTCATTGACTTCAAGAGGGCCTTTGATAGCGTCAACCATCAACTTCTCTGGCAAAAACTCTTTCAACTAGGTGCCAGTTCCCAGCTTGTCAGATTGCTCAGAGCATTTTATTCAAATGCCACCATGCGTGTGAAATCCAACGGAGAGTACACACGCGCGTTTCTTGTCTCGGAAGGAGTTTTACAAGGGGAAGTTCTCAGTCCGCTACTATTTCCCCTTTTTCTGGCTGATATCGAAGAATACTTCAAGAGCAATGGAGCTTCTGGTGTTAACATAGATAATTCAAATGAACTTCATATGCTTTAATATGCTGATGACATTGTTATTTTGAGTCAATCCGAGGTTGACGTTGGTAGAAAACTAAGACTTCTGGAAAATTACGCTTCCCTTAATCGCCTCACAGTAAATACTAACAAAACCAAGATAGTATGTTTCTCTAGAGGGCCTTATAAAACACATAGTAGTTTTTTGTTCGAAGGTCATCCAATAGAAGTTACGAATTCCTACATATATCTTGGCGTACTATTCAAATCCTCATCACTCTTTCGTGAAATGGCTACCGCATCCAATGCTAAAGGTAAACAAGCTACTGCATCTCTACTACAAGTTCTTAACAAAACTAAAGTTGATTCCATGCAAACTAGGTTTCGTCTCTTCGACTCTCTTGTTGTCAGTGTTATGCCTAACTGTATCCATGTCTGGGGCCTGCGCTATGTTGATATAGTTGAGCAAGTACATACACAATTCATAAAAAAGATTTTATCACTACCGTTCCATACCCCAGACTATGCAGTCAGAACAGAATGTGGCCGTGTTAAAATTTCATATAATATTTTCAAATGGGCATTAAACTGGTTGATACATATACTTGAAATGGATGATAGTCGTTTACCAAATATGATTTTCAAACGGCAAATGCAAATTTCCAACTGTGATCCCAAATATAATTGGGTATTACAAGTCAAATCATTCTTTATCGAGATTCACGCTGACGACATTTGGGACAATATCTCTCACGAGCTTATTAAAGCGAAGAAGAAGTGTCTCCTACTGAAGTTCAAAGAAAAATTATACGAGCGGGATAGGTTACTCCTGCATCGTTCACAATTCTTAACAATGTACCATTCCTTCTCCATTTTGAATAATATGCCCCAGCGATATATCTCCCTAAATATTCCCGTTAAATATACAAGAGCTATTGCCCAACTAAGATTATGCAACTCTATATCTGTTAAATTCACCTACAGAGGCTCAACTTATAATATTAACCCAAATGAACACTGCACAATCTGTAACTATAATCAGTTAGAATCGATCGAACATATTTTCTTCAATTGTCCTATATACTGTTCAATAAAACCAGCATACTTGAAATCTTTACCAAATATGGTTGCTTTAGCCCACGCCCTTGATACTCTAACGGCAGAAAACGCCAAGACCATCGCTAACTATTTGTGGAATATATTGAAATTACGATCATTTATAATCAATGAGTGAATGCTTGAACAGATTTGTGCTCACTAGGATACCACCCACTACTATCAGAACCCTTTGCTTTTTTTATTTTTTATTTTTTAAATATTGTATTTGACTTATAATCTAATATTAAGTTTAGTTGAACTATTATGCTGATTCCTTACTCTTCAGTTATTGCTACTGCTTCACATATCTTATAATACGATTGTCTAGGTTTAAGTTATTGTTATATGTACTCGTATGTACCTATTTTCTCTCACACTCTTGCCATAAAATGTATTTTAAGAGGCAATAAACGTATCTATCTATCTATCTATCTACTCACCTTTCTTCAACTAGTCTTGGGGGTTCCCTTATCTTCTACCTTTACTGTCAGGCCTCACTTGGCCAACTCTTGTTCTTTTCCGATCCCGACGCTATTAGAGCATTCGAGGGCTAGGGATCTTTCATTTCTCCTGTCTATATCTGCGATGGAGTAAACCAGAAAAATCCGGATCCTAAGACGTTAGCTACCGTGTCGAGGGGTGCGTGACCACACGGACGTGGTCGCGAACGGTGCTTCCGGGATACCGGGCGACCTCCCGGAATATAAAGCCTTACTAGCGCAAGCGGGGCTCTGCGCCAGCGGACATGGATTTTCCCTAGCTACTCGTGGGATTAAAAGGGAAATGGAAAATAAACAAAATATTACAGAAGAGATAGCAGACAAGAGAGACTCAAATATACCGAAACCGTTCCAAAAGCAGTATAGAACACTCTCCAAAAAGAGTTCAAACTTTAGAGACGGGAGAGAGCTCCAACTCAATAACAGAAAATGATAAAAGAAAAAGAGAGGAGCAAGAAAAAGCAGAATTCTCACTGAAGGCGAAAAAAGAGTTCATGACACTCAAAGATATAGCCAAAAAAATGGCAGAGGAGCTAGAAATGGTTAAAAAAGTTATCACGGAGATACCAAACACAAAAAAAAATAAAGAAAGCTATCAACAGACTGGATGGCTTCGTGAACAGAATGCCCAAAGCGATAGCAGTAATGGCGGAGGTGATCGAAGAATTAAACGCGGAGGAGAGGGCAGAGAAAAGGCAAAAGCCCGAATGTGCACCACAGATACAGATCATCAAGGAAACAATGGAGATAGGCACCCAAACAGTGGAAGATGCACCACAGATACAGACTATCAAGGAAACAATGGAGACAGGCACCCAAACACTGGACGATTGGGAGGAGAGAACTAATATGCTGAGCATAATAGAGAAAGAACTAGAGAAGGACCTGAACGAAGAAGAGATAGTAGAACTTATGGGGATGCAATGGCCAGAGAAAGCCTTTCAGAAATGTAAGAGGAGCACAGAGGTAGAACTGATAGAAGACGGAAGGGTGGTCGTAATTATTACGAAACAAGGAGACATGGATATGGACACAACTATCAAAAAAGTAGCGGAGAGGAACCAACAAATCGCAAAAATCCTAAGGCAGGGGGAACTTGAAGCAGGAAGTCTGGTTGGAGCAAAAACGGTTAACGAAATGATGAAAGAGCAAGGCGATTTCAATGAGACAGAAGAAAAATACACATACATTATCACCACAGCGGGGGCGAGAGAAGAAACAGACAGAAGGGACATCAGAAAGAACCTGAAGAAAGTCCTGGAGATGTCCAGTAGGAGCGGCACCAACGAAATAGTATGCGTAACTACAAAAGAGATGGATGATGAGAGCATTAGAAAGTTCTTAGAATATGAAGGTAGAAAACAGGAAGCGGATGTCGTGCTATATGGAGAAAACAACACAGGGTGGAAACAAACTAGTAAAAGACAGGACGAAGAGGTTTTTATACTGAAGCCAACAGGGCAAATGACAAACGCCCAACTCATAAAAAATATGAAGGATAAAGTAGATACAGGAGGTATAGTTATTGACCAAATCAATAAAACATATAACGGCAACGTACAGATCAAAATAAAAGGCAGAGAAGAAAAGAGCACTCTTCCGGGAAGCTATTTCCAAAGAACTGAGCGGAGAGGCCGAGGTACATATGAAGCAGAATACTCAAACAATTATGATACTGGACATAGATGTGACGGTATCGGAGGAAGAGATAGAAGATGTTCTGATGAAGGAAACAAATGCTACAAAGGAAGATGTGCAAATTAAATTATCGGCAAAAATTAATGATAGAGGAATCAAATAGTCTTCATCACAATCAGAGAAAACATGGCTAAAATACTGGAGAGGAAGACAAGGATAGGAAAGGGATGGAACAGGTGGCGCATCAGAAAAGTGGAGGAGGTTAAGAAATGTTATAAATGCCATAAAGTAAGACATATATCGAGAAACTGCAGCGAAAAAGAAGAAGAGTCAAGATGCTACAAATGTGACGAGACCGGGCACGTAAAGAAAGAATGCCAAGGAGTGCAAAGGTGCTATAAGTGCGAAGCAGATGGACACAAAGCAGATTCGATGAAATGCCCAGAATATAGAAAGCTACAGGAGACGCGGAAGAAGGAGAAGAAGGGTGGGGAAACGAGCTCGTAATATGAATGATCTTACTATATTACAGGGCAATTTAGACAGAGGCAGACGAGCTACAGACCTGATGTACAAACATGCGAAAGAGAGAGGGGCGGATATAGTCATCATGGCAGAACCCAACAGAAAAAAAGTCGTGAACAGTGATTGGATAGTGGATAGAAACATGGACGTGGCAATATACATACGTAATAAAAAAATTAACGCAACGAACAAAGGAAGTGGACCCGGCTCCGTCTGGATTGAAACCAAACGGTTTATAATCTACGGATGCTACATAAACCCAAATATCGATATAAACACTTTTAATTATTTTCTGAAAGAGCTAAGAGGAGATATGAAAAAACATAGAAAGGAGATAATAGTGGGAGGAGATTTTAACTCCAAATCATACATATGGAACTCACCGGTGGAAGACAGGGGGGGCCAAATACTCTCCGAATGGCTCTGTGAGGAAGATCTCTTAGTGCACAATACGGGCAATGTGCCGACTTTCGTAAGGAAGGACAGTAAATCCTATATTAACCTGACTTTCAGCACCAACAAAATTGCAAAATTTGTGAAAGGCTGGAAGGTCATAGAAGAAGAGAGTCTGAGCTATCACCAACATACAAGTCTACGAGATCATAGGGGAGCAGAGCAGAAACACGATCAAGGGATACAAAGGATGGAGAATAGTAAAGGAAGACCTACAGAAAGTTTCCGAAGAAATTGGACGGTCTTTCGCTACCAAAGGGGATGGTGTCGACGTGGTACTACTGACAAAAATTATTAAAGCTGCATGTAACAAAATACTCCCGAAGAAAAGAGTGAAAGGTAATAGAACTCCCGTATACTGGTGGTCCGAAGAGGTTGCAGGAAAACGTCAGGCATGTGCTCAAGCTAGAAAAAAAGTGGTTAAGTCGAACAGAGGGAATGATGAACTACAGAAAAGACTGAGTCAAGAGGAATACAAACAAAGCAGAAATAATCTGAAGAAAACAATACTAGAAGCCAAACAGAAAGCGCGGAAAACACTGATAGGAGAAGTAGATGCGGATATCTGGGGAAAGGGCTACCGAATAGTAACCAACAAGGTCAGAGCCAGACAACCGATTGGACTTACCGAAGAAGAACAAATAAAACTTGCATACACATTGTTTCCATCTCACCAGATAAAAAAATGGGACAGACTACCAACGACACAAGAAGAGATAGGTTCACAATGGATGAGCTCATGAAAGCCAGCGAAAGACTGAAAGAGAAAAAAGCTCCCGGTCCGGATGAACTCCCAGCCGAAGTCATCAAAGTAGTCGTTAAGGCACACCCGGAAAAATGTCTGAGAATAATGAACTTCCTATTAGCAACAGGGCAATTCCCCAAAGAATGGAAGATAGCCAGACTAGTTCTTATTGAAAAAGGCAAAAATAAATAGTATAGGCCCATATGTATCCTGAATATTATGGGAAAACTCCTCGAGCACTTGATCAAGGCGAGACTCCTAAGAGAAATAGAAAGAAAAGGCGCCCTAAATGAAAATCAGTTCGGATTTCGAGAAGGAAGGTCAACAACAGATGCACTGGCAAAGGTACAAAACATCGCAGACGAAGCAAACGAAAGGATTGGCAGGAAAAGATGCGCCATGACAACACTGGATGTACAGAACGCTTTCAACTCTGCACCATTGGAAGGGATCCTGAAGGAAATCGAAGGAAGAAATGTAGCTGCTTACCTGTACAACATGATTGCTAGCTACCTTAAGGAAAGGGTGCTACTTATAGGAAACAAGGGAGAAATGAACATTACCTGTGGGGTTCCACAAGGCTCCGTAATTGGTCCCACATTGTGGAACATATACTATGATGGGGTACTGAATCTGACAGTCCCTAGGGAAGTTAGCTTGATAGGATACGCAGATGACCTAGCCCTAGTGGTGGTAGGAAAAGATGAGGAAAGTCTGGTGAGAACTTCCAATAGAACATTGAAGGATATAGCCGAGTGGATGACAGCGAAGCAACTTAAGCTTGCCCCTCAGAAATCAGAGGTAGTACTGCTGGCAGCAGGCAGAAAACTCAAAAGCATTACAATCGAACTGGAGGAAACGAACATCTGTAGCCAAGAATCCATTAAATTCTGGGTATCCACATGGACCGAAATATGAAAATGGGAGCCCATGTTAGAAAAATAGCAGAAAAGGCGAAGAAAGCTATGAGCAACATAAGCAGGATAATGCCAAACGTATGTGGCCCCAGAGAAGTTAGCAGAAAAATACTCTGCTCAGTCGCCCAGTCTATCATGCTCTATGGCGCAACAATATGGAAAAGAGCCATAAAAAATAGATATATAGAAATATATTACTAAGTGTCCAAAGAAAAGCAGCCATAAAAATAGCATGTGCATATAGAACAGCATCAACCAAAGCTCTGCTGTTAACTGCAAGAACCCCTCCAATAAATCTGCTGGTGGAAGAGAGAACAATGGTACAAAACAGCGTACCGAAAGGTTTAGCAAGGTCACAAATTATGGGAAAATGGCAACAAGCTTGGGAGATAGACGATGGGACGGCCAACTGGACAAGGAGACTGATAAGAGAGATAGACCCATGGATGAACAGAAAATGGGGAGAGGTGAATTATTTTCTTACACGAGTCCTAACGGGGCATGGATGCTTTCAGGCGTATCTGTTCAGATTTAAAGTGAGTGTTACAGAAGAGTGCAAGTACTGCCGAATGACAGACACGGCTGAACACACAGTTTTTGATTGCATACGTTGGGAAGAACAGAGAAGAAACGCAGAAATGACGACAGGAGAATTAACACCGGAAAACATGATAGGGAAGATGTTCAAAAATGAAGAAAACTGGGAAGACATAAACAAACTCTCCAGGACCATCCTGACAAAGAAAAGACAAGAATTAAACGAATAAGAAGGAAGTACTGAAGAAAAAGGAAGAGCCCTGAACCATCACTATGTCTGCTACTCCGAAGTAATGCCCGAGGGCGGTTCCAGAGTAGCCTGCTTTTGACTCATGAGTGGTTTTTTAGAATCCGACACTACCTGGTCACAGGGCGACCAGGTGTCTTTCGGCGATTTTTCCACTCGCTGAAGAAAAAAAAAACTACCTCTACCCCTACCCCTACCCCTACCCCTACCCCTACCCCTACCCCTACCCCTACCCCTACCCCTACCCCTACCCCTACCCCTACCCCTACCCCTACCCCTACCCCTACCCCTACCCCTACCCCTACCCCTACCCCTACCCCTACCCCTACCCCTACCCCTACCCCTACCCCTACCCCTACCCCTACCCCTACCCCTACCCCTACCCCTACCCCTACCCCTACCCCTACCCCTACCCCTACCCCTACCCCTACCCCTACCCCTACCCCTACCCCTACCCCTACCCCTACCCCTACCCCTACCCCTACCCCTACCCCTACCCCTACCCCTACCCCTACCCCTACCCCTACCCCTACCCCTACCCCTACCCCTACCCCTACCCCTACCCCTACCCCTACCCCTACCCCTACCCCTACCCCTACCCCTACCCCTACCCCTACCCCTACCCCTACCCCTACCCCTACCCCTACCCCTACCCCTACCCCTACCCCTACCCCTACCCCTACCCCTACCCCTACCCCTACCCCTACCCCTACCCCTACCCCTACCCCTACCCCTACCCCTACCCCTACCCCTACCCCTACCCCTACCCCTACCCCTACCCCTACCCCTACCCCTACCCCTACCCCTACCCCTACCCCTACCCCTACCCCTACCCCTACCCCTACCCCTACCCCTACCCCTACCCCTACCCCTACCCCTACCCCTACCCCTACCCCTACCCCTACCCCTACCCCTACCCCTACCCCTACCCCTACCCCTACCCCTACCCCTACCCCTACCCCTACCCCTACCCCTACCCCTACCCCTACCCCTACCCCTACCCCTACCCCTACCCCTACCCCTACCCCTACCCCTACCCCTACCCCTACCCCTACCCCTACCCCTTTTTTGTGCCTGGATGCCCTAACACCTACCGTAATACTATTGGAATTCGAATGTCGTACCACAGGTAAATTAAACATTATTTAAAGTTTGTTTGTAATGTGTTTTTCAATTTCATAGATTTTCGAAATCTAATTACAAAGATTGGTTGGTGACAATAGGAAGGGATCCAACAGAACCTATTTCGAGTAATGTTGTATGTTCAGATCATTTTAAAGCAGATGACTATGAAAAAAATAATGAACGCAGAGTGTTGAAGCCAGGTGTACCATCCCAAAACTTTTCAAGTAGGCCTATAGAAGTTGGTCCACCACTGAATTATCCAAGAAGTATTATTCTGTAAGTACTGGAATTCATTTATATTTTAAAATATTTATGTCACTGACATTTTTAGTGATGAGCAAAGTTGTTTTTTGGAAGTGAAAGCAAAATCTTCAAAAGCATATTCAAGAAAGAAGAATCCTTAGGTTCTACATCAACTGATTCTGTTATAAAAAGGAGAAAACTGCTAAGCTCCTCTCCATCATCTGCAAATTCCTCAGTTAAAAGAAGACTTATAAGGACATTCCATACTTATTGGTAAGACTTTTTAATAAATATTGCAAATGAAAATTTTGAAATATAGGTAGGTATTTTAAATAGTCAGCATCAAGTTCTAAAAGATGTACCTTCAATGAATGGTCATCTAATAATAAATTTTTTATTCCAGTCTACCATCAGATACTGAAAATGTACGGCAAAGGAATACACACTAATCGTACACAGTTATTATCAGCAAAACTGAAAAATTTAAAGAAAACTTGTGCAAGAAGAAAGATGAAAATCAAATCATTGACTCAAATACTTCGTGAGGTGAAGAAAAAGTTTACTTTATCGAAAGAAGCTACTCTTGCACTTGAAGCATCTATCAGTGGAATTCCTTTAGCAATTGTAAGAAGGATGATAACAAACTCCAAAGTGAAGGGGAAAAAGCCATTAACAAAACAGACATTTCCAGCTGAACTTAGAAGTTTTGCAATGACGCTGCAATTTTATAGCACCAAGGCCTACAAGTATGTACAAGAAATTTTCAATCTGGCACTCCCTGCACCTGCCACAATAAGCAGATGGTTTGCTAAAATTGATTGTAGCCCAGGTTTCACTAAACCAAGTATCGAGTTGCTTAGAATGAAATCTGAGGATTTTAAAAGGAGATATAATAAGACTCTATTATGTGCGTTAATACTCGATGAAATGTGTATAAAAAAAGAGCTCATAAGCGATAGACACACACAAAAAATTTGGGGGTATACTGATATTGGTACAGAAATAGATATTTCTAATGAGCAAGAACTTGCTACAGAAGCATTGGTGCTGGTGGTGGTTGGTATCAATGATAATTTCAAAATACCATTTGCATATTTTTTTGTTAATAAGATTTCAGGAGAAGAGAAGGCAAATGTTGTACTTGAAGCCCTGCGCCAACTAAGCCAAACTTCTTGCAAAATAGTAAGTGTTACCTGCGATGGGCCAACTGTGCACTTCAAGATGATGAAATCATTAGGCTGCCAAGTTACTCAAATTGAAAATTTGAAGAATTATTTTTTACATCCTGTCACACAAGAAAAAGTGTTTGTAATATTCGATGTATGTCATATGTTAAAATTGGTGAGAAATAATTGGGCAATATCGGAAGTTATATTAGATCCCATAGGAAACGAAATCAGCATAAGGATCACGAGACTCGACTCGATCAAATCGACTTGACTCGTTATCGTGTCTATGAAGTTGTTCACGAACGTCGATCGAATATGGAATATGCTATCTTAACTAGAGAGTTAAGTACAATCGAGTACTAGATTCCATATTCGATCGACGTTTGTAAAGAACTTCATAGACGCCATAACGAGTTAAGTCGATTTGATCGAGTCGAGTCTCGTGATCCCTACCCAGATGGGATTTGATTGAAAAGTTGTATCAGCACCAAAAGAATGAAAGCCTTACTCTAGCGAACAAGCTGAAAAGCAAACATTTACAATGGAGGACAGTTAAAATGAAGGTAAATAATAATAGACAACTCTACAATTCAGTTTTGATATGCTTTCAACAGTTTTATTGTGGACTGCCTCATGTAAATCACTAGATTTTGTAAATTTCGTAATAGTTTGTTTTTTCTCAATAAAAACTGAATGTAAAACAGTGCATATTCTTAATTTACCAAGTTATCAAAGGAACATTTTGATGTAAAGAAATAAAAAAAGGGCATATTCTTAATTTACCAAGATATCAAGGGAACATTTTGGTTTATAGAGATTTATAGTGGGTTTGATGAATTTCATTTTCCAGGTGAACGTTGCTGCACAAACACTCAGCTCGAGTGTAGCTGATGCACTATCATTCCTATCCGATGTCCTTCGTTTGGAAGAATTTCAGAATGTTCAAACAACAGTCGAGTTCATCAAAATCATTGATGGGTTATTTGATATTCTAAATTCCCGAAATATTCATACTAGAGGAATGAAAATACCAATAAAAAAGGAAAACTGTAATCAATGGAAACCTTTTATTACCAAAGCAATAGATTATTTGGGCAAGTGTAAAACCAAAGACGGTGTTTTACTGTTCAAAACCAAAAAGAGAACCCCAATCCTCGGATTTATTATATCAGCTCAACCTATTGTTGATATTTATGAAGCCGAGATAGTGAAAAAAGAAAATTTGAATTATTTGTTGACGTACAAGTTCAGTCAGGATCATTTGGAGCTATTCTTCTGCAGTGTGAGGTATGAAAGACAAAATCATATTTACTTTTAAAAAATTCAACAATTTGGGAACTGTAACTATATATTTTTCATTACTTTCAGATCCAGAAATGGTTGGGTAAACAACCCAAACTGCCTTCAGTTTATGTACACATACCGTAGACTGTTGATGCACCAAACGCAAAGAGATTCAAGTGGAAATTGCGTTGCACAGGACCAAACAGATATCTTGATTTGGAAATCAACAACCGAGTCTTTTTTGAGTGTGAGCGATGTCCATAAGGACAGAAAAACATGAGAAGCAACTGAATGAATTGGAGACCTCACTAAGTTTATTTTTGCCCACATTCTTGAATGAATATTCAGAAAATGTTGTAGCCTATGTGTCAGGTTTTGTAGTTAGACAATTAGAAAATAAGTTGAAATGCTTTAAATGTATCAGAGCATTGTATTTGGAGGAATATGATGAATTGGACAATACAATACAATTCGTAGATTTCAAAAATAAAGGGGGTTTAATATATTCATCAAGAAGTGTACGTCAAATCTGTAATAAAATTGAAAAAAAAATTCAGCTGACTTCGAAATTATGTGGAGATAATTTACCAATGAATGATAATTTCATAAAAATATTATTGAAGGAGACTGTACATTTTATGGAGAATCATAATATATTCAGTTGTTTGGATGATCATGTATTTGATTACTCCATAGAAGATGTGAGTCATAAAAAAATATTAATCGAAAAAATCATCCGGGCTTATGGTTCCTTGAGAATCCATAGTATAGTCAATAGAATTAATGAGAGAGTAAAGGGAAAAAATATACGACAAATATATAGTAAATAGATTCTTTTTAAAAATCAATGATTGAAGTTAATTTTTAATAGCACCATAGTTTGTGGTTCGTTGTTATGCACTATATTTTTATTGTTTCCAGAGCCATTTGAAGGTTTATTTTTGTTCTGTTACCATTCAACAGATTTTCTTATTTATCTTTAGTTAACAGGAAGGAGGGGGTTAATATCATTTGTATTACCAAATATGTTTTATATGTATGTATAAATGTTTATGTTTGTAGATTGTATATGTTTTTAGATGTACCTAAGTATCGAATTTGTTACATATGTATTTATTCTTATCCAAAATTCTATCTCGTACATACCACGCCAGCCTCTTTTATTTTATATCATGCTTAAAATAATCTCTATATATTTATACATATTATGTCCTTTAGTATTTCTTATCTTTAGTTTATTTTTCGTTCTACCTTAAATGAATAGTTGTTTCATGTTTTTTATCTTAATATTTAAATCATATGTCATACTCACATTCGTATAAGTATCTATGTATTTTTATGTATTTTATGTTTATTAGGGTGCCTAATTAAATAAAGATCCATCTATGTATTGCACACATCTAAGTTATTTTTAAAACACCGTCTTATAAGGGTATTGAGTTCTATAACCATCTACCCACATACATCAAAAATGAAAACAATAGTCATGCTTTCAAACGATAATAGAGGATAGGATAGGAAATTTTTATGATCTAGAATAATATACCGGGTGACCACGAGGTGAGGTACGCCCCCCAATTTTTGGTATTGTATTTCTGGTTCCTTTCGGAATTCTTCAAATCTTTTCATTCGAGTAATCTGATAATTCATCATCTTTCAACATAACAATGTGAA
Organism: Chrysolina oricalcia; assembly: GCA_944452925.2. Classification (NCBI taxonomy): domain Eukaryota; kingdom Metazoa; phylum Arthropoda; class Insecta; order Coleoptera; family Chrysomelidae; genus Chrysolina; species Chrysolina oricalcia. Next base: position 35,034,680 of record OX101825.2, on the reverse strand, counting down.
AAGAGTATGTTGCTATTTGAGAAATGGCAGTTGTGAGCCTTTCTTTATGGGTACTAATCCGTTTTGAGGAAATGTTTGATAATTGATGGGAAATATGGTTGCTGCAATTACATGGGAAGCTCAATTTTCAGCTGTATCTTACCTCGAACCTTCCTCTCGTAAATGCTGACGCCGTTCGTCAGTTGTGATGATTTGAGTTTGATGTTCATGGCCAACTTTGTTCGATTGAACAATCAACTGTATCTCCGCCATTTTTCAACCGATTTTCAATTTTGGAGAACAGTGTTATCACAAATTGCGTGTTCTTCCTGATAATGAAAAAAATTGTAAAGGGTGTCATTTAAAAAAAAAAGTTTGGGGTCACTTCCGGTTAAACCGGAAGTGGTGAATTTTCGGTTATGGAGTCAAAATATGCGTATTTGAGTAATATATCGACGTTCCAAATTTGAAACCTGTATCTTCAAAACTATAGAAAAATTGGGGGGCGTACCTCACCCCGTGGTCACCCGGTATATGTCTCGAAGACACCCTGATTCATTTTAATGTTTGTTGTGTTGTACAAGTCCCAAAGGTTTCTTTTTTTTTTGATAAATTGACTTGACTGTTATCACTGTTGTGATCTTGAGGATAATAAAGTATTAGTTCAAATTTGAATTTTATTATTGTTTCATGTTATTTAAAATCCTTCACTTAAATGGGTGTGAAATTTTGAAGAAATCCATAGGAATTGTTCGTTTTTTTATGAATAGGACTTTGTGGTGTATCACCAATTAACATTGAACAGATTACTCTGGGATTTTCATAGAATTTATACAGAAATGCTAATCATCTGATGAATAATAATCCCAGATGTTATGTTATTTTCTGATGTGAACCTGTCTTTTGAATTTACTTCAATAAAATGTTGAAAATCTTTGTATACTCATTGATGACGGAATTTTTTTTTAAATAATTAGATGTCCTTCTGATTCCATTTCTCAAGACATGGATTTCCGGACAAGTGTAAAAATTTGAAAACCAGCATTTATTGAAATTTACCAAACAGAAAAAAGCTTCAGGTCTGTCACATAGTAGATTATTCTGTTTTCTTTTCAGTGCATTTGAATAGCTGCTTGTTTTAAAAGTTTTTTCTCATGTGAAAATTTGATGCTTCGTCAACGGAATGGTGGGCATCAAATACAATTCCATTTATTTGCGGTATATTATTATACGCGTATAACTTCTCAAATTTCAATTTTATGTAGTCTTGATTTCCACAATTCCAATTTTTTGAAGTTCGTCCCACAGACCTGCGAGGTCGATGTTTCATCTGCGAAAATTTAGGAATGCCGGCCCTGTATTTTGGGTAACAACCAGTGATTTGAACTTTGTGGCTGTCAATCCACGAAAGTAATTTACATCTCGCTTTGTTTCATTCGTTAAAAGAGTACAACCGATTATAAATAAGTTGTGCCAAGACTGCCAACGTAATGCGGAATCAATATGGCGGCCATGGATGAGGGGCTATTTTGTTATCATTGGAAGAGAGGCCATGTGATATCTATTTCTTTTATGAGGTCTGTGATGGGACAGCATCAAAATAAGGGTTTTTTGAAGGAACCTGCATTAAAATGACGTCAAATATTCAGGTTTGTAACTAATCACGCTAGATGACTCTCGCGTTTGCGTCCAACACCAATTACACGGGCATTGACTAACTATCTTACTTCTATATAAACAATGGTACAACGTATTAAAAGAGATAGCCAAGAGAATGGCAGAGGAGTTGGATATGGTAAAAAAAGTTATCACCGAGATACCCAATACAAAAAAGAAATGAAAAAAGTCATTAGCAAACTGGATGGTTACGTGAATAGAATTCCCAAAGCGGTAGGAGTAATGGCAGAGGTGTTAGAAGAACTCAATGCGGAGGAAAGGGCAGAGAAAAGACAGAAGCCCGAAGACACAACACAGACACAGATACAGATTATCAAAGAAAAAAATGGAAATAGGGACTCAAACAGTGAACGAGAAGGAAACAAGGGAGGGGAGGTAGGCACCCAAACAGTAGATGAGAATGAGGAGAGGAATAAGGTAGCGATGCTGAGCATGATAGAAAAAGAAATGGAGAAGGATCTGAATGAAGAAAATATAGAAGAACTCATTGAGCTGCAATGGCCAGAGGAAGCGTTCCAGAAATGTAAGACGAGCACAGATCTAGAGACAATAAAAAATGGAAGAGTGGTCATAATTTTAACGAAACAGGTAGACGAGAATAGGGATAAAACTACTCAAATGGTTGCAGAAAGAAACCAACAAATTGCCAAGATCCTAGAGCAGGGAGACCTAGAAGCAGAAAAATTGGTCGGAGCAAAAACGGTTAGCGTATTGATGGAAGAGCACGGGGAATTCATGGAGACAGAAGAAAAGTTCACATACATCATCACCACGGAGGAACCAGACAGAAATAATCTCAGAAAGAATCTGAAGAAGGTCCTCGAGATATCCAGAAAGAACGACGCAAGGAAATAGCGTGTGTGACTTCAAAGGAAATTGATAAAATAGGCATACTGCATACGGTGGGAAGAACAAAGGCAAATAGCTGAAGCTACGACAGGGGAATTAACCCCAGAAAACATGGTTGGAAAGATGTTCGAAAACAAGAAAAACTGGGAAGCCGTTGACAAACTCTCTAAGGCCATAATAACGATGAAAAGGAAAGAACTGAACGAATGAGGATCGTAAAATCGAGTTAAAAAAGGGGGAGAGCCTCACAACATCATCTAAGTATGCTTCTTCCGAAGTAATGCCTGAGGGCAATTCCAGAGAAGCCTACCTGGACATAAGAGTGGGTTTTTAGTCGGTAAAAATTCGACACTGTCAGGTCATGGGGCGACCTTTCGTCTTTTAGAAGATTTTCCTACTCCCGAAAAAAAAAACTACTACTGCTACTGCTACTGCTACTGCTACTGCTACTGCTACTGCTACTGCTACTGCTACTGCTACTGCTACTGCTACTGCTACTGCTACTGCTACTGCTACTGCTACTGCTACTGCTACTGCTACTGCTACTGCTACTGCTACTGCTACTGCTACTGCTACTGCTACTGCTACTGCTACTGCTACTGCTACTGCTACTGCTACTGCTACTGCTACTGCTACTGCTACTGCTACTGCTACTGCTACTGCTACTGCTACTGCTACTGCTACTGCTACTGCTACTGCTACTGCTACTGCTACTGCTACTGCTACTGCTACTGCTACTGCTACTGCTACTGCTACTGCTACTGCTACTGCTACTGCTACTGCTACTGCTACTGCTACTGCTACTGCTACTGCTACTGCTACTGCTACTGCTACTGCTACTGCTACTGCTACTGCTACTGCTACTGCTACTGCTACTGCTACTGCTACTGCTACTGCTACTGCTACTGCTACTGCTACTGCTACTGCTACTGCTACTGCTACTGCTACTGCTACTGCTACTGCTACTGCTACTGCTACTGCTACTGCTACTGCTACTGCCCCTGCTACTGCTACTGCTACTGCTACTGCTACTGCTATTACTACTGCTACTGCTACTGCTACTGCTACTGCTACTGCTACTGCTACTGCTACTGCTACTGCTACTGCTACTGCTACTGCTACTGCTACTGCTACTGCTACTGCTACTGCTACTGCTACTGCTACTGCTACTGCTACTGCTACTGCTACTGCTACTGCTACTGCTACTGCTACTGTTACTGCTATTACTACTGCTACTGCTACTGCTACTGCTACTGCTACTGCTACTGCTACTGCTACTGCTACTGCTACTGCTACTGCTACTGCTACTGCTACTGCTACTGCTACTGCTACTGCTACTGCTACTGCTACTGCTACTGCTACTGCTACTGCTACTGCTACTGCTACTGCTACTGCTACTGCTACTGCTACTGCTACTGCTACTGCTACTGCTACTGCTACTGCTACTGCTACTGCTACTGCTACTGCTACTGCTACTGCTACTGCTACTGCTACTGCTACTGACACTGCTACTGCTACTGCTACTGCTACTGCTACTGCTACTGCTACTGCTACTGCTACTGCTACTGCTACTGTTATGATTGAATATCTTTTTTTCTTCAAACTCTATAATGACATTCCAGAATCTGTCATCAAAACATCATATCTAACATCTGAAGGAACTATGAATGATAACTATGATTCCTAACAATTCTCCCTTTCTTTTTTATGTTATATAGTCTTCAAGATAACTTGGACGTCTACAACTTGTCGTTGGCCGAGCATGACTCAAAACATCAGAATGAGTTGGTTCACAAACAGTATGATCCGGAACTTCGGAATGATTTGGTTCGCATTCAGCGTTTGATGAAAATATTTCTTCAGTGTTTGAAATTGGTGTATCACTCAGCGAATTATCAGTTGCCTGTGAAACAGGACTTGCTTCCATGTCAAAAGTTTCCATCAATATGTTGAAAGGAATTGAATCGTTAATCGTAATATCTCCTTCTCCATATCTCTCCCTCATCTGATTGACATGTATGCGTACTAAATTTTGGCGTTCTCGATTCAGCAAAACATTAAACATCACATTTCCAATTCGTTCGATGATCTTACCAGGAATCCAACTGTAACGATTATTCCTGTAAATTTTGACAAATACCAAATTTTCCGGTTTAAAACTCTCACTGAATGCATGAGTTTCAGTTTGATGCACTGGCTTTCGTTCAGAAGCTGACAACAGATCAAAAATAGTTCGCATTTTTCTTCTCAGTAGTACCTCAGCTGGTGATTTATTTTCAGGTACTGCTCGAGCTGGTGTTGACCTGTAAGCAACTAAGAATTGTTGAATATGAGTTTCATCTGGATGTCCTTCCCTCTTGAATTTTTTCAATGCCCTCTTGAAAGTATCCACAAAGCGTTCAGCTTGACCATTCGATTGGGGCCAATAAGGGGCTGTACGAATGTGTTGTATGCCATGAAACATACAATAATTTTTGAAGACTCCACTTGTGAATTGGGTTCCATTATCCGTAACCAAGGTTTGTGGATATCCAAAACGTGAGCAAACCTCATTCAATTTTTGTACTGCGAATTGAGAAGTAATTATCTTCGTTGGAAATACTTCTGGTCATTTCGAGTACGAATCTATAATCAGCATATAATAGAAACCATCAACTGAATCAGCAAAATCTATATGAATTCTCTGCCAGGGGTATTCGGATTTTGGCCAATTGGAAGGTGCAATCTGCGATGGCGATTTAGCATTTTCTGCACAAGAACTACAATTTCGAACGAAGTCTACTATGTCTTTGTCTATATTGGGCCAGTACACATAACTTCTTGCGATAGATTTCATCCTCTCTTGACCTGGATGTCCCGCATGTAATTAATTTAAAATTTTCTGATGAAACACTTTCGGAATAACTATTCTGTTTCCAAACATCAAACCGCCTTTGACTACTGAAAGGAAATCTTTTCTGCAAAAATATTTTATGCAATCGTTATTGACGTTTTTCATATTTGATGGCCAGGTATTCTGAATATAGTGTATAACTTTTTGCAAGACTGCATCATTTTCTGTTTCTTGGAGATCTAGTTTATATGTAATTGGAAGATTGTAGAGTGTTTCATCAAAAATTTTACATACTTCCGACTCCAAATTTACTGCGGTAATGACATACTCCTCATCATCATTGTGTATATTAACAAGTCTTGAGAGAATGTCTGCATGTCCAAATTCTGTCGTTTTCACATATTCGATAATGAAATCATATGCTTTCAGAATAAGTGCCCATCGCTGTAGACGATTAGCTATATAATTTGGAATTCCTTTTTTTGATCCAAAAATTGCGAGAAGGGGTTTATGGTCAGTTTGTACAGTGAAGCGTCGACCATACATCATTCTATGAAATTTTGTTACAGCAAAAACCAAGGCTGCAGCTTCTTTCTCTATTTGACTGTATTTTATTTCTGCTTCCGTCAAAGTTCTAGATGCATAATAAATCGCTTTGATTGATCCATTTGTGAACCGGTGAAAAATACAAGCACCTATACCCGAATTACTCGCATCTGCTGCCACAACAATTTCATGCTCGGGATTATAATGTGTTAAAAGTAATTTCGATTGGAGAATATTTTTGAATTCTTCAAACGACTTTTGGCATCTCGGGGTCCATTCAAAAGCGGAATCCTTCTTGAGAAGTTCATCTAATGGCTGTGTCAGAATGTGCATATTTCTGATGAATTTTCCATATTATTTATGGCACCAAGAAACGAACGGAGCGTTGTTATGTCATTTGGAGGTGGCATGTTTCTAATAGCATCCGTTTTCAGAGGATCCGGCTGAATCCCTTTATCGTTTAAAATGAATCCCAAGTACTTCAATTCTTCAACACCCAATTTACATTTTTCAATTTTCAAATGGAACCCGAATTCCTTGATTCGCTCAAGAACTTTCAACAAGTTTTCTTCGTTTTCCTGGGCATTTTTACCAGAAATGAGAATATCGTCAATATAAGCAGCTGTTCCATTCAATCCGGATATCATGATATCTACTATTTGTTGAAAAATGGATGGAGCTACTTTGATTCCAAAAGGCATCCGATTATATTGAAATAACCCGTGATGAGTATTTATTGTCAAAAATTTTCGGGATGATTCATTTACTTCTATTTGCAAAAATGCATCAGAGAGATCGATTACACTAAACATCATGCAATTTCCCAATTTTGCAAAAATGTCCTCAGCCGTAGGTAGTGGGTAGTGATGGGACTCGAGTGCATTATTGAGTCCTGTTGAAAAATCACTACAAATTGTTATTTCTCCACTTGACTTTTTTGTAACAACTATCGGAGCTGCCCATTCTGAATATTCAATAGGTGAAATAATTCCTAGTTGTTGCAGTCGTTCCAATTCCTGATCAACTTTACTCATGACAGCATATGCCACTGGCCTTTTTGGGCAGGATACAGGACTAGCATGTTCGTGTATATTGAGGTCTACCTTTAGTTTTGTACAGCAACCTAAAGAATCCCTGAACACTTCTGGAAAACGTGTTTTCAGTAATTTACCATCAAAACAAAGAGATTCATGTTCATATATTCTGCTGCATATGGAGTTAATTGGAACATCCCATAAAACAAACTTTGTGATCCAATCAATATCCAGTATGTTCAAATCAGCAACTGAAGTAACGAAACATTTTCCGCCGTATGACATCTGATTGAAACTTATTTCACAAGGAAATTCTGACACAAGGCGTAGTGTGTTGCCAGATGCGTTCCTAGCCGAATGATTTGTAACCTGGCATTTTGGATTTCCTATCGAATTCAATGTTTTTTCGGAGATAATAGTAATGTCTGATGCTGTACCGCTACCGCTGCCGCTACCGCTGCCGCTACCGCTACCGCTACCGCTACCGCTACCGCTACCGCTACCGCTACCGCTACCGCTACCGCTACCGCTACCGCTACCGCTACCGCTGCCGCTACCGCTACCGCTACCGCTACCGCTACTCCTACTGCTACTACTTACTTACCTCGGGGGCTCACACCTAGTGAGTACGGGAATTGGCGATCCCGAGGTACCCTAGCTGGATACTCACCTTTCTTCAACTAGTCTTGGGGGGTTCCCTTATCTTCTACCTTTACTGTCAGGCCTCACTTGGCCAACTCTTGTTCTTTTCCGATCCCGACGCTATTAGAGCATTCGAGGGCTAGGGATCTTTCATTTCTCCTGTCTATATCTGCGATGGAGTAAATGGAGTAAACTAGAAAAATCCAGAACCTAAGACGTTAGCTACCGTGTCGAGGGGTGCGTGACCACACGGACGTGGTCGCGAACGGTGCTTCCGGGATACCGGGCGACCTCCCGGAATATAAAGCCTTACTAGCGCAAGCGGGGCTCTGCGCCAGCGGACCTGGATTTTCCCTAGCTACTCGTGGGATTAAAATGGATATGGAAAATAAACAAAATTTTACAGAAGACATTGCAGACAAGAGAGACTCAAATATACCGAAACCGTTCCAAAAGCAGTATAAAATAGAACATTCTCCAAAAAGAGTTCAAACTTCAAGACGGGAGAGAGCTCCAACTCAATAACAGAAAATGATAAAAAAAAGGGAGGAGACCCCAGAGAAAAATGAGAAAAAAAAGCAGAATTTTCACTGAAGTCGGAAAAAGAGTACAACGCATTAAAAGAGATAGCCAAGAGAATGGCAGAGGAGTTGGATTTGGTGAAAAAAGTTATCACCGAGATACCCAATACAAAAAAAGAAATAAAAAAAGCCATTAGCAAACTGGATGGTTACGTGAATAGAATTTCCAAAGCGGTAGGAGTAATGGCAGAGGTGTTAGAAGAACTCAATGCGGAGGAAAGGGCAGAGAAAAGACAGAAGCCCGAAGACACAACACAGACACAGATACAGATTATCAAAGAAAAAATGGAAATAGGGTTTCAAACAGTGAATGAGAAGGAAACAAGGGAGGTAGGTACCCAAACAGTAGATGAGAATGAGGAGAGGAATAAGGTAGCGATGCTGAGCATGATAGAAAAAGAAATGGAGAAGGATCTGAATGAAGAAAATATAGAAGAACTCATTGAGCTGCAATGGCCAGAGGAAGCGTTCCAGAAATGTGAGACGAGCACAGATCTAGAGACAATAAAAAATGGAAGAGTGGTCATAATTATAACGAAACAGGGAGACAAGAATAGGGATAAAACTACTCAAATGGTTGCAGAAAGAAACCAACAAATTGCCAAGATCCTAGAGCAGGGAGACCTAGAAGCAGGAAAATTGGTCGGAGCAAAAACGGTTAGCGTATTGATGGAAGAGCACGGGGAATTCATGGAGACAGAAGAAAAGTTCACATACATCATCACCACGGAGGGAGCGGATACTGAACCAGACAGAAATAATCTCAGAAAGAATCTGAATAAGGTCCTCGAGATATCCAGAAAGAACGACGGCAAGGAAATAGCGTGTGCGACTTCAAAGGAAATTGATAAAATAGGCATTAGAAAGTACCTAGAATATGCGGGACGAAAACAGGAAGTAAGCACTGTGCTGTATGAAGAACACAACGCAGGATGGAAAGGGATCAAGAAGAGGCAAGACGAAGAGGTTATCATACTGAAGCCAACAGGGCAAATAACACTAGCTCAAATCATAAAAAACATGAAAGAAAAAGTCGATACAGAAGGTATAGCGATTGATAAAATCAATAAAGTACACAACGGTAACATACAGGTCAAAATAAAAGGAAATGAAGAAAAGAACAGAGTTCTCTTCCGGGAAGCAATGACAAAAGAACTAAGAGGGGAGGCCGAGGTACACATGAAGCAGATAACCCAAACGTTTATGATACTGGATATAGACGAGACAGTGTCAGAGGAAGAGTTGAAGGCGGTCCTGGTAAAGGAAACAAATGCTCGAGAGGTAGAAGAAATGCAAATCAAACTATCGGAGAAATTAAATGACAGAGGACTCAAATACGCGTTCATTACAATAAGAGAGAATGCTGCCAAAAAAAAATGGAAAAAAAGATTAGGATAGGAAAGGGTTGGAACAGGTGGCGTATCAGAAAAGTCGAGGAGGCTAAGAAATGCTACAAGTGTCATAAAATAGGGCATATATCGAGAGACTGTAGTGAAAAAGAGGAAGAAGCAAGATGTTACAAATGCGATGAGACGGGACACGTAAAAAAAGAATGCCAATGGGTGCAAAAATGTTATAGGTGTGAAGAAGAGGGACACAAAGCAGACTCAATGAGATGCCCAGAATACCGAAAGCGACAGGAAGAGCGAAATAAGGAGAATAAGGGTGTGGAAGGGAGCTCGTGATATGGATAAACTTACCGTATTACAGGGAAATCTAGATAGGGGCAGGGAAGCAACAGACCTGATGTATAAACAGGCGGAAGAGAGGGTAGCGGATATAGTTATCATGGCAGAACCTAACAGAAAAAAAGTAGTTAATAGTGACTGGATAGTAGACAGAAATATGGATGTGGCAATATACATTCGTCATAAAAAAATAAATGCAACTAATAAAGGCAATGGATCAGGCTTCGTCTGGATCGAAACTAATAGTGTAATAATCTACGGGTGCTACATATCCCCAAATTCGGACATAAACACATTCAATGAATTTCTGAAGAAAAATGATGAGGGCGAACAAAAACAATCATGAACCACTGAAAATAAGAAGTCGAGAAGAATATAAGCAAAGCAGACATAATCTGAAAAAGACAATCCTAGAGGCCAAAAAGAAATCGTGGAAAACACTGATAGAGGAAGTAGATGCGGACGTATGGGGAAAGGGATACCAAATAATAACCAACAAGTGTAGAGGTAAATCACCGATAGGACGACGGAAGAAAAACAAATGGATTTCGCAAACACACTGTTTCCATCTCACCAGATCACAAAATGGGATAGACTACCATTAGCACCAGAAGATTTACCACCTTTCACAATGGATGAACTCATGAAAGCCAACGAAAAGCTCAAAGAGAAAAAAGCTCCAGGTCCAGATGATCTCCCTGCGGAAGTTATCAAGGCGGTCCTTAAGGCGCACCCGGAAAAATGTCTGAGGATAATGAACCTCCTATTAAAAACGGGGCTTATTCCTAAAGAATGGAAGATAGCCAGACTTGTGCTAATCGAGAAAGGCAAAAATGCATCGTACAGGCCTATATGTATATTGAACATCATGGGAAAACTCCTCGAATACCTGATCAAGAAGAGACTGATGAAAGAAATAGAAAGAAGAGGTGATCTGAGCGAGAACCAGTTTGGCTTCCGGGAAGGCAGGTCTACTGTAGGGGCACTGGCAAAAGTACAAAGTATTGCAGATGAAGCAAATGAAAGGATAGGCAGAAAGAGATGTGCCATGATAACGCTGGATGTACAGAATGCTTTCAATTCGGCACCTGAAAGAAATCAAAAGAAGAAACATGCCTGCATATTTATACAATATGATTGCCAGTTACCTGGAAGGGAGGGTCCTATTAATAGGAACCAAAGGGAAATTGAATATATCGTGTGGGGTACCACAAGGTTCGGTAATTGGCCCCACACTATGGAATATTTACTACGACGGGGTACTAAATTGAACGGTCCCTAGGGGAGTTACCCTAATAGGGTACGCAGATGACCTGGCCGTACTGGCGGTAGCAAAGGATGAGGAGAGCCTAGGGAGAACATCCAATAGAGCCCTTAAGGATATAACCGAATGGATGAAAGCAAAGCAACTCAAGCTTGCCCCTCAGAAGTCAGAGGTAGTACTGTTGGCAGCAGGGAGAAAATTGAAAAGCGTCACACTGGAATTGGAGGATACGAAAATCCATAGCCAAGACTCCATTAAGTACTTGGGTATATATATGGACAAAAACATGAAAATGGGAGCTCATATGAAAAAAATTGCAGAAAAAGCGGGAAAAGCTATAGGTAATATATGCAGGATAATGCCGAACTTCGGAGGCCCCCGAGAAGGCAACAGAAGGATACTATGCTCTGTCGCCCAGTCGATTATGCTCTACGGCACATCAATATGGAAAAGAGCTATAGAAAAAAAATACATAAAAATATTCTACTGAGCCTCCAAAAAAAAGCAGCCATGAAAATAGCATGCGTCTACAGAACGGCATCAACCGAAGCTCTGCTGATGATTGCAAGAACCCCCCCAATAGATCTGCTGGTGGAAGAGCGAACGATGGTACAAAACAGCGTACCAAGAGGGATAGCACTGTCACAAATCATCGAAAAATGGCAACAATCTTGGGAGATAGACGTTGGAAAGGCCAATTGGACAAAAATACTTATAAGAGACGTACAATCATGGATGGACAGGAAATGGGGAAAGGTAAATTACTTCCTCACACAGGTACTAACAGGACATGGGTAGTAAATATACTATGATACTTCTAGAATTTTCCTTATGGACTTTTACATGTTAAAAAGGCTAAGTTCGATTTTGTCTCATTTTGTGGTGGGGGTAACAATCAGGCTCAAGTTCATCGTGACGTAGTCGAAATTAGGCTCGCGTCCCACAGGCTTATGATCAAAGTATGGCGGTATGGCGTATAGAAAAAATAATGGAAAACGTTCACCCCTCCAGCACCCCCATATTTACCAAAAATTAACCAATCATAACGTATGACACCTCTTTGGAAAGATATTGTCGTATAGGGTACGAAAAAACATGTCGACATATTATACAGAGTGTTTGAGAATACGTCGTTGAAGAAAACACAGCATATCATATAGGGTGTCCCAAAATTAATGAAAAAATTAGTCAGCCTTGCGGGAGAGGTATTAGCTTTTGATGAAAGTATGGTCGTTCAGAGTACAGAAAAAAATTATTAATACCGCGTTCACCCCCCCCCCCTCAGAACCCCCATATAGAGAACATCCTAGCAAATTTTTGATACGCTACTGTGAATCTGCCGTAATTTGGGGGACCCCCCGGGTACCTCATAGAGAACATCCTAGCAAATTTTTTATACTCCACTGTGAATCTGCCGTAATTTGGGGGACCCCCCAGGTACCTCATAGAGAACATCCTAGCAAATTTTTGATACTCCACTGTGAATCTGCCGTAATTTGGCGGACCCTCCGGATACCTCATAGAGAACATCCTAGTAAATTTTTGATACGTCACTGTGAATCTGCCGTAATTTGGGGGACCCACCCGGGCACTTCATAGAGAACATCCTAGCAAATTTTTGATACGTTAAATCAAGGATCTTCGGTACACATCTCTAACGAATTTTTGACACCCAGCTGAGATTCACTGATATGGATTCATCATATGAGTGATAGAAAAAATGTAAGTCTTCATTATTCTTCTAGATGGCCCTCCGCCCACCATTGTGAACATCCTATCAAATTTTCAACAATGTTCATCACTCGTCACTAACCTAACCAGCCTTTATTTTATCAGTTCTAAAATTGCAGATTGAAATGAAAAAAAAAGATGCGATGCTGTGGCTTGAACCAGCTACCTATTGCTTTGTTACCAGCCATCCTATCGATACGGCTATGAAGCGTGTTTGTATATTTAGATGAAATGGTTGTTCATAAAAGAGAATGTGAAAGGCAAACTGCGGGGTGCGTCGTTACTTCATCAATCTGTTTTTTGTAATGTGAATCTGAGTTATTCTGAGTGTCATGTATCTATATCAGGTATGGTTAATTATCAAATGATTGAAACAAATAGATGCGTAATTTTGACCGTTCTATATCTGAATGGGAAATAAATATTTGGCAGTCCGCACCTTATTGGTGAAGAGTAATTCAATCAATAACTAATGAACGAGTATTTTGGCAGTCCGCTGTGCCATATAGGGCGTCTCTTAATAAATGAGTATTTTTGATAATAAACAATTTTCTTTGGTTTAACGAAATGTTGGAGAGGGCCCTGTACATCAATGAGGCATTCGAAATAAATATTTGAAAGTCCGTCCCTTATTAGTGAAGAGTAAATCAATCAATAACTAATAGATGAGTATTTTTGGCGCTATGCCATCTTATTAGTAATTTGGAAATAGCAAATCGATTCATAGTAATTTTGGAAGCTCCTTGTATACATTTTTGACAATAAACAATTTTCTGTGGTTCAACTAAATTCTGGAAAGAGTCCTGTACTTCAATGGGGCATTCGAAACAAATATTTGGCAGTCCGTCCCTCATAAGTGAAGAGTAAATCAATCAATAACTAATAGATGAGTATTTTTGGCTGTTCGCTATGCAATATTATTAGTAATTTAGGTACAACAAATCGATTCAAAGTAATTTTGGAAGCTCCTTGTATACATTTTGGATAATAAACAATTTTCTGTGGTTCAACTAAATTTTGGAGAGGGCCCTGTTCATCAATGGGGAATTCGAAACAAATATTCGGCAGTCCATCCCTCATTACTGAAGAGTAAATCAATCAATAACTAATAGATGAGTATTTTTGGCTGATCGCTATGCAATTTTATTAGTAATTTGGGAATAACAAATCGATTCAAAGTAATTTTGGAAGCTCCTTGTATACATTTTAATCAATAAACAATTTTCTGTGGTTCAACTAAATTTTGGAGAGAGTCCTGTACTTCAATCAGGCATTCGAAACAAATATTTGGCAGTCCGTCCCTCATTAGTGAAGAGTAAATCAATCAATAAGTAATATATGACTATTTTTGGCTGTTTGCTATGCAATATTATTAGTAATTTAGGTATAATAAATCGATTCAAAGTAATTTTGGAAGCTATTTGTATACATTTTGGACAATAAACAATTTTCTGTGGTTCAACTAAATTTTGGAGAGGGCCCTGTACATCAATGGGGAATTCAAAACAAATATTCGGCAGTCCGTCCCTCATTAGTGAAGAGTACATCAATCAATAACTAATAGATGAGTATTTTTGGCTGTTCGCTATGCAATCTTATTAGTAATTTGGGTATAACAAATCGATTCAAAGTAATTTTGGAGGCTCCTTGTATACATTTTTGATAATAAACCCCTAATATTTCAACGTGCGATACAGTCTACTGATATAAGAGACACGGTTTTAAAGTGTGATACTATGCATTAATTCAACTATTTTTTTCCCTTGGTGTTTTGGCATCAACTGTTATGGTCTTTAGCCATGTGTTCTGGATAGGCCTTACGCCACTTCAGGAGCAGCAATGTTAATTTTTAATGCAACAGTGAATCGTGAAGTAATTCAACTATTATAGGAGACATAGTCTTTTTATTTCAACGTGCGATACCCTTCATTCAGTCATATGCCTTTCATTTCCAGGTGCAATGCCCTGCATTTATTTTTGTAGACCTTCATTATAAAGGTGCAAAACTATGCATTCACTCAACTATCCTAAGAAGGTTACAATCTCAAATTCAGCTGTTTGAAGTGACGAGGGGCCCTAGCTTTCAACGTGCGATGACAGACGCATTGTTTATTGATATCATACACTCAGTCCTGTGTAACGTGAACGTAAAATTTTGGAGTGTGATGCCAGGCGCTCTGCCATAAGAGACGTAGGCCTAACATTTCAAAGTGCATTCACAGATTTAACATTTACATTTTGACGTGTGATGCCATGTATTCAGTCATAAAAGACGTAGGCCTAACATTTTAGAGTGCTATGTCAGGAACTTGTATATCAAATCTCAGAAGTCGGTTCAGATTTCGAACAAACTATAAGGTTCCCGAAAATTTAAAAACAACAATATCGCGGGTATTTGAATGTACAATTGAACGTCAATTGATGATTAAAAAAATGAGTATTGCCGATTTTAATTTGGGTCAAGGAAATTGCACGTCCAGTATTATTTTGATGTAGGTCATAAAGGATTTCATTAAATGGATTTACGAATATTTTGGTTTCAAATGACCAATATGCAATCGAAGTTGTTACCGAAATCAGTCTGTATGCATTACCTTAATAATAAACTAACCCTATGATCATTCCCCAATATCTTGTTATCATTGCAATACTAAAAATCAATAATTTCCATTAGAATCGTTCATAATTACTCAAAATAGGTAAAATCATTCAGCATGTAACATTAGAAAGTCAATGACAAAAGAGAATGTCTCAGCGGTGTTTAAGCGCGGCCGTCTTCGACTGCAGTGGGTATGATGATGGTATTCCGCACGGAACAGTTTCATAGGCTTTGACTAAAACATTCTTGTGAATTTTATTTCAATATTGATGCCGCAAATGACGAGATCTCTAAGCATTTTTTATATAATTATTACGTAGACAAAAACAATCAGACATCAAATTTGACATGGGTGAGGAGATTCTTCATGATCGGTTTCAATTCAATGAAAGCCTTGTGTTTCGTTTCAGTAAACAAGTTTTTGAAAAATAAGTACAACACCATCGAGATAAATAACTTCAAAAGACAGAAGACACTATCAAATTGGCTTGGGAGAATTCTTACCGAACTCAGTGTTGATTCAAATAGGCAGATGTGAACCCGTTGCGAGGGATAATGTATACCCCTTGGAAATTGTAGGCAATGCTTTGTGAATATGAGACAAAACTTGTCTTTTAGTGAAAAACATAGTGAAATGTCCTATATAATTCAATAATTATGAAAGGTAAAAAATGTGTGATGGTTTTATCAAAGATTTTTTTAACATCAAACAAGTCAATTTATCATTGAGAATGTTTCTTTTTTCAACATTAAATAAGTCTTGTGCTATGTTTCAGTAAGCAAGTTCGTGAGCGAGATTTCACCGGACTTCAAATAGCTGGAGATAATGTCGAGCCAGTTTTTGTCAACAAACACCCTTCATAACCTGCTCCAAAATATGAGAATCATTTTGAGTTTATGGACCGTTTCAATACCTAGTATCTCAACATGTTTTTGTGTATTCTTTTGACAACTCTCGAACAGTTTTTCGAGAAAGAGGTACCTATTTAGACGTTCACAAGAAAACAATGAAGTTTTATTTTCAGACTCGTACGTTTACAAATAATATGTAAGTATCATTTTTGTTCTAGACGTCTAAGGTAGATTTTTTTATCTATTTTTTTTTTAATTACCTATTAACTGGGGAGGTATAGCCACTTGAGGTTCATAAGATTTCCCATCTTGTGTTTTGTGTTTTGTGAAAAAATGGGTAACTCTCAAATGAAATGGAAAATATCACCATTTATTTGTTCAAACGGTTCTTGAGATAAACATCTTGAACCCTTTCTCAAAAACCCACGTGTTTAGTCAACGTAAACTTTTTTTTTTAATTCGCTACAGTCATTAGTTATATTCAATTTTCTTTCAAGACCATCTGTGCTACATGGGTAGGTAAGTCTCCACGATTGTGGGTATTGTCTTGGAAATAACAATGTTCCCGTAGAAATTATACGGATGGTTTTCAAATTTCTGGACTTTTTAGTATATTAACACATATTTTTATCTACTTAGTGCTCCGAAACGAGCACTATCTTCGTGGAAGATTGACACAAGAACGTCCTGTGGCACTTTTCAAAATATGTAAGTGAATTTGAATTTCTTTTTGTTTTCCTAGGGTGTTTGTTCTCAGAAGGGATAATGGTACATTGTTCTGGGTTATTAGGTGTAACTTCAAATCTAGCAACAAAACTTCGTCAACAAGTTTCAATAAAACGACTTCAGACATGTTTTTGTGGTATTCCTAGAGGAACCTAACATTTTGGCTAACAATTTTTTGTGGGGTAAAACTGCTATGAGATATGACGATTCGAAGCTGAATCTTGATTCATAAATATTATTCTGCGCTTTTCATTCAGAATGTATTTTTTTTCACTCAGCCAAAAATATTTTGTTACTCAGAACTTTTTAAAAAATTTCACAGAGTCAGAGATTATTTTGATACTTGAAACTTTGAATTTTTTTCTCATCAAAATTACCAATTTCCAAAAAGTTTACTGATTGCATGGCTGAAGGGGTGATTCCTTCTAACTGAAAAACGAGAATTTACAAAATCAAATGAAAAAATGGAAAATTTTCAAGTGAAATTATATGAATATGAAAATAATCAATTAAAGAATTAAATGTCAAAATATAATTGAAGATTTGGGAATTCAAGTCAAAATGACCATGCAACAATTTGGCATTCATGGATTATTAGCACACCGATATCACTTAGAAAATGATAACGATATTACTGAGAAAATGAAGGCAAAATTTATGAAAAGTTGATAGTAGAATAGTTTCAGAATTAAAAAATCAACCAAGAAAAGTTCATTGTGTTTGTAATTAATATGAGTAAAAAGGAAATCAGCGAGTTAAAATCACTATCAACCAATCGGATCAGTATTTGGAGCAAAATTCGGGAGTTGTATCATCACCAATATTACGGCTTCAAGTTAATCAACCGTACAAAGACAAAAAACCGAATTTTTGAGTGAAGAAGACTCACGTTTTGAATACGAGAATGACTATTAATTTTTATTTCAAATCCTGAAGTTTGCAAAATAACAAAAACTTAAACAAATAAGCATGTTTGAGGAATTGAAATTATTGGTTGAACAATATGCTTTGAATAGATGTTTCATTCCGTCAATGGAAGCAAAACAACCTTGAATACCTACCACTCGGGATGTATCATCTTTAAATCCTGCTGAGGTGATACAATTCATTTATAATTATAACAATTTCAGAAATATTTTCATCAATTGGTAGTAATGAGCAAACTGATGCAAAATTGTCAATGGAAAAAATTATTAATAATTTTTATTCTGATTTTGTTGAAATAACTGGAACTGCACTGAGCAAACACACTCAAAGATGTATTTTTGATTATCTCAGTTTAAGTTTAATCTGCTCGAAACTGCACAGCACACACTTGGTAACAAGGATATGGTAGGATTATTTCAATACATATGGGATGTTACCAAAACTACACTGCGCAAACTAGTTCAAATAAATATCAGTGTACCTTCACACCGATAAAAAGAGGCTGATCAAGAGGAGGCAGGACGATGGAGAAAAATTCATATACAATATTATTTTATTCGCACAAATCCTCATTGTCGTCAGAACCTTTGAAAAGTTCCTATTTTTGAATAATGTCACTTGGTATAAATATGTCATTAGACCACATGCTATAATTTTTTTCATGAATGCAAACATCATAACCATCATTATTTTCTTTTTCCTTTTGGTTAACACAATTCCAACTCGTTTTCATCATAACAAATGCCAATATCATAATTCATAACTCAACAAATATCCCAACTCAGTGCACTGATATGTTATTGTTACCTTCTACAACTTGTTATAATATCAACAGCTTTGAGCCTATTTTCACTTTTTATATTCATATAATCGCGTACAATAAAATGTTATTTAATCAAGTTCGATCATGAACCCGAAATGATTCGAACTACCGATTTAATTTCGAAATATTGTGCTCAAAAGCAGTACGAAAAATTAAAAAAATGTAAATTTCGTTAAAAACTTGTTGGATTTGAAATTCCCAACGGGTAGTCGAAAAATTATCTGTTTATTGCAAATACTCAGATTCATGAAATAATAACCTTTGATGTGTTCAAAGTCATTGAACTGTATGCTTTCAAACTGGTTTGAAACGCAAATATTCTGAATTTCAAGGTATCAACAAAAATATATTAGTGTTATTTTTCGAATAATTACCGTCGAGAAAGCATTCTGCCATACTTTCAACTTGATAAAACAAAATCAATCAACAAGGTGCACAGAACTTTGGAAAAAAATTATATGAAGTGGTTGGATGACTTTAAGGGAGACAAAATGACTATGGTTTTTTTGGTCACACCTGGCAACAACACCACAATATTATAAACAAAATTGCTGTAAAATTTAAAAAAAAACACTATCGTTATCAACAAATTGTAGCATTTGAATTCTAATAGAATTAATGATGATTTTATGATTCTTGGTATTTGGTCAAGTGAAAATATTCATGTTAATTTGCATAAAATTAAATTTGGTGAATTTTGTTGACAAAGAACAAAAGCGATTTTTCATTGCTACGAATACGAGTCATGTCATTTTATCAAATAGATGAAAGAAATCATGACCTAAATTATTTTTTTGTACTTTTTATAAAATATGAAAAATTTGAGACTTGTACCAACACATTTGTTTACAATTTGAAATAAAATGGAGAGCTGTGTGAATTATTGTTTTATTTCATTATTCTCATATTGCTGCTTATTTTATCATCGTAGGGATGATAAAACGATTTTCAATTTTAGTTTCTCATAGCTCATAAATCACAGTAAGCTTGAAATAACATACCGAGTGTTTGTTTCAGTATTTAAAAATACAACATTAAATAGATTACTTCGTCGGTTGTATCACAATTCAAACAACAATTTTTGGTATTGTTGAAAATTTTTCATTTAAATTTGTAAATTCTCGTTTTTCAGTTAGAACGAATTACCCCTTCAGCCATGCAATCAGTAAACTTTTTGGAAATTGGTAATTTTGATGAGAAAAAAATTCAAAGTTTCAAGTATCAAAATAATCTCTGACTCAGTGAAATTTTTTAAAAAGTTCTGAGTAACAAAATATTTTTGGCTGAGTGAAAAAAATTTCATTCTGAATGAAAAGCGCAGAACAATATTTATGAATCAAGATTCAGCTTCGAATCGTCATATCTCATAGCAGTTTTACACCACAAAAAATTGTTAGCCAAAATGTTAGGTTCCTCTAGGAATACCACAAAAACATGTCTGAAGTCGTTTTATTGAAACTTGTTGAAGAAGTTTTGTTGCTAGATTTGAAGTTACACCTAATAACCCAGAACAATGTACTATTATCCCTTCTGAGAACAAACACCCTAGGAAAACAAAAAGAAATTCAAATTAACTTACTTATTTTGAAAAGTGCCACAGGAGTTCTTGTGTCAATCTTCCACGAAGATAGTGTTCGTTTCGGCGCACTAAGTAGATGAAAATATGTGTTAATATACTAAAAAGTCCAGAAATTTGAAAACCATCCGTATAATTTTTACGGTAACATTGTTATTTCCAAGACAATACCCACAATCGTGGAGACTTACCTACCCATGTAGCACAGATGGTCTTGAAAGAAAATTGAATATAACTAATGACTGTAGCGTATTAAAAAAAAGTTTACGTTGACTAAACACATGGGTTTTTGAGAAAGGGTTCAAGATGTTTATCTCAAGAACCGTTTGAACAAATAAATGGCGACATTTTCCATTTCATTTGAGAGTTACCCATTTTTTAACAAAACTCAAGATGGGAAATCTTATGAACCTCAAGTGGCTATACCTCCCCAGTTATTAGGTAATTTAAAAAAAATAGAAAAAAAAATCTACCTTAGACGTCTTGAACAAAAATGATACTTACATATTATTTGTAAACGTACGAGTCTGAAAATAAAACTTCATTGTTTTCTTGTAAACGTCTAAATAGGTACCTCTTCCTCGAAAAACTGTTCGAGAGTTGTCAAAAGAATACACAAAAACATGTTGAGATACTAGGCATTGAAACGGTCCATAAACTCAAAATGATTCTTATATTTTTGGAGCAGGTTATGAAGGGTGTTTGTTGACAAAAACCGGCTCGACATTATCTCCAGCTATTTGAAGTTATTCATCCGGTGAAATCTCGCTCACGAACTTGCTTACTGAAACATAGCACAAGACTTATTTAATGTTGAAAAGAGAAACATTCTCAATGAAAAATTGACTTGTTTGATGTTAAAAAAATCTTTGATAAAACCATCACACATTTTTTATCTTTCATAATTATTGAATTATATCGGACATTTCACTTTGTTTTTCACTAAAAGACAAGTTTTGTCTCATATTCACAAAGCATTGCCTACAACTTCCAAGGGGTATATATACATTATCCCTCGCAACGGGTTCACATCTGCCTATTTGAATCATCACTGAGTTCGGTAAGAATTCTCCCAAGCCAATTTGATAGTTTCTTCTGTCTTTTGAAGTTATTTATCTCGATGGTGTTGTACTTATTTTTCACATACTTTCTTACTGAAACGAAACACAAGGCTTTCATTGAATTGAAACCGATCATGAAGAATCTCCTCACCCATGTCAAATTTGATGTGTGATTGTTTTTGTCTATGTAATAATTATAAAAAAAATGCTTAGAGATCTCGTCATTTGCGGCAAATAATATTTAAATAAAATTCACAAGAATGTTTTAGTCAAAGCCTATGAAACTGTTCCGTGCGGAATACCATCATCATACCCACTGCAGTCGAAGACGGCCGCGCTTAAACACCGCTGAGACATTCTCTTTTGACATTGACTTTCTAATGTTACATACTGAATGATTTTACCTATTTTGAGTAATTATGAACGATTCTAATGGAAATTATTAATTTTTAGTATTGCAATGATAACAAGATATTGGGGAATGATCATAGGGTTAGTTTATTATTATGGTAAAGCATACAGACTGATTTCGGTAACAACTTCGATTGCATATTGGTTATTTGAAACCAAAAAATTCGTAAATCCATTTAATGAAATCCTTTATGACCTACATCAAAATAATACTGGACGTGCAATTTTCTTGACCCAAATTAAAATTGCCAATACTCGTTTTTTATTCATCAATTGACGTTCAATTGTACATTCAAATACCCGCGATATTGTTGTTTTTTAAATTTTCGGGAACCTCATAGTTTGTTCGAAAACTGAACCGACTTCTGAGATTTGATATACAAGTGCCTGACATATCACTCTAAAATGTTAGGCCTACGTCTCTTATGACTGAATACATGGCATCACACGTCAAAATGTAAATGTTAAATCTGTGAATGCACTTTGAAATGTTAGGCATACGTCTCTTATGGCAGAGCGCCTGGCATCACACTCCAAAATTTTACGTTCACGTCTCACAGGACTGAGTGTATGATATCAATAAACAATGCGTCTGTCATCGCACGTTGAAAGCTAGGGCCCCTCGTCACTTCAAACAGCTGAATTTGAGATTGTAACCTTCTTAGGATAGTTGAGTGAATGCATAGTATTGCACCTTAAAAATGAAGGTCTACAAAAATAAAATGCAGGGCATTGCACCTGGAAATGAAAGGCATATGACTGAATGAAGGGTATCGCACGTTGAAATAAAAAGACTATGTCTCCTATAATAGTTGAATTACTCCACGATTCACTGTTGCGTTAAAAATTAACATTGCTGCTCCTGAAGTGGCGTAAGGCCTATCCAGAACACATGGCTAAAGACCATAGCAGTTGATGCCAAAACAGCAAGGAAAATAAATAGTTGAATTAAAGCATAGTATCACACTTTGAAACCGTGTCTCTTATATCAGTAGACTGTATCGCACGTTGAAATATTAGGGGTTTATTATCAAAAATGTATACAAGGAGCTTCCAAAATTACTTTGAATCGATTTGTTATTCCCAAATTACTAATAAGATTGCATAGCGAACAGCCAAAAATACTCATCTATTAGTTATTTATTGATTTACTCTTCACTGATGAGGGACGGACTGCCGAATATTTGTTTCGAATTCCCCATTGATGAACAGGGCCCTCTCCAAAATTTGGTTGAACCACAGAAAATTGTTTATTATCCAAAATGTATACAAGGAGCTTCCAAAATTACTTTGAATCGATTTGTTATTCCCAAATTACTAATAAGATTGCATAGCGAACAGCCAAAAATACTCATCTATTAGTTATTTATTGATTTACTCTTCACTGATGAGGGACGGACTGCCGAATATTTGTTTCGAATTCCCCAATGATGAACAGGGCCCTCTCCAAAATTTGGTTGAACCACAGAAAATTGTTTATTATCCAAAATGTATACAAGGAGCTTCCAAAATTACTTTGAATCGATTTGTTATTCCCAAATTACTAATAAGATTGCATAGCGAACAGCCAAAAATACTCATCTATTAGTTATTTATTGATTTACTCTTCACTGATGAGGGACGGACTGCCGAATATTTGTTTCGAATTCCCCATTGATGAACAGGGCCCTCTCCAAAATTTGGTTGAACTACAGAAAATTGTTTATTATCCAAAATGTATACAAGGAGCTTCCAAAATTACTTTGAATCGATTTGTTGTACCTAAATTACTAATAATATTGCATAGCGAACAGTCAAACATAATCGTCTATTAGTTATTGATTGATTTACTCTTCACTAATGAGGGACGGACTGCCAAATATTTGTTTCGAATGCCCCATTGAAGTACAGGACTCTCTCCAAAATTTAGTTGAACCACAGAAAATTGTTTATTGTCAAAAATGTATACAAGGAGCTTCCAAAATTACTTTGAATCGATTTGTTGTACCTAAACTAATAATATTGCATAGCGAACAGTCAAACATAATCGTCTATTAGTTATTGATTGATTTACTCTTCACTAATGAGGGACGGACTGCCAAATATTTGTTTCGAATGCCCCATTGAAGTACAGGACTCTCTCCAAAATTTAGTTGAACCACAGAAAATTGTTTATTGTCAAAAATGTATACAAGGAGCTTCCAAAATTACTTTGAATCGATTTGTTATTCCCAAATTACTAATAAGATGGCATAGCGCCAAAAATACTCATCTATTAGTTATTGATTGATTTACTCTTCACTAATAAGGGACGGACTGTCAAATATTTATTTCGAATGCCTCATTGATGATGATTCGATGCTACATTTCGTTAAACCAAAGAAAATTGTTTATTATCAAAAATAATCATTTATTAAGAGACTGGCACCAGCGGACAGCCAAAATACTCATTCATTAGTTATTGATTGAATTACTCTTCACTAATAAGGTGCGGACTGCCAAATATTTATTTCCCATTGGGATATAGAACGGTCAAAATTACGCATCTATTTATTTCAATCAGTTGATAAAAAACTATACCTGATATAGATACAGGACACACAGAATAACTCAGATTCACATTACAAAAAACAGATTGATGAAGTAACGACGTACCCCGCAGTTCGCCTTTCACATTCTCTTTTCTGAACAACCATTTCATCTAAATATACAAACACGCTTCATAGCCGTATCGATAGGATGGCTGGTAACAAAGCAATAGGTAGCTGGTTCAAGCCACAGCATCGCATCTTTTTTTTTCATTTCAATCTGCAATTTTAGAACTGATAAAATAAAGGCTGGTTAGGTTAGTGACGAGTGATGAACATTGTTGAAAATTTGATAGGATGTTCACAATGGTGGGCGGGGGGCCATCTAGAAGAATAATGAAGACTCAAATTTTTTCTATAACTCATATGATGAATCCATATCAGTGAATCTCAGCTGGGTGTCAAAAATTCGTAAGAGATGTGTACCGGGGATCCTTGATTTAACGTATCAAAAATTTGCTAGGATGTTCTCTATGAAGTACCCGGGGGGTCCTCCAAATTACGGCAGATTCACAGTGACGTATCAAAAATTTGCTAGGATGTTCTCTATGAGGTATCCGGGGGGTCCGCCAAATTACGGCAGATTCACAGTTGAGTATAAAAAATTTGATAAGATGCTCTTTATGAGGTACCCTGGGGGTTAGGGTCCCCCAAATTATGGCAGATTCTCAGTGGAGTATCAAAAATTTGCTAGGATGTTCTCTATGAGGTACCCGAGGGGTCCCCCAAATTACGACAGATTCACAGCGGAGTATCAAAAATTTGCTAGGATGTTCTCTATGCGGTACCTGGGGGGTCCCCCAAATTACGGCAGATTCACAGTGGAGTATAAAAAATTTGCTAGGATGTTCTCTATGAGGTACCCGGGGAATCCCCCAAATTACGGCAGATCTACAGTAGCGTATCAAAAATTTGCTAGGATGTTCTCTATGAAGTACCTTTGGGGGGGGGGGGGGGTGAACGGGGTAGTAATAATTTTTTTCTGTACTCTGAACGACCATACTTTGATCTGAAGCTAATACCTCTCCCGCAAGGCTGACTAATTTTTTCATTAATTTTGGGACACCCTATATGATATGCTGTGTTTTCTTCAACGATGTATTTTCAAACACTCTGGATAATTTACCGACATGTTTTTTCGTACCCTATACGACAATACCTTTCCAAAGAGGTGTCATACGTTATGATTGGTTAATTTTTGGTAATTATAAGGGTGCTGGAGGGGTGAACGGGGGTAGTTGAAAGTTTTCCATTATTCTTTCTATACGCCATATTGTGGGACGCGAGCCTTATTTCGACTACGTCACGATGAACGTGAGCCTGATTGTTACCCCCACCACAAAATGAGACAAAATATTGCAAAATCGAACTTAGCCTTTTTAACATGTAAAAGTCCATAAGGAAAATTCTAGAAGTAACATAGACTATTCACTTCCAGGCTTCCAGGCGTATCTGTTTAGGTTCAAAGTGATAGATACAGAAGAGTGTAAATATTGTGGAATGGTAGATACGGTGGAACTCACGATCTTTGACTGCATACGGTGGGTGCGAATTGCTGAAGCGACGACAGGGGAATTAACCCCAGAAAACATGGTTGGAAAGATGCTCGAAAACAAAAAAAACTGGGAAGCCGTTGACAAACTCTCTAAGGCCATAATAACGATGAAAAGGAAAGAACTGAACGAATGAGGAACGTAAATCCGAGTTAAAAAAGGGGGAGAGCCTCACAACATCATCTAAGTCTGCTTCTTCCGAAGTAATGCCTGAGGGCAATTCCAGAGAAGCCTACCTGGACATAAGAGTCGGTTTTTAGTCGGTAAAAATCCGACACTGTCAGGTCATGGGGCAACCTTTCGTCTTTTAGAAGATTTTCCCACTCCCGAAAAAAAAAAAAAAAAAAACTACTACTACTACTGAGGTGAAGGAGGTCCTGGTAAAGGAAACGAATGCTCGAGAGGTAGAAGAAATGCAAATCAAACTATCGGAGAAAATAAATCAAGGCGGTCCTTAAGGCGCACCCGGAAAAATGTCTGAGGATAATGAACCTCCCATTAAAAACGGGGCTCTTTCCTAAAGAATGGAAGATAGCCAGACTTGTGCTAATCGAGAAAGGCAATAATGCATCGTACAGGCCTATATGTATATTGAACATCATGGGAAAACTCCTTGAATACCTGATCAAGGAGAGACTGATGAAAGAAATAGAAAGAAGAGGTGATCTGAGTGAGAACCAGTTTGGCTTCCGGGAAGGCAGGTCTACTGTAGGGGCACTGGCAAAAGTACAAAGTATTGCAGATGAAGCAAATGAAAGGATAGGCAGAAAGAGATGTGCCATGATAACGCTGGATGTACAGAATGCTTTCAATTCGGCACCATGGGAAGGGATCCTGAAAGAAATCAAAAGAAGAAACATGCCTGCATATTTATACAATATGATTGCCAGTTACCTGGAAGAGAGGGTCCTATTAATAGGAACCAAAGGGAAATTGAATATATCGTGTGGGGTACCACAAGGTTCGGTAATTGGCCCCACACTATGGAATATTTACTACGACGGGGTACTAAATTTAACGGTCCCTAGGGGAGTTACCCTAATAGGGTACGCAGATGACCTGGCCGTACTGGCGGTAGCAAAGGATGAGGAGAGCCTAGGGAGAACATCCAATAGAGCTCTTAAGGATATAACCGAATGGATGAAAGCAAAGCAACTCAAGCTTGCCCCTCAGAAGTCAGAGGTAGTACTGTTGGCAGCAGGGAGAAAATTGAAAAGCGTTACACTGGAATTGGAGGATACGAACATCCATAGCCAAGACTCCATTAAGTACTTGGGTATATATATGGACAGAAACATGAAAATGGGAGCTCATGTGAGAAAAATTGCAGAAAAAGCGGAAAAAGCTATAGGAAATATATGCAGGATAATGCCGAACGTCGGAGGCCCCCGAGAAGGCAACAGGAGGAGACTATGCTCTGTCGCCCAGTCGATTATGCTCTACGGCACATCAATATGGAAAAGAGCTATAGAAAAAAAAATATATAAAAATATTCTACTGAGCGTCCAAAGAAAAGCAGCCATAAAAATAGCATGCGCCTACAGAACGGCATCAACCGAAGCTCTGCTGATGATTGCAAGAACCCCCCCAATAGATCTGCTGGTGGAAGAGCGAACGATGGTACAAAACAGCGTACCAAGAGGGCACGGTCACAAATTATCGAAAAATGGCAACAATCTTGGGAGATAGACGTTGGAAAGGCCAATTGGACAAAAAGACTTATAAGAAACGTACAATCATGGATGGACAGGAAATGGGGAGAGGTAAATTACTTCCTCACACAGGTACTAACAGGACATGGGTGCTTCCAGGCGTATCTGTTTAGGTTCAAAGTGATAGATACAGAAGAGTGTAAATATTGTGGAATGGTAGATACGGTGGAACACACGATCTTTGACTGCATACGGTGGGAAGAACAAAGGCGAAAAGCTGAAGCGACGACAGGGGAATTAACCCCAGAAAACATGGTTGGAAAGATGCTCGAAAACAAGAAAAACTGGGAAGCCGTTGACAAACTATCTAAGGCCATAATAACGATGAAAAGGAAAGAATTGAACGAATGAGGAACGTAAATCCGAGTAAAAAAAGGGGGAGAGCCTCACAACATCATCTAAGTCTGCTTCTTCCGAAGTAATGCCTGAGGGCAATTCCAGAGAAGCCTACCTGGACATAAGAGTGGGTTTTTAGTCGGTAAAAATCCGACACTGTCAGGTCATGGGGCGACCTTTCGTCTTTTAGAAGATTTTCCCACTCCCGAAAAAAAAAAAAAAAAAAAAAAAACTACTACTACTACTACTACTACTACTACTACTACTACTACTACTACTACTACTACTACTGCTACTACTACTACTACTACTACTACTGCTACTACTGCTACTACTGCTACTACTGCTACTACTACTACTACTACTACTACTACTACTACTACTACTTACCTCGGGGGCTCACACCTAGTGAGTACGGGACATGGCGATCCTGAGGAACCCTAGCTGGATACCCACTTTGCTTAAACTAGTCTTGGGTGGGGTCCTCTCTCTTTCAATCTTTCCTATCAGGCCTCCCTTGGTCAACTCTTGGTTTTTTATGGCCCCGACGCTATTAGGTTTCGAGGGCTAGGGGTCTTCACTTTTCATTCTCTGATCTGATGAATTGGCGGACTGGATTCGGACTTGGATATGAGATGGCTCTGACTTGGACACAAGGAACCTAGCACCAGTTCTTTGCAAACACCGTAACTGCGCCCCGCACCTCAACGACTTCAACAAGGTGCGGCTGGAAAATGTCGTGTGGGATGCGTAGCCGGGGGGCTTGCCTTCGCCGGCCGGCCTGCGAGGAGAATACCTCTATAAAGAAACCGACAGTGAAGTCGCTAAAACCTTCGGGGCACCTGGGCCAACCTCGGAGTAATATAAGTCCCTTCTCCTCTGGAATGGGCGTCACCTAGAGGAGCGACGTTTAGATCGACCTATCTCGTGGGAATTAGATGAACCATGAACTAATAGAAGGGATAAACATGGGAGGGGAGAAGAACACCGGTGATATTTCAGAAATAAAAATATTATCGACAGAAGAACAGACACAGCCTGAACACATAAGTACAAATGTTCCGGATCCATTTAAGAGAAAGGATCTTGTAGGAAAATCGCCTATACGGCGCCTTTCCCTGAGAATGGAAGATAAGCCTGGAAGCTCTGAAGGAGGAAACACCCAAGTCGGTAGCCAGAGAAATGATGAGGAATCAGTGAAAAGAAAAAGAGTGAATACCCCAGAACGCGACCTACTGATAAAGAAAGCGCAAAAGGACTACGACCTACTGAAAGAAATAATAAAGAAGATGTCTGTAGAGGCAAAAGTGCTCAAGAATTTGATAGCAGAAATTCCTAATACAAAAAAAGAGATCAAAAATGCTATAAAGAAAATGGATGGCTATGCAGGGAAAATGCCGGAGGCAACAACTTTTGTAGAAGAACTACTAGAGGAGATCAAGGTAGTAGAAACTAGAGAGAAACGAGAGAAATTGGAGGCTGAGACTCAAGGAACCCAGATGCCTAGGCAAACGAGAGAAATAGGTACACAAACACTAGACGAAAAGGAAGAGGAGAAGGACAGAATAACTAGAGGCATCGAAAACAAATTAGATAATGAGCTCAACGAAGAAGAACTGGAAAGAGTAATAGCCATCCCATGGCCGCGTGAGGTATATAAGAACTGTACGTTATGCGTAGATAGCGCGCCTATAGAAGAAAACGAAAACCTGGTTATAATAACAAGAAGCAGTGGAAGAGGCAATGATAGATTATTGAAGAAGTCTATGGAAAGAAATATGCAGATAACGAAATTAATAGAAAGTGGAAATCTAGGACCAGGAAAAATGACCGGAGGTATTACGGTAAATGGTTTTATTGATGAAGGCGATGGAATGCAAAACACAATAGAGAGATATACATATCTGGTCACTACATCTAATGGTGAAATACCAATAGACTGGCCTAACCTAATCGAAAATCTTCACAAGGTCGTAGAGCTAGGAAAGAAGAACGGGAAAAGTCAACTTGGGTGCGTTGCTGCGACTGAGATAAACGAAACTGTGTTGAGAAAGTACCTGGAATACATAGGCAGGAAAAAAGACATTGACATAGTGTTATTTACGAGAAAAGGAACGGACGGAAACGCAGAATGGGAAAGAATAAAGCCAAAAAGGAATAGAAATGAAGATGTCATTCTCATAAAACCTCTAGACGGCACGTCATATGCGGAGGTGATTAAAAACATGAAGGAAAATGTGGACACGGAAGGGATCATAGTGGACCAAATCAACAAGACTAATAACGGAAGTGTGCAACTGAAGATAAAAGGAAATGAGCAAAAGAACCGAAACATATTCAAGAAAATACTGACCGAGAAGCTGGAAAGCATAGCAACAGTCAACACAAAAGAAAGAAATCGGACGATTATGCTACTAGACATTGATGAAACTGTGGTTGAGAGCGTAGTTAAGGAAATAGTGGGCAGAGAGGTTAATGCGGATGAAGAGCGCCTGGAAGAGGTTAAAGTTAGAATGGGAGAGAAAGCTAACAGCAAGGGATACAAATATGCTTTTGTGAAAATGCCTGAAGATATGGCTGAGCAAATAGCAGCAAAAAAAAGGATTGGAAAGGGCTGGCACAGATGGAGGATCAGAGAGGTGGAAAACATAACGAGATGCTACAAATGCCAACAAGTTGGACACATGGCAAACAGCTGCGAGAAACAGAAGGAAGAGATTAGATGCTACAAATGCGGAGAACCAGGCCACAAGAGGCAAGATTGCGAAGGCGAGCAGCGATGCTACCTATGCAAAGTAGCCGAACACAAAGCAGAGTCTATGCAATGCCCGATATATAGGAGAATTCAAAAAGATGAAGTTACGGAGAGGAGGAGAAGGATGATGAGCATTTGAAATGGATAGATTAGCGATACTACAAGGAAATCTAGACAGAGGAAGGCAGGCAATGGATCTCATGTATAAAATTGTAGAGGAACAAAAGGTGGACATAATTATCATGGCAGAGCCTTACAGGAAATATGTTCTAAACAGTCGGTGGTATGCGGACAACAATTTGGACGTGGCCATAAAGATCCCGAGCACAACAGTACAAATACTGCAGACAGGAAGCGGGTCCGGATTCGTGTGGATAGAAACCAACTCGGTAGTAATTTATGGCTGTTATATATCCCCTAACGTAGACATAGCTCGATTTGAACAATTCCTATACGAACTGAGACAAGACATGAAAAAGCATACGAAAGAGATGGTAGTCGGCGGTGACTTCAATGCCAAGTCACACCTCTGGCAGTCAAAGACAGAAGATCGAAGAGGAAACATTCTCGCGGAGTGGCTAGGCGAAGAAGACTTAATTGTCCATAATATTGGTGATGAACCGACCTTTGTAAGACGGGACAGTGAGTCATATATAGATGTGACCTTCAGTACCAGAAAGATTGCGAGTTATGTGGCGGATTGGAGAGTCCTGGAAGGGGAAAGCCTCAGCTATCACCGTCACATTGGTTACACAATAAATCAATCCCAACATACCAACAGTCGGTATTCACCCTCTGGAAATTCGGGTTGGCGTATAATAAAGCGGGACATGGGAAAGCTATCTGATGAAGTGGGAAGAAGAATAAATGCGAAAGGTGAAGGGATAGAAGTAGAAGAGCTGAACAATATTATCAAGATGGCTTGCAGTAGAACTTTCCCAAAAAAAGCAAACAGGAGAAAACCGGTATATTGGTGGACGGAGGACGTTGCAGAAATAAGAAGACAATGCCTACGAGCTAGAAGAGCTACTACTAGAGCGAATAAAAGAAATGATCATGTACAAAAAATAATCGCAAAAGACCAGTACAAAAGAAGCAAAACTGCGCTGAAAAAGGCAATTGCTGAGGGTAAAATGAATTCATGGAAAAAAATTATGGAAGAAGTAGAGCTTGACACATGGGGTAAGGGATATCAAATTGTCACCAAGAAGTTAAAATCTGCACCAATTATTGGACTAACTGACGAGCAGCAATTAGAGGTTGCAAACGAGTTATTTCCGACACACAATGTAGGGAAATGGGAAAGACTGCCAAGAGATGTGCCCGAAATACCACTTTTTACAAGGGAAGAACTTATGGAAGCAGTAGACAGAATAAGAGAAAAAAAGGCACCAGGACCAGACGGTATAGCCCCCGAAGTAATAAAGGTCGTCGTGAAGGACCATGCAGAAAAATGTCTAAATGCGCTCAATCACGCTTTAGTTAAAGGAGAATTTCCGAAGGAACTGAAAGAGGCAAGATTGACTCTAATTGAAAAAGGGAAACCCGGACAAACAAATAAGGCGTATAGACCTATCTGTCTATTAAATGGCTTTGGAAAGCTACTAGAACAGCTGATACTGATAAGACTGAAGAAAGAAATAGAAAGGACTGGGGGATTAGCAGAAGAGCAGCATGGCTTCCGCGAAGGAAGATCAACCATTGGTGCACTTAAAAGGGTTCAAGACATCGCGGATGAAACAAATGAGAGAGTAGGCAGAAAACGATGCATAATGGTAACAATAGACGTCCGAAACGCATTCAACTCAGCTCCATGGGCAGGGATTCTACGTGAAATTAGAAGAAGAGGGATTGCCCCTTATCTATACAATATGATCGCCAGTTACCTAGAAGAAAGAAGGCTATTAGTCGGGAAACAAAGTGTAATGGAGATTACTTGTGGAGTCCCACAGGGATCTGTTTTGGGTCCAACCCTCTGGAATGTGTACTACGACGGGGTCCTGAATATTCCAGTGCCTCGGGGAGTTACACTTGTCGGCTATGCGGATGATTTAGGAATAGTGGTGGTAGGTAAGACTGCTGAAGAGCTGGAAGAGAAAGCAAACCAAGTGATTACGAAAGTAATTAGATGCCTGACAGCTAAAAAATTGAGCATTGCGCCTGAAAAAACAGAGGTGGTAATTCTAGCAGGGGGAAGAACGGTAAAGTCCGTCAGGATCAGAGTTGAAGATGTCACTGTGGAGAGTCAAGAGAGCATAAAATACCTCGGTGTGCACCTCGATAGGAATCTGCGGATGGGTCACCACATCAGAATAACAGCTGAAAAAGCTACAAAGGCACTGGGAAACATCAGTAGGCTAATGCCAAATGTAGGAGGTCCCCGAGAAGGCAGCAGAAGAATATTATGCACAGTAGTCCAGTCCATAATGCTATACGGTGCGACCATCTGGGAAAGAGCCATGAAGAAGAATATTTATAAAAACATACTACTCGGAGTACAGAGGAAAGCGGCAATAAGAATAACCAGTGCATATAGGACAACCTCAACAAAAGCGCTGCTTCTAGTAGCTAGAACACCACCAATAAATCTCCTGGTGGAAGAGAGAATGAGGATACAAAGCGGATCTACGCGGGCTGACGCAAGGGATAGCATACTGAATTTGTGGCAAGAGGAATGGGACACAGACGACGGCAAGGCAGCATGGAGCAGAAGGGTCATAAGAGACGTAAAAGCATGGGTGGACAGAAAGTGGGGGCAGGTGAATTTTTACCTAACACAGATACTCACAGGACACGGAGATTTTCAGTCCTATTTGAATAGATTCAAGATAATAGATGAGAGTGAATGCACATACTGTGGGATAGAAGATGACGTGGAACATACCTTTTTTGAATGCGTGAGATGGGCCGAAGTGAGGAGGGAGACAGAAATACAAACTGGGAAACTAACGCCAGAGAACTTGGTTGGGAAGATGCTGAGATCTGAAGGAAACTGGGAGAAAATAAGTAAAATGGCCATGATGATTATGTCCACCAAAAGAAAAGAAAGACATCGACAGACATAGGAAGAGAGCCCATAACAACAACCAGGCTGTCTTCTTTGAAGTAATGCCCGCGGGCAATGCCAAAGAAGACCCACTATAGCCTCCGAGTGGGTTTTTAGTCAGTAAAAATCTGACACTACCCGGGACGGGCCACCGGGTGTCTTTTAGAAGATTTTCCCACTCCCCAAAAAAAAAAAAAAAAAACTACTACTACTACTACTACTACTACTACTACTACTACTACTACTACTACTACTACTACTACTACTACTACTACCACTACTACTACTACTACTACTACTACTACTACTACTACTACTACTACTACTACTACTACTACTACTACTACTACTACTACTACTACTACTACTACTACTACTACTACTACTACTACTACTACTACTACTACTACTACTACTACTCATCATGGCATAACCCAACAGAAAAAAAGTCGTGAACAGTGATTGGATAGTGGATAGAAACATGGACGTGGCAATATACATGCGTAATAAAAAAATTAACGCAACGAACAAAGGAAGTGGACCAGGCTTCGTATGGATTGAAACCAAACGGTTTATAATCTACGGATGCTACATATCCCCAAATATCGATTTAAACACTTTTAATGATTTTCTGAAAGAGCTAAGAGGGGATATGAAAAAACATAGAAAGGAGATAATAGTGGGAGGAGATTTCAACTCCAAATCATACATGTGGAAATCACAGGTGGAAGACAGGAGGGGCCAAATACTCTCCGAATGTCTTTGTGAGGAAGATCTCTTAGTGCACAAAACGGGCAATGTGCCGACTTTCGTAAGGAAGGACAGTAAATCCTATATTGACCTGACTTTCAGCACCAACAAAATTGCAAAATTTGTGAGAGGCTGGAAGGTCATAGAAGAAGAGAGTCTGAGCTATCACCAACATATAGTCTACGAGATCATAGGGGAGCAGAGCAGAAACACGATCAAGGGATACAAAGGATGGAGAATAGTAAAGGAATACCTTCAGAAAGTTTCCTAAGAAATTGGACGGTCTTTCGCTACGAAAGGGGATGGTGTCGACGTGGTACTACTGACAAAAATTATTAAAGCTGCATGTAACAAAATCCTCCCGAAGAAAGAGTGAAAGGTAATAGAACTCCCGTATACTGGTGGTCCGAAGAGGTTGCAGGAAAACGTAAGGCATGTGCAAGAAAGTGGTAAGGTCGAACAGAGGGAATGATGAACTACAGAAAAGACTGAGTCAAGAGGAATACAAACAAAGCAGAAATAATCTGAAGAAAACAATACTAGAAGCCAAACAGAAAGCGTGGAAAACACTGATAGGAGAAGTAGATGCGGATATCTGGGGAAAGGGCTACTAAATAGTAACCAACAAGGTCAGAGCCAGACAACCGATTGGACTTACCGAAGAAGAACAAATAGAACTTGCAAACATATTGTTTCCATCTCACCAGATAAAAAAATGGGACAGTCTACCAACGACACAAGAGGAGATACCACTGTTCACAATGGATGAGCTCATGAAAGCCAACGAAAGACTGAAAGAGAAAAAAGCCCCTGGTCCGGATGAACTCCCAGCTGAAGTCATCAAAGTAGTCGTTAAGGCACACTCGGAACAATGTCTGAGAATAATGAACCTCCTATTCGCAACACGGCAATTCCCCAAAGAATGGAAGATAGTTCTTATTGAAGAAGGCAAAAATAAATCGTATAGGCCCATATGTATCCTGAATATTATGGGAAAACTCCTCGAGCACTTGATCAAGGCGAGACTCCTAACTAAGAGAAATAAAAAGAAAAGGCGACCTTAATGAAAATCAGTTCGGATTTCGAGAAGGAAGGTCAACAACAGATGCACTGGCAAAGGTACAAAACATCGCAGACGAAGCAAACGAAAGGATCGGCAGGAAAACATTGGATGTACAGAACGCTTTCAACTCTGCACCATTGGAAGGGATCCTGAAGGAAATCGAAGGAAGAAATGCAGCTGCTTACCTGTACAATATTGATTGCCAGCTACCATGAGGAAAGGGTGCTACTTATAGGAAACAAGGGAGAAATGAACATTACCTGAATCTGACGGTCCCTAGGGAAGTTAGCCTGATAGGATACGCAGATGACAGATGACCTAGCCGTAGTGGTGGTAGAAAAAAATGAGGAAAGTCTGGTGAGAACTTCCAATAGAACAGTGAAGGATATAGCCGAGTGGATGACAGCGAAGCAACTCCAGCTTGCCCCTCAGAAATCAGAGGTAGTACTGCTGGCAGCAGGCAGAAAACTCAAAAGCATTACAATTGAATTGGAAGAAACGAACATCTGTAGCCAAGAATCCATTAAATATCTGGGTATCCACATGGACCGAAATATGAAAATGGGAGCCCATGTTAGAAAAATAACAGAAAAGGCGAAGAAAGCTATAAGCAACATAAGCAGGATAATGCCAAACGTTGGTGACCCCAGAGAAGTGAGCAGAAGAATACTCTGCTCAGTCGCCCAGTCGATCATGCTCTATGGCGCAACAATATGGAAAAGAGCCATAGAAAAAAAGACATATAGAAATATATTACTAAGTGTCCACAGAAAAGCAGCCATAAAAATAGCATGTGCATATAGAACAGCATCAACCAAAGCTCTGCTGTTAATTGCAAGAACCCCTCCAATAGATCTGCTGGTGGAAGAGAGAACAATGGTACAAAATAGCGTACCGAAAGGTTTAGCAAGGTCACAAATTATGGGAAAATGACAACAAGCTTGGTAGACAGACGATGGGACGGCCAACTGGACAAGAAGTCTGATAAGAGAGATAGAACCGTGGATGAACAGAAAATGGGGAGAGGTGAATTATTTTCTCACACAAGTCCTAACGGGGCCTGGATGCTTTCAGGCGTATCTGTTCAGATTTAAAGTGAGTGACACAGAAGAGTGCAAGTACTGCCGAATGACAGACACGGCTGAACACACAATTTTTGATTGCATACGTTGGGAAGAACAGAGAAGAAACGCAGAAATGACGACAGGAGAATTAACACCGGAAAACATGATAGGGAAGATGCTCAAAAATAAAGAAACTTGGGAAGCCATTAACAAACTCTCCAAGACCATCCTGACAAAGAGAAGACAAGAATTAAACGAATAAAAAGGAAGTACGGAAGAAAAAGGAAGAGCCCTGAACCATCACTATAGTCTGCTACTCCGAAGTAATTAATGCCCGAGGGCGGTTCCAGAGTAGCCTGCTTTTGACTCATGAGTGGTTTTTTAGTCGGTAAGAATCCGACACTACCTGGTCACAGGGCGACCAGATGTCTTTCGAAGATTTTTCCACTCGCCGAAAAAAAAAACTACTACTACTACTACCACTACTACTACTACTATAATGTTAGTTATATTATTAGCTACATTATTCTACACTAGATCCCTGAAGAAGGCGGAAATTTCCGACGAAACGTTACATTAAAAATGTACATTCTTGAATAATCTGTTTAAATAGTCCACTTGCTCCACTTGAGTTTATAAATTCACTCCTACTGCTTGAATATTTATGAAATATTTCAGAATTGATTGATACTCCAGAGAGTTCATTGATATTCTAGTTAAATATGCTTGTTTGTTCCGAGAATAATAATTCATGCTGAGAAATTACACTTTTTTAATAAAAGAATCATCTCAAATTATGGTTACAACACACCGATGTTCATGCATGAGATGGTGTAATAAATATAATCTTGATCCACTTGTAAACTCATTGACTGAATTCAAAAAATCTCTTAGCAGGGGCGTAGCTACCGCCGTATCAGCCGTATCAATTATACGGGGCCCCCAAACCAACGGGGCCCCCAAACCCGAGAGCCCCCAACATGCGGAGCCCCCAACGTACTGAGCCCCCAACGTGCGTAAGCAAACAAATTGTTTTTTCTCGTTTAAAAGTTGGCAACTACCTACACTACATCGGTTATTATCGTTGGCTGCGGGATTTCCCCGTTTCAGTCATATACTTCAACGGGGATGTCCCCGTTTCAGTCATATACTTCAACGGGGATGTCCCCGTAAAATGTTACGTCTAATCTGCATACGAACCGCGGAGAGCAGTGTTTATTGAAGTGTTTAATTTAATTGTGCATTACTTTGTAATACAATACAAACAATGTGTACTCCTGATTAAATAGTGTTAGTAGAGATTTATAAAAAAACATTGAGTGAAATGAAAAGAGATTTTCCCAGCGGAGCTACGAAAAGAAAAAATAAACAGAAAATGGAGGAGGTCATAAAAAAAGTGCCCAAAATTTCTTAATTTTTTCAGACACCTTCTGTAAGTGATTGCAAAGGTAAGTATTATCCCTAAGTAAAAATTTTACTATCCAACCCATTTATATTTATCTCATCAACCTGGGGGATTACTATTAATATTTTTGCGATAGATATTGAGTTTCCGATGATTGTATTCCATAGCAAAATCATTTACAATTATTCGCAAACGTATATTGGTTTGTTTATTCAAATAATTTTACTATGGCAGACATTCGTAGGAAACTCAATCGAAAAAAAAATAGTAACCCTCCTGTACCTAAAATGGGAATATACTTTTAATTCAATAGTTAATCAAAGAGGATATACCTCAAAAGTTAACCTATAGTTTTTTCTTGATATTCGGTTAGATTTTGCCTTAAAAAACAACTTTTTGTATGGTGACTGCGTAAAAACCTATATTTATGAAGATAATCCAAGCTAAATTTGATTTCTCAACTTACGGTGAGTGATTCATTGCGAATGATTTTGAATAGCAAACCATTTCAAGCGTATGTTCATAAATTATCTTCAGTTTTAATTATCTTTGTAAAGCTGCGCATGGGCTGGGCTGCGCGTATGGGTGACTTTGTACTAGCACGCGAAAAGTGAGCGGATGTCTTTACACTCACTTATCGTAACCTCATGTAGAGTTGTAGAGTAATTTATTTAACATTTATTTTTGAAATTTATGAAAACTTTCGTTTTTATTTTTTAACAATTGTATTTTCAGATTCTCCTGAAGCACATTCTTCATCAGATGTCCATCCAGAAATCGAAGAAACCGAAGTGCATCCTTAATCAGTGTCCATCCGGAAATAGAAGAAACCGAAGTGCATCCTTCATTAGATGTCCATCCAGAAATAGAAGAAACCCAAGTACATTCTTCATCAGATATCCATCCGGAAATAGAAGAAACCAAAATCTACGATTCTTTGATATCTGAAGATTGTAATATAGTTTCATCAGATAGAGGAAATCTAACTGAATGCGAACGAAAAATAATTTTTAAATTGGGTCCATTTAAACCACAAGGAACGTTTCCAAAAGATTCAGAAAGTAACCGATCTTTTTCGGCCTATTATTATTCATATTTCAATAAGGCAGGCATAAAAATTTCAAGACCTTGGTTATGTTATTCTAATGTTTTACACAAACCGTATTGCCACTTTCGTTGGTTATTAGCAGATCGTCAAAGCAAATCGTACTCTACTGCATGGGTTAACGGTGTTTCGGTTAGAAGTAATTTTTTGCAAACTATACTTGACCATGAAAAGTCACAGCAGCATATTAATTCATCCCAATCTTATAATAATTGGTTACAAGGAAATACCATCGATACTTTATTGCAAAGTGAAATAAATTGTAAAATTACATTCTGGAGAGATGTACTGCATCGTATAATTAATGTTATAATTACTTAAGCATCTTGTAATCTGCCTTTAAGAGGCCATGATTCTAATTCTGGAAATTTTATGGCATTTATACGTTTGCTATCTAATTATGATGCAACTTTAAAAAAACTTCTGAAACCAAAACGCGAAATGAATTATTTAAGCCCTACAATTCAAAATGAAATTATTAGTCTGCTTGGTACTGCAGTTAAGAACAATATAATCTCAGAAATTAAAAAAGCTCAATTTTTTACAATAATTCTAGATACAACACAAGACTTGTCAAAAATTGACCAACTTTCTGCAGTTTTTAGGTACATCTCAATTAGAGAAAATGATGATAATGTGCCTAAAGAATTAAAAATCTGTGAGTCCTTTTTGGGGTACTGCAGTATCTGATTACAGTGCTGAAGGCCTTCAAACTGAAATTTTAAATACGATTAAAGAATATGGAATTGATTTGAATAAATGTAGACGACAGGGTTACGATGGAGCAAATGTTATGTCGGGTGTTTATGGTGGGTTACCAACCCTAATAAAAGAGCATGCTCCGAATGCCGATTATGTTCATTGTGCTGCGCACGCATTAAATTTTGTTTTGAACGATGCTGCGAAAAGTATTCGTGAAGTGTCGACTTTTTTCGATAATCTAGAATTAATGTATACTTTTTTTGGCAATAGTATAAAATGATGGGCAATGTTAAGTGAAAATTCATCTGAAAAATATTTAATTACCCTTAAAAAGGTATGTACTACCAGATGATCTTCAAGGTACGACGCTTTATTAGCGGCAAAGAAAAATTATTTATTAATCAAGACAACTTTGTACCAACTAAATTTAATTTCGAATAAAAAAGATGAACGTGAAGAATGTAAAAATATAATAAACATTTTAGAGAGTTATGATTTCCTAGTGCTTGTCATATTTTTTTCTTTACTATTTGAAATCATTAACCCTGTTTCTAAAGCTGTCCAGCATGAAAATAATGACTTACAAAAAACTAGTATTCTATTAAGTAATCTTTTAAGGAATGAAAATCCTTTCAATAGTTTACTTAAGGAGGCTAAAGATGTAGCAGAAGAGTGGAATGTGTCAACTGTTTATAAATAAAAGAAGAAAAATAACGAAGCGGTTTTTTGACGAGTTGTCACAAGATGAGAGAATTTCAGACCCGGAATCTTATTTCAAAGTCAATGTTTACTATTGCTGTTTAGATATATTAATTTCACAAACTTATCAAAGATTTCAGAGCCTTCGCAACCTGAGTAGTTTGTTTGAAATATTACAACTGCAGAAACTCCTGTCTTCCTCAAACGAAGAGTTATTAAACGCTTCCGGAAAACTGTCTGCTAAATACAGTAATGACATCTCCTCAACCTTTATGACCTATTAAAGACTCTTAGAACATGCTTAAAATCAGAAATCCAAAAAATTCACTCAATTAAGGAACTAATTCAATTATTACTCATAGAATTCATCCAGTGTTTTTTATTTATGACCCTTCCGGTTACAACAGCAACTGCTGAAAAAAGTTTTTCTAAATTAAAACTTATAAAAAATTACTTAAGGACTTCAATGGGACAGGAACGCCTCTCAGACCTGTCACTATTGTCTATAGAGGCAGAAACTTTAGAAAAACTTAAGTCATCATCAAATATAAATTATTCAATAATCAGTTTGCTGAAAAAAGGCAAGGAGAGTGAACATTTAATTTGAATTGTTTCTTATGTTTTTGTTAAATAGTGATTGGTGATACATAGGTATAATAGGCTAGATGACTACTTTTTTTTATTACAAAAATTTAAAGCTATTTTACATAACTAAAATGGGACAGTATTTTTTTTATATCTTTAAAGATAACGAAGATATGGACGTTTTAAATCACTGTTAGAAAGAGACTGCTATTATTAGGGTGATGATGTCACTATTATATAAATCCATATAAATCTTGTGCACTTTTCAATAGTTTTCGTTTTGTATGAGGATATGTGATCGTGACGTCACAATCCGTTTTTCCAGAAAGGGCTAGAAAACCAATAAAAGTAAACTTTGTAAGGTTACAACTAACTATGTTATTTTACACTCGATTTTAATAAAAATAAATGATTTTGACAAATTATGAAAGATATTTTCACATTTAAGTCATTATTTTATTAAATTCAAGGTGAGGAGACATGCCTTTTATTTAAGATGAATAAATATATCTTGTAATTTTATGATTTTTTTTTTTGGGAAATATTTACCCTTCCTGAGGGCCCCCAAATAAGTTTTCATACGGTGCCCTGCCAAGGCACGCGACGCCACTGTCTCTTAGTAACATAATGTTAGACTAATATTATTGTTCTTATATATGTAAAGTATGTAACTTCTTATAGTAAGTAGTAGGCCACTGTTCTGAAATTGTGATTAGATTGTTTCCAGTCAATCACAGGGAGAAATTATAGTTCATTATTTTCGCCTCAGATCAATAAGTAAACATAGATGGTGTTGTAGAAACGTGCTAACTGAATCGCTCTGCTTAGTGAATCGAATATATTATCTTAAATCTCAACGCCTTGCTCGATTCTCATTTGTTTACGGTCGTCATAGCGACGATTATTGACAGCGTCAGCGAGAGCGGAATAAAAATGTGTTTGAAATCTCTCTGAAAGTCACAAATTAATCACGGCAAATGCCTCTCTGTAGTAAAACTCTCGAAAGCGCAGATCTCAGTATGATTGTATGATATGGAACAATACTTAT
The DNA here is from genome assembly GCA_944452925.2 of Chrysolina oricalcia. NCBI lineage: Eukaryota > Metazoa > Arthropoda > Insecta > Coleoptera > Chrysomelidae > Chrysolina > Chrysolina oricalcia. The sequence goes on along the minus strand of OX101825.2, from coordinate 34,992,491 downwards.
AGGAAGAATTGTAATGGTCCTTCGTTATTGTTAATGTTTTTAAAATGAATCTTCAAAACCGAACCAGTGGATTTGGAATAACAGTTTGTGTGCAGAGATACGTATTACCAGATTGTTTGGAACCCCCTGAAGACTATCCCTACATTTTGGTCCAATCGAGCCGGACGAGAAGAAAGGAAATTTCAAGTAAGTTTGTTCCATTTTTCAATCGTGAAGTAACAGCCCAAGAGACTCTCACATAGAAACATTACTCTTTCAATTTGCTCATTCTGTTCTATTGTTGAATGATAATTTGAGTGTTGTCGTACAATTTGTTGGCTATTATTAATGTGGCGAAGCTGCGGGCGATGCCGGACCTGAACTCTTACGTAGCCGGCACCCGGCCGCGGGTGAACGTCTTTGCGCTTGCACCGAGAAGAATCTGGACGATTCGATGAATCTGGACGATTCGATGGAAAATTCTAGAGCATTCGGAGAAGTCAACGTCGGATATAAAAAAACTACGCAGCGGACAGACGGACAGTCAGTGAAGTGAAAGTCGAATATAAATACCTAGTTCCGTGATTGTTATGTAAATTAGAGTATTGTGTTATTGTATCATTGTATTTCGTTAAATAAATTATTTTAGAGTTAATTGGACTATAAATATATTACATTAATATAATAATGGATGTAGAAAAACTGAAAAAGGATAGAAAAAACGCTAAACCTCGGATGACTCGTATACAAAATTGGATTGATAATAACAAAGACTCTGAAACTAATGTGGAAGAATTTCAAAATAGGGAAGAAACATTGAGAAATGCTTTTCAGAAGTATAGTGATGCTCAGGATGAACTCGAAGACTTGGTTGGTGTGGAGGCGTCTGAAGTTGTTGAGGATATAGAGAATAAGTATTATTCAACTTTGACAATTATTCAACATAAAATTAAGAAATTGTCTCCAACTCATGTTCCGCGTCAAACTGACACCAAAAATATGTCTCAATCAAATCAAGGTTTTGTAAAATCAACGTCGGATATAAAAAGAACTACGCAGCGGACAGACGAACAGTCAGTGAAGTGAAAGTCGAATATAAATACCTAGTTCCGTGATTGTTATGTAAATTAGAGTATTGTGTTATTGTATCATTGTATTTCGTTAAATAAATTATTTTAGAGTTAATTGGACTATAAATATATTACATTTGGTGTTAGAAGTGCGATTTTTAAATACAGAGTGTTCGTGTAAGTAGAAAGTTTGTGTATTTCGGACAATTATTTTCGCGTGTGAAATAGACAATAATAATAATAATAGACTGGTGGCCGTGGAATAGACTGTGTGAAATAGACAATAATAATAGTAATAGACTAGTGTCCGGGAAATAGACTGTGTGAGATAGACAATAATAATAATAATAGACTGGTGACCCGTGAAATAGACATAGACTAAGACAAAATGTGTTCGAGGAAAGTTTGCCTGGTTGAATTGAAGGTTGCGGAATTGAAGCAAGAACTGGAGGAGAGGGAACTTGATACAAGTGGTAAAAAGGCCATGCTTCAGGCAAGGCTTTCTGAGGGATTAAACCAGGAGGGCGAGGATCCAGAAACATTTCTGTTCGAAGTTTCCGGAATGGATATGAGTACCATAATGAGTAAACTTGACAAAAACTCCAAATCAATGAAAGAACTACTAGAAAATTCGAATACTCTCAAGGAAGAACTTCAAGAGAAACTTCTGGAAAATTCGAAAAATCTGGAAGAAAAGCTGCTAGAAAATTCCAATAGTCTGAAGGAGGAATTTCAAGAAAGTTCGAGAAATTTGGAAGAAAAACTTCAAGAAAGACTTCTGGAAAATTCGAATAGTCTGAAAGAAGAATTTCAAGAAAGTTCGAGGAATTTGAAAGAAAAGCTGCTAGAAAATTCGAATACCATGAAAGAAGAACTTTGTGGCGTGACGAGCCGATTAGAAGAAAGAATGGGAACTGTCGAGACAGAGATGGAGAAAATCAAAGATGAAATTGAGGAAGAAATCAGAAAAATTAAAGAAACAATCAGTGAGTTGGAAAAGCAAATTGATACTACCCACACCACAGAATCTGTCAATGAAAATTCAGTGCTGAAACTGAGTTTGAACTTAGATGATGTTCAAAAGGGTTTGAAAGATGTGAAAATCAGTCCGGAAACAGGAAAACTCTCCATGAAACCGCCCCAGTTTGATGGAAAAACACCATGGGCAAATTACCGCCGACAGTTTGAAGCTGCAGCAAAGGCGAATGGATGGAATACAGGAGAAAGAGCGGTAGCATTAACACTGGCGTTGCGTGGAGAAGCAACAAATATCTTACAAACCCTCACGGCACAAGAACAAGAGGAATACGAGCAGCTGATTAAACATCTCGAATTACGGTATGGACAGACCCATCTAGAACATGTATACCACTCACAGCTCAAAAACCGCTGCCAGAAATCAAGCGAATCCCTACAGGAATTTGAAGCCGTCATTGCACGCTTGGTTTGCCTTGCATACCCAGCTACACCGGAAAAGGTAATGGAGCGACTAGCAGTTCAGGCCTTCTTAGATGGACTTCGTGATCAGGAAACCAGACAAGCATTGACACTAGCTCGTCCAACACATCTCGTGGATGCAATGGCACGCGCTTTGGAATTTGAGGCGGCGAAGCAATCCTGCAGAAGCCATCGTAAAGTCCGAGTTATTGAAGAAAACCCACAGGAGCCTACTAACCTGGAAGCTGCCATAAGAAAGGTCGCGAAGGAGATGTTGCCTGAGAGAAGACTAGTGAGATGCCGGAACTGTAGGAAACTTGGACACGTGCGTAGTCAATGTCCAACCCTCAAGAGGTCGAGACCAACGAAGGTTGTTGAGAAGAGGCAATCGTCGGCCTATACTCAGAAAGCCCCGGTGAACAACGCATATGTCGCTATCCTCCAACGACAGAACAAAGGAGCCTTCGTAGACGGTTTCATCAACAACTAGCCTTGCGCAATGCTGCTGGATACAGGTGCGACTAGGACAATCCTTGGACCTGCTTTTATTAAAACACCAGAGAGAATGGAACCATCATCCTGGAAGCTACGCACAGCAACAGGAGAGCCGGCCACTGTACATGGAGAGCTACCGATTGAACTGATTCTAGGCAGCACAAAAGTGAAACATCGGGCATTAGTAGCGGACATTGAGGACGAGGCAATTATTGGAATGGACATCATGAATTCCATAGGGTTCGAATTGAATTTCAAAGATGGCGTTCTACGTGTGAACGGAGAAGAGCTGGTGCAACATGGAAGAAGTGAAGAGATGATTCGTGTTCTGCTGGCTGAAGATGTAAGTGTACCCGAGAGGGCTGAGACAATACTTGAGGCTCGCTTGGACGGAGGTGCGAGCAATGGAAGCGTGGTGATGTTCGAGCCCAAGCTTCATGATGAGAAAATTGGACGAGGGATTGCACTAGGCAAGGCTTTGTTGCGTGCTGATGAATCTGTGCCAGTAAGGGTAATGAATGTCAATTATTACCCAGTGACCTTGAAGAAAGGAACTGTTTTGGGGCACTGCTCGTCAATTTCCTCTGTGATCAGGAGTGTACACGGAACTGTTAGTCAAGACAACAACCTGACAGCGGAACTGGGAAAATTGGTTACCATCTCTTCCAAGGGCATTAAACCAGCTCAACAGCACAGATTGAGAGAATTAGTCAAGAAATACCAAGACATCTTTGATACCGGACAATGAAAAGGGGGTCGAACGAATGTAGTTCAACATAAAATTGATACTGGGGATGCCCGACCAATCCGACAATCAGCTAGAAGACTTCCTCTTGCCAAGAAAGAAGAGGCTGACAAAATAATCAGTGATATGGGGAAAGATGGAGTTATTGAACCATCCGACAGTCCATGGTCCTCTCCAGTCGTGCTGGTGAAGAAGAAAGATGGATCAACACGCTTTTGCGTAAACTATCGTCGACTGAACAACGTGACGAAGAAAGACAGTTACCCTCTTCCGAGAATAGACGACACCCTAGACACGTTGGCCGGCTCCACGATTTTCTCGACCGTTGATCTGAAGAGAGGATACTGGCAGGTAGAACTGGCTCCAGAAGATAGAGAAAAGACAGCCTTCACCATCGGCTCAGGACTGTGGCATTTCACCGTTATGCCATTCGGGCTTTGTAATGATCCAGCCACATTCGAGAGATTAATGGAGACGGTTCTGAAAGGACTTTCATGGAGGACGTGTTTGGTATATCTCGACGACATTATTGTGGTTGGCAAATCGTTCGAAGACCATGAAAAAAACCTGGAAGAGGTATTCCTGCGACTGAGAAACTCTGGACTGAAGCTGAGTCCTAAGAAATGCCACCTGTTCCAAAAAAAAGTACATTATCTTGGCCATGTTGTCTCTGGGCACGGAGTAGCAGTAGATGACGAGAAGATCAAAGCAGTGAAGGAGTGGCCTATTCCGAAAGACATACACCAACTACGTACATACTACATACTATCGCCGATATGTGCTAGGGTTCGCCAACATCGCTAAACCACTGACCAGGCTCACGGAAGGTCAAACAAAGTTCCAGTGGTCCGAAGAGTGCCAAGACTCGTTCAGAAACCTGAAGGGGGCACTGATCAACGCACCGACTCTGAGTTATCCCCTTCCGAGTGGAAAATTCATTTTGGACACGGACGCCAGCAACGTGGGACTTGGAGCTGTCTTGTCCCAGATCCAGGATGGCGTTGCTGGAGGACATCTGGGTGTGATGAAGACCCTGCAGAAAGTAAGGCAACGGTTTTACTGGGTCAATTGTCAAGTTGATGTCAATGACTGGTGCAGAAAGTGTGCTGTTGCGCTGCCAGCAATGGACCTCGGACACGACCCAAGGCCCCGATGCGTCAGTGTAACGTAGGTAGTCCATTCGAAAGAATCGCCATTGACATCGCCGGCCCCTTCCCCGTATCAGATCACGGAAATAAATACATCCTTGTGGCAATGGACTATTTCAGCAAGTGGGCCGAAGCCTATGCCCTGCCCAACCAGGAAGCCATCACCGTCGCGGACGTCTTGGTGAAAGAGTGGATATGTTGATTCGGCGTTCCCTTGGAGCTGCACTCGGACCAAGGCAGAAATTTTGAATCCAATTTGTTCCAAGAAATGTGCCAAATGCTGAACATCCGAAAGACGAGAACCACAGCTCTACATCCACAGTCCGATGGAATGGTTGAGCGGATGAACAGGACTATCAATCGCCACTTGTCCGAAGTAGTCTCTGACCATCAAAAAGACTGGGACCAGTATCTCCATTTGTTCCTGATGGCCTACCGTTCCGCAGTACACGAGTCGACCTGCCAAACCCCTGCAAGTATCATAATGTGCCGAGAGATGCGACTTCCCTGTGACCTGAAGTTTGGGATGCCACCAGGACAGGATACCGCGGGAGAGGACTACGTCAACAAACTCCGGCAGCGAATGAAGGACATCCACGAACGAGTCCGTTTGAAGATCCAGAGTGCCAGCGACCGAATGAAAGCGACTTATGACATCAATGCCGATGCTGGAGGATTTCAGGTTGGTGACCTAGTTTGGTTGTACAACCTGATGCGTCGCCGTGGCCTGTCACCAAAATTACGGAATTCATGGGAAGGTCCGTACAAGATCATCAAGAGGATAAATGACCTGCTTTACCGAATCCACAAGCAACCCAGAGGTAAACCCAGGGTCGTTCATTTCAACAGGTTGGCCCCCTACGCTGGAAACCATGACCAAGTCCGCAACCTCAGACCACCAGAGGATGCGATGACGTTCCAGAAATTCATGTCCTTATACTCAAATGGACAGAAAGTGTCACACGGGGTAACTCGAGAGGAGCCACGGGACCTTTTCAAAGTGCCAGTCGATTACGCCCTAGCACACTGCGTCGCAAAAGATCTTCGAATGTCCAGGGGCATCGCTGTGGTGTTCTCCAAGAAATTTGGCCAACTCCAAACACTACGGAAACAGAATCCAGAAATTGGAGGTGTGCTACAGCTGAAGAAGGGCCAGAGGAACATCTACTACTTGGTGACCAAGAAGCATTCCCAAGACAAACCGTCCTATGAAGATGTCTGGAGGAGCCTCACCCAACTGAGGGATACGATGGTGGACCAGAATCTGGTGGACTTGGCAATCCTAAAATTATCCTGTGGTATTGATGGGCTGGATTGGAGAGTTATAAGAAGTCTGTTGGAGACTATATTCCGATCCAGCGGCGTCCAGATTTTGGTTTGCTGTAATCCTATTCCACGACCTAACATGAAGACTATGGAGTGTTATTTCCATCGAACTTCACGATGCAGATATGGGGAGTCCTGCAAATATCGACACACTTCAAGGAGGACATTTCGGGACGAAATATCTCTAAGAAGCTGCTGGCGATGCCGGACCTGAACTCTTACGTAGCCGGCGCCCGGCCGCGGGTGAACGTCTTTGCGCTTGCACCGAGAAGAATCTGGACGATTCGATGAATCTGGACGATTCGATGGAAAATTCTAGAGCATTCGGAGAAGTCAACGTCGGATATAAAAAGAACTACGCAGCGGACAGACGGACAGTCAGTGAAGTGAAAGTCGAATATAAATACCTAGTTCCGTGATTGTTATGTAAATTAGAGTATTGTGTTATTGTATCATTGTATTTCGTTAAATAAATTATTTTAGAGTTAATTGGACTATAAATATATTACATTAATATAATAATGGATGTAGAAAAACTGAAAAAGGATAGAAAAAACGCTAAAGCTCGGATGACTCGTATACAAAATTGGATTGATAATAACAAAGACTCTGAAACTAATGTGGAAGAATTTCAAAATAGGGAAGAAACATTGAGAAATGCTTTTCAGAAGTATAGTGATGCTCAGGATGAACTCGAAGACTTGGTTGGTGTGGAGGCGTCTGAAGTTGTTGAGGATATAGAGAATAAGTATTATTCAACTTTGACAATTATTCAACATAAAATAAAAAAATTGTCTCCAACTCATGTTCCGCGTCAAACTTACACCAAAAATATGTCTCAATCAAATCAAGGTTTTGTAAAATTGCCTGATATAAATTTAATGCCGTTTGACGGGCAAATCTCGAATTGGAAATCATATTTTGAATTATTTACTGCTCTGATTATAGAAAATACTAATTTTAGTGATGTTCAGCGCTTCTTTTATTTGAAATCGAGTGTGAAAAATGAGGCTCTTTCTTTAATCAACCATCTCGAACTTACAAATGAGAACTTTGACATAGCTATGGAGACATTAAAAGCTAGGTATGAAAATGTAACTAGTGTTGTCAATAGTCATATAAAAAATATCTTTAATTTAACTACTGTAGCAAGAAATTGTACATCTGCGCTCTTGAGAGAATTTGTTACCATATTTGAACAAAATGTAGAATCTCTCAAAAAACTAGATGTCGATGAATCAAAACTTTACGAATATCTCCTCATCTATATTGCCGCTCAAAAATTAGACTATCACGTGAAAAAGACTTTCAGCAGAAGTGTGGCAAAGATATTTTCCCAACTGTGAAAGATTTTTCTAATTTTTTGAAAGAAAAATGCGTTGTTATGGAGAATTTAGCAAATGGCGATTTACAACCTCAACGAAAAAATAACTGCAAAGTTTCTCTTCATTCACAAAATACAGCGCGTTCTAATTATGGCTCTTTTGATTCAAGTAGACATTGTGTATTTTGTAATACTCTCGGACATCGTATTTATTCGTGTCAAAAGTTCATAGACCTTCCATATTCAGAAAAAGAAAAATTCATTAAAAATAAAAAAATGTGTTATAATTGTCTGGGTAGTAAGCACGATATTCGGAATTGTGGTTCAACACAAAAATGTAATATTTGCAACAGAAAACATCACACAATAATGCATATACAAAGAAATAATGTTTTTACTGCCAATTCTCAGAACAGAAACGATTCTCATCTCAATAATTCAGTGTCAACAAATAATTCGCAATATAGTTTGCCCCAAAATCATAATATCACCTCTACACTTCAAAACAATTATAATAATGACTCTGTACCCAGTGGAAGTAACTCAAATGCAGTAACATTATCAGATTTTGTTACCAAAAACTCACATGTTCTTCTATGTACTGCCCAAGTGACTGTTTTTTCAAAACTAGGACACCCAATTAATGCTAGACTCCTTTTGGATAATGGAAGTAAAACATCTTTTATCACTCAGGAATTGGTTAGAAGAATACAGGGTGTAACTTATCAAAAAGTAGTTAGAGTTTCTGGCATTTCAAAAATGAGTACACTCTCGAATCAAATGGTTGACATTTCTTTTCATCCTAAAATTGATAAAACACAAAAATTTCGGATATCCTGTATTGTTCTAGATAAAATCACTCATACACTTCCACACGTTTTTGTAAAAGTTAGTGAATTAGGTATTCCTAACCAAGTTATGAGTGAACTTGCCGACCCTGAATTTTTTGTTCCATCTGATATCGATATGCTTATTGGTGCAGACCAATTTTATGATGTGATATGTTCTGGCATTCATAAATTAGGTGATGGTTTCCCAACTCTGCTGAACACACATCTAGGATGGATAATTGCTGGTAACATACCACCCCTATGTGTATCTTCTACTGGTAAATCTCGCACATTTCACCTAGAAAATCAAAATATTCATAACAAAGTCTCATTTTTTGCTCAAACCTCAGAAGTCGAGGATTTATTATCAAAATTTTGGGTTTTAGAAGAAATTAATCTAGAACCCCCTCTTACTCCTGAAGATGAAATGGCTGAGAACATTTTCAATTCTACTACTATAATATTACAAGATGGTAGATATCAAGCAGATATGCCCATGAGGAGCCCTAAAGAATACCTCAAACTGGGTGATTCCTTAAAACTCGCACAAAAAGGGTTTGTCACCCTGGAGAAAATATTTCAAAATGACCCTTCTCTGTTCTCTAACTATAAAAAATTTATCGATGAATATATTTCTCTTGGCCATGGAAGATACGTACCCCTCTCTCTGAAAAATTCGAATAATGAAAATAAATATTTCATTCCCCATCTCTGTATTGTGAAGGAATCAAGTTTGACAACTAAATTGCTAGTCGTTTTCGACGCTTCCAGTAAAACTTCCTCTGGCATATCTCTTAATGATGTAACTCTCAAAGGTTATGGAGTCCAACCAGAACTGTTCGATATTCTCTGTAGATTTCGAACCTTCAAGTTTGTTCTTACTTCTGATCTCGAAAAAATGTATAGGCAGGTACAAATAAATCCGAAACAAAACTTCCTGCAAAACATTCTTTGGCGCGATAATCCAAAATAATGGAACCAATTTCGCACCTTTTGCTGCCACTCGAGTCCTTAAAGACATTGCAATCGCAAACAAAAATAAATACCCGTCCGCTTCAGATGCTATGTAGATGATATTCTCTGTGGTTGCGATACGTATGATAGCTTAGAAAGTTTGTACTTTGAACTCAATTCTCTTCTGAATGGTGCTGGTTTCAGATTACACAAATGGTGTTCCAATTCTCAAGAGTTCCTAAATAAAATTTCTCAAGAAAATACTCCTGAATATGATTTAAATTTCGACGAATCTCCTAATAAAGTTTTAGGTCTGAGATGGCAACCCTTAAAAGATGTTTTAATCATTTCAACTCCCCCAATATCTTTCGAAAACCCTCCTACAAAAAGAACAATTCTTTCTGCCTTAGCCCAATGTTTCGATCCTCTTGGATTAGTAAATCCATTAGTTGTTAAGGATAAAATACTTATGCAAAAATTGTGGATGAGACAATTGAATTGGGATACAGAAATTGTAGAGGATATTCTTTTAAACGAGTGGAAAATATTTATAGAATATATATCTTTGCTCAACAATTTGCAACTCCCACGATATATATTTTTGAATAAACCCATTACCAAAATTGAACTTCATGGCTTTGCAGATGCAAGTATATCCGCTTATGGAGCGTGTGTATACATTCGTTCTTTGTATGAAGACAATTCAGTACATTGTAGTCTCATATCTGCCAAGTCAAAAGTAGCCCCAATCAAAACGATCACCCTCCCAAGACTTGAGCTGTGTAGTATGCTTCTTTTAGCCAAACTCACATCGAGAATTTCCAAAGTATTCAACTCAAAGTTAGCCATTGACTCATTCAATTTGTGGTCTGACTCTCAAATAGCTCTCACTTGGTGTAATAATCATCCAAGTAAATGGTCTGTTTTCGTCTCCAATAGTGTCTCAAATACAAGAAATTACTTCAAATTTTTGTTGGAGGCATATAAAGTCAGAAAATAATGCCGCCTATATATTATCTCGTGGAATGTTCACCAAAGATGTCATTGATAGTGGAATTTGGTTTCATGGACCTAACTTTCTGCGTAACCGAGAGCTGAATTTTGATGATTTCAACACCCCTATTTGTACAACTGAAATCCCTGAAGAGAAAAAAGTTTCCTTGATCTCTACTAATGTTTATGAAGAATCTGCATTTTGGGAGAGTTTATTCACAAAATTCTCTAGTTTCTCTCGTCTACTACGTACTTTAGCATACGTACTTCGATTTGCTCATAACTCAAAAAATAAGAATGGAAAGTACCTTGGTCTATTATCTATAGCAGAACAAGATATAGCCCTAATGTACGTTATTCGAGTTATTCAAAAAAAGCACTTCAAAAAAGAACTTTTAGAGATCGAAAGAAATAAAACTATCTCCAATGAAAACTTTCATTCACCCAAACCCTTCGTAGATTCTGAAGGTTTTCTGCGTGTAGGTGGAAGATTGGAAAATGCCGATATTTCCTTTGATCAGAAACATCCACTTCTGTTACCATCACGCAATCTCGTTGTGTCTCTTATGTTAGATCATGAACATAAAAGATTGGGACATGCAGGGGCTCAAACTGTATTGTCCAATTTCCGGTTGAGATTTTGACCCTTGAACGGTCTGAGAGAAGTAAAACGAATAATTAGAAAATGCATAACTTGTTTTCGTTTTCGTGCTATCCCAGCTCAACAAGTAATGGCTCACCTTCCTCGAGTCAGAGTACAGCATTCAAGACCTCTCCAAAGGGTTGGAATTGATTTTGGTGGACCATTTGATATAAAATCTTCTCGATTACGAAAAGCTCCAATAATCAAATGCTATATAGCTCTTTTTGTCTGTATGGTCACTAAAGCAGTTCATCTAGAACTTGTTTCCAGTCTCTCAAGTGAAGCTTTCCTTATGACAATGAGACGTTTCATTTCTAGACGTGGCAATCCGACTATAATATATAGTGATAATGCCACCAATTTTCTAGGTGCATAAAACCAATTGAAAGCTCTTTATGATTTTTTAAAAAATTCTGTCAACTATGATACCATAAGAGATAATCTCTCACAAAATCAAATAGAGTGGAAATTTATTCCACCCAGATCTCCTCATTGGGGAGGAATCTGGGAGGCCGCTATTAAAAGCGCCAAATATCATATTCGCAGATTAATTGGTAACATTCAAGTTACTTTTGAAGAATTCAGTACCATTATTTCCCAAATTGAGGCTATTATGAATTCAAGACCATTGTGCCCCCTTTCTAGCGATCCATCTGATTTTCAGTGTTTAACACCTGGGCACTTTTTAATTGGTACCAGCTTAACCGCTTACCCAGAAAAAGATTTGTCGGAAATTCCTGAAAATAGATTGGATTTCTGGCAAAGATGCTCTAGAATTCAACAAAATTTCTGGAAACGCTAGTCTCTCGATGTTTTAAACCGGTTCCAACATCGACCAAAGTGGTTATATTCAGCCAAGAACCTCAAGGTCAATGATCTTGTTCTTCTAAAGGAAGATAATATTCCACCATTGCATTGGCCTAGAGCAAGAGTAGTAGAAGTACATCAAGGTAGTGATAAAAAAGTAAGGCTTGTCAAGATTAAAACCATAAATGGTATTTTTACTCGGCCAATAACCAAACTGTGTCCCTTACCCAATAATGATGAAATCGATTTTCAATAACAAGACTGATATTGTTCTTGCTATTATCGTTAGCATTCGTTTCATGAGTTCGTAAATATATATTTTTTGTTTTATATTATTCAACTTAGTAAGAATATATATATATATACCGGGTGACCACGGGGTGAGGTACGCCTCCCAATTTTTCTATAGTTTTGAAGATACAGGTTTCAAATTTGGCACGTCGATATATTACTCAAATATTACTCCATAACCGAAAATTCACCACTTCCGGTTTAACCGGAAGTGACCCCAAACTTTTTTTTTTAAATGACACCCTGTACAATTTTTTTCATTATCAGGAAGAACACGCAATTTGTGATAACACTGTTCTCCAAAATTGAAAATCGGTTGAAAAATGGCGGAGATACAGTTGATTGTTCAATCGAACAAAGTTGGCCATGAACATCAAACTCAAATCATCACAACTGACGAACGGCGTCAGCATTTACGAGAGGAAGGTTCGAGGTAAGATACAGCTGAAAATTGAGCTTCCCATGTAATTGCAGCAACCATATTTCCCATCAATTATCAAACATTTCCTCAAAACGGATTAGTACCCATAAAGAAAGGCTCACAACTGCCATTTCTCAAATAGCAACATACTCTTTTCACATTGTTATGTTGAAAGATGATGAATTATCAGATTACTCGAATGAAAAGATTTGAAGAATTCCGAAAGGAACCAGAAATACAGTACCAAAAATTGGGGGGCGTACCTCACCTCGTGGTCACCTGGTATATAGTTATCTATTTGAAGCTGAAAGCTTCAACGCGGGCAGTATGTTGTAGAAACGTGCTAACTGTATCGCCCTGTTAAGTGAATCAAATATATTATCTTAAATCTCAAAGCCTTGCTCGATTCTCATTTGTTTACGGTCGTCATAGTGACGATTATTGACAGCGTCAGCGAGAGCGGAATAAAAATGTGTTTGAAATCTCTCTGAAAGTCACAAATTAATCACGGCAAATGCCTCTCTGTAGTAAAACTCTCGAAAGCGCTGATCTCAGTATGATTGTATGATATGGAACAATACTTATAGGAAGAATTGTAATGGTCCTTCGTTATTGTTAATATTTAAAAATAAATCTTCAAAACCGAACCAGTGGATTTGGAATAACAGTTTGTGTGCAGAGATACGTATTACCAGATTGTTTGTAACCCCCTGAAGACTATCCCTACAGATGGGTTTTTGTCCTGCTAAAACAACTTAAAGTTACATTTGGAATATTTTTCAAAATAGTGCAGTGGTTTAGTGAGGCACAATGACGAAATACTGCTTTGTTTGCAAAACAAATGATAGTAAACAAACATTCCACAGGTGAGGTTCCAGTGGCGTCGACTGCACGATGCAAATCATGCAATCAAACGTATTCGTCAAATTTAATATTGGAGGACAAAGAAACTCAATCAAAATTACAGATACGAAAAGCCTATGGCAAAGTGGTGAATTTCTCAATGTTTGTTATAAATATCTGTAAGCAGGGGGAAAAAACATTGAGGATTATGAAAGGAAAATTGAATTTATTTTCCCATAATATTGACATTGTTAAAATTCTAACAGTGAGGACAATTAATGATTTTCCCAAGGGTTAAAATTTTTGGAAATCATTTCTTTGAGGAAGAGCCTTTATCAAACCATAGTTATGCCTTGGTAAAGGCAATACTTCAAATTTTTTTCAAAATCCGAATATACAATGAATTGTCAATAAGCGGAACTGACAAAGTAGAAAGGGTCAGGTCTCTTTTGACAAAGACAGTTTTATTTAAAAATCAATAAATACCAAGTGTTGAAATCCTCATGTACTGAGCTTTCTTGAGAATCATTCTTTCACATACACTTTGACACTTTATATTCATACATTTGTAATATTGTATATTAGACTCAAAATTAAATTAACATTAGTGATATTTGCCAATTTGTAATAACAACGTGTGGTATAAGCATATATTTCATTCAATAAATATTTTAATTCCTGTGTTGATGTTGATTTTATCTTATCGTATACCTTGCCATCTTGTGATTACTATATTCCTGTCCAAAATAAATGCGTTAATAACGAGTTCTATTTCTACTTTTGTGTTCAATTACTTTTCTCAGACGTAATCTATATAATATATAATTCAACAAATGTTTCTATAGATTACGTCTGGGGAAAGTAATTGAACACAAAAGTAAAAATAGAACTCTATATTAACGCATTTATTTTGGACAGGAATATAGTGATCACGAGATGGCAAGGTATACTATAAGGTAAAATCAACATCAACATAGGAATTAAAATATTTATTGAATGAAATATATGCTTATACCACTCGTTATTATTACAAATTGGCAAATATTACTATTATTTATTTAATTTTAAGCCTAATATACAACATTACAAATGTATAAATAAAGTACAACATTATTGAGCTATGTAAATAAAACGACTATTTGAGAAAACATTACAAAACAAAATATACATACATATCACCAGACATTAGATCAGATTACATTCCAAAATCAGCAAAAAAAACAAAAAAAATACTAAATATCTCAATGAGCTGTCACTAATATTTTTCCTTGATGATGACACAAGTTTACTGAGTTAGAATTTTTTTACAAATTGTGGTAGTTTATTGAAATCGTTTAAGCCTTTATGAAACCTACTATTCATTCCAAATTTAGTATTAAGTTTTATTAATGTAAAAATTACTATGTCAAGAGAGAATACAATATTTCTTAGTTAATTAATTATTGTTGAAGTGTCAAAGTGTATGTGAAAGAATGATTCTCAAGAAAGCTCAGTACATGAGGATCTCAACACTTGGTATTTATTTATTTTTAAATAAAACTGTCTTTGTCAAAAGAGACCTGACCCTTTCTACTTTGTCAGTTCCGCTTATTGACAATTTATGGTATATTCGGATTTTGAAAAATAATTGAAGTATTGCCTTCACCAAGGCATAACTATGGTTTGATAAAGGCTCTTCTTCATACAAATGATTTCCAAAAATTTTAAACAAGTCCTTAAGTATATCATTAATAATTAATGTGGTATGTTTGTTTACTATCATTTGTTTTGGAAACGAAGCAGTATTTCTACATTGTGTCTCACTAAACCACTGCACTATTTTGAAAAATATTCCAAATGTAACTTTGTTTAAGCAGGACAAAAACCACGAAAACACACAGGAAAATTTTAACAACACGTCATCAACACAAAACACTTGCACTTGCAATTGCGTCCTCTGATGCTTTAGAAACGTTGCACAAGTATCTGTTAGATTCAATTCAATCCCCGTCGTGGTCTTAGCCAGGAGAGTAGATGTTTTCTGACAGATACTTGCCATATGGATGAACTGGTCCAAAATTTAGGAAGGATCATACTCAACAGAATAAACAATTTTTACAAAAAAAGGAAATGGGTTCTGAAAAAATACATGTCTTAGCTCACAAGTTATGTTACCTACGTTAACAGAAGGTTTTATGCAACTGGTCCATATTTATTCAAATATTCTTATTGATCCGTTGAAACTTGACCTACACAACATAAACCCTCAGACTCCAAACTTGAAATATTGTCAAGGAAATTGTTACCTCTCTCGAATTAATTACTTTAGACCATAAATGCTTTATTTTTGATAGCTGAAAACTCCTAGAATCCAACTAAGGAAAGAATATCATCATAAATCACAAAACCAATCCGCTATCTTGAATCCCCAAATTTTGATAAAAAGTTATTTGCTGCTAACCCCCGGCTTTTTATTGACCCTAAGAATTTTAAGACGAAACCGCGAAATAACTTGTTGCAGCTCACAGGTACTTCATTTGCATAAGTAATTTTGACCCCCTTAAAAAAGCACGGCACTGTGCTAGAAGTGTTTTGTTTTGGTTCGAATGTCAAAAACCCAAAACAAAACAGTTTCCGCAAGAATTATCTTCGGTTCTGTGAATATGATGTTTACCTAGCATCGGGCCCATCTATGTTTACTTATTGATCTGAGGTTTTCGCTCAATTTCGTAACGATGGTTCATTTGCCAGGATTGCAAGAGTTCCAAACGGCGTCATTGTGCAACATATCTTCGGGATTTTTATCTTTTTTAGATCTCTCATTCGGTGGTCTGCCACTTTCAAAATGTTTTGCCTATAATTTATCCTTTTCACTACTCCGCAGCAATGGTCTCTCTTAGACCCAGTCCATATTATTATGTCTATGGAAAAGTATAAACGAAACTTTCCTATTACGAGAAATGCTTAATACGCAAACAACTAACAACGCACTCACAATTATTATTGTAACTGTTTGATCATATGTTGAGACGACACCTATAGTGACATCTGGCTTGCAGGGGCGAAACTTCAAAAATAAATGAGCTTGAAAATATCTCTATTTTGCTTTACCGTACGGTAACGCCAGGCCATTGCCTAATTAAACAATGGCCAGGCTTTGATGATCAATGAAAAATTATTATATTCTGCGCCTCGTCTTCGAGATCACAATAGTAGTACCTCCACTTTACGTCAAGATGTCGCCACTATTTCAAAGAACAAGAGGTTTTTTCCCCTCATCACGGCATCCTGTCACAGCATATATGCTGTGATCCCGTGTCATCCTCTACCAGTGTAGCCAATGCGAGCGAAAACGCTCACATTGTGATCGATCAGATGATGGTGGGAGCAAAGTGCGATCTGAGTTCAAGTGTGAGGATTTTGACACTTCCAGTAGTTTTGTTGCTAATTGCTATTCTGGCGACATTATAAGCATGAAAAGAAATACAATCTCCCGTGAGAGAGATGGAGAATACCCAGCTCGGATTTCTCGTTTTATATTATTCCGTGATCTGTAACCAAGGACATTGAACACTGACGGGTTTCATTAATTTTTATTCAAATATGGTGTACATTCGTTTTTTTCATCATCTATGAAATCAATTTTTGTGATATTTGCTATTTTGTTGATTCTTATGATATTGAATCAATTGAATGAGACTGATTTTGTTGTTTCATAAATCATTATTTCTGTTTTCGTTTTTATTAAAATATAAATATGTGTATTTTTAGGTTTTCTATTCAGAATTTACCTACCTTGTCTTCCCAAATATTAGAATAACATATTGAAGTTCCAAAATAAAAAAATGTATTCGTTTTTATTCACATATGGTATATGTTTGCTATTTTTCAACAAAGGACATGAAAATATAATTATTGGATTTTAAAAATAAAATAACCTTATAGGTATCCTTCTTTCGTCCACTATTCTAACACGTATTGCGCACGGGTGGTGAATTTCAAGGCGACAATTTTGAAACGTAGAGTACATCAAAATAGTATGTGTCCCTTCTACTACCTTTTGAAAATGCCGCCATGACTGTTTCGGCTTCGGCACATGCGCAATAATGAATGGAATATACGAAAAAGTCAAACTTCTCGTATTCAACACAGAACACATTCTTTTGTGAATTGTATGTATTTTGTGGTATTCAACGGTGACGGGAGGATTCTGTGAGGAATTGGTGTCTGAGTGTGAGCGAAAAGGGAGTGTTTCGAGTTAAACTTTGGAGCGTTTATTGTCTGCCTTCTTGGCAACACTTTTACGTTCTATGCTTCATTACTTCGCTTTGGCGTTGAAAGTTACCACTTTTACCGCGATTATAAATCATTTTTAGTAATTTCAACGATAATTGTAATGGATTCATCCAAGAAAAGACGCAGATCCTCATCTAACACTCCCGAACAGGAAATCGACTCGAAATATGTGAGAAAGAAGTTGAAAGAATTACAAGAAAGCTTGGCGATACTGGAACAAAGGGAACGTCGTCGTAGACGCCATTATAGTTCAAGCTCAGACAGTGATTGTTCGAGGCGCCAATCAAATGGTTTTATTCACTCACAATATTCGAGTGGTATATAAGTTCTTTTTCAGAGCACCTGCTGTAAATTATGTGGTTGGATTTGCGAATGGACGAGATCTATATCGCAATAACTCTAAACAATGACAACTGATAGGAGTGTATACTGCCACAATGTTACTATGAAATATCTCGAGTTGATATGTTATGGATTAGACGAGATCTAATCAAAAGCCTTGACATTAGGATGGACATAATTTTCAATTAGACGAGTTCTAATTGAGAGAATATCACGAGTTGATAATGGTAGGGTTAAACGAGATCTAAACCCTAGTCAGTGCTTGATGTCACGACAATACGGTTATAGTCCAAAGGCACAGGTTTTTAACACAGGTTCTTGGGTTTTATAGTCGTGCAGACGAGATCTGTACAAATCACTATATTGAAAGCCTATTACCACATTGGTTCGGTAATCATCACGAGTTGGTGTTTTCTCAGAGAGAAGTGTAAATTGCCGAATGTTTTGTAGGCAATATCTAATGACACGCTCACACGGTAAAATATTGCGAGTCAATATATACATTTATTTTATGCTACAAAGCTAATCAGGGAATTTTATAGTGCTTGCAGGAGATGTAGGTTCGAATCTAGACACAAATATATTGATCCACAAACACTCTCAGGTGTCATTCTAGTTTTATGAGTATACCTTACCATTACTGAATGTTACAGGTAGTCCTTATTCAGACTATGAAGGTCATAAAAGACCTACTCCAGACGTCCCGTGAGACTTGACTCGGACCACCGGCTCCCCCTAATGAAGACGAAAATGTTCCTACTAATGGAGAAGCAAATGCTACTGACGAACAGCCTCAACTAAATGTTGACCTTTTAGAGATCTTAGGAGAAGAGGCTCCTTCAGCAAAAATGCTGGGGGATCCCTTACATATTGATCTTGCTTAAAGGTGGGAGTATATATTGAAGAGTGGTTTGAATGCTGAAAACCGAGAGGCACAGATGTAATATCAGACACCGGCCAATGGTCTCCTAGCTTCTAGAAGCTCCCAAAATTGAATCAGGAAGTGAAATCTTCTGTAAGTGTATCAGCAATCAGGAGAGATGACAGGTTGGTTCAAATACAAAATCAATTAGGTGCTGGGCTTAAAGCTTCAGGTTATGTCCTATCAACCATATTGTCTGAAGAAAGGGAGGGGGAAAAACTCCTACCAGTCATCATGGCGTTGAGTGACACTGCGAGATTATTTGCCGCCATTCACCATGGTTAATCGGAAGCCAGAAAAATTCCGGTATCTGCAGGCATTAACAATGATGAATGGCTTTTCGGGGACAATTTGGAGGAGAGAGTTAAGGTGACAAAAGCCTTGGAAAAATCTTGTCAGGATTTCAGGCCTCAAGCCCCTAGGACAAAACAACCATAGGTATATCCAAAGCATTTAAACTAAAAAATCTACCTCGACAGAAAAACACGACAACTTACCGTCAGGTTGGACGAATGCAAACACCTCGGAAATCGAACCATCAATCCAAGCAGAATCGAGCCTATCACAAAGTACAACAAGCCGAGAAAGTCATATATCTGTTACAAGATGTTACACTCCGTATATTGTAGTTGGAGGTGGAGGAGTTTGGACAGTTGTGGTTGTCAATTATTGTTATTGTCATTTTTTAATCAGTTTGAAATACACAATATTTTTTAACTTACAAACTGTTCATATAATATGGTGACAGCGTAAACTCAAAGAATATAAGTACCTACATAATAATCCTAAATGTCAGCCTTACAACCACCAAAACCTTTTGAACCAGAACTCGACCCCGCAGTGTCTTGGGAAAAATGGAAACAGAAGATTGAGCTCTATTGGACTGCATCAGATCTAGATAAGGCCAGCATCAAGAAACAGAGAGCCACTTTTTTACATATTCTTGGAGATTATGGATTAGAAATGTATAACACTCTTGAATTTACACAGGATATTAGAAGCTTTGGGTAATCATTTCAAACCTTACTCAAATGAAACATACACCCGATTTTTATTTTTTTCGTGTGATCAGAAAGAGGAACAGTCTATTGATGAGTACGTCACAGAATTGAAGAAAAAGGCCTCTGATTGCAATTTCAAAGATTTAAAAGATTCGCTCACCAGAGATAGAATAGTTTGTGGCATGAAAAATGATATTTTACGAGAAAGGTTACTGAGTGAGAAAGATCTGACTTTAACAAACTGTGTCAACATTTTTAGAGCAGACGAAAAATCTAGAAAACAAGTGAAAGTAATTACTAATGGGAAATATAAGGAAGAATACTCCACTAATGAGAACCATAATATACATAAATTGAATATATCTACAGACAGAATACAAAGCAACAAACAAAATACAGATGGAAAGAAGAGGACATGTTTTAGATGCAATTTGTCGCATACTTTTGGAAAGTGTCCTGCCTGGGGAAAACTATGTGGAAAGTGTAATAATCTGAATCATTTTGCATCATGTTGTAAAGCTAGACGGGTGAGGCAAGTTGAAGAAGTTGAAGATCAAGATCATCCTCAAGAATTCGATGAAGTTTTGACTCTTGATAATATTTTAGAGGAAATGAATGTTTGCAAAATACATAAGGAATTTTCTAAGGAATGGACTCAGCTGCTGAGAGTAGAGAATATACTGGTTGATTTTAAACTAGATTCTGGTAGTCAAGCCAATATTTTACCATCCAGAATTTACCAAACGATTAAAAATGCTCCTGCTTTAGAGAGTACTACAACTAAGCTTCTGGTATACAACAAAAGCAAATTGAATGTAATGGGAGTATGTGAATTACAAATCTCTCACAGAGCTTTATCAGAAAAACTTGGTTTCTACATTTCAGAAGAAAATTTAGAGCCCATACTAGGGTTGAAAGCTTGTGTTGCACTGAATCTTATAAAAAGAGTTTCAGTAGTTGCTGATAAGAACAGTAATAATAAATCATCCTTTGAACTGATAGAAAAGTATGCTGATATATTTCAAGGTGTGGGCTGTACAAACAATCCATGTACAATTAGACTGCAACAAAATTATGTTCCAAGTATTGATATATGTCGTAAACTTCCTTTAGCTTTACATGAACCTGTCAAAAAAGCATTAGATCAAATGGAAAGAGATGGAATAGTCACAAAAGTTGAAAAAGTTACAGAGTGGGTGAATGCAATGGTTGTTACACCGAAAAAGGATGGATCAGTTCGCTTGTGTATGGACCCTAGACCACTGAACAGGTACATTATTCGACAAAGAATTGAACTTCCCACATTTGAAACCATCATTTCTCAAATAAGACAAGCTAAATTGTTTTCAGTACTTGATGCATCTTGTGCATTTTGGCAGATACCTTTGGATGAGAAAAGCTCTGAATTATGCACTTTTATAACACCTTTTGCGAGATATAAATTCAACCGTTTACCTTATGGATTATCAAATGCCCCAGAAATTTTCCAAAATTACGTAAATAATCTAATTGATGGCTTAGATGGAACTCTAGCATATATGGATGATATCTTAATATATGGAAACACTATAAGCCAACACAATGAGATACTAGAAAAATTATTCTTGAGAGCTAGAAGAAAAAATATAAAGTTCAAGAAAGATAAACTACAGCCAGCCTTGGAAAAAGTAAACTCCCTGGGACATACCATAACAAGTGATGGAATCAAGATATCTGAAGAGAAAGTCAAAGCAATTAGAAATATGGGAAGACCTACGAATGTGAAAGAATTACAATGTTTTTTAGGAATGGTGAATTATCTGAGCCGTTTTATTGATAATATTTCTAAAATTTCTGCCCCTTTGAGAGATTTACTAAAAGAATATTCAAATTGGACTTGGGATGAAAATGGTCCACAAGAAAAATCATTTCAAGATCTAAAAAATCTCATTAGCACCGCTCCAGTTTTGAGTTACTTTGATCCGAAGCTTCCGGTGACATTATCCACAGATGCAAGTCAGTATGGTTTGGGTGGTCATATCAGTCAAAATGAACATCCTATTGCTTACTGGTCCATGTCATTGAATGCTGCCCAGCGTAACTATGCTCAAATTGAGAAGGAGTTGCTCAGCATAGTTTTAGCATGCGAACATTTTCATTATTATTTGTATGGACGACCTTTCATTGCGATTACAGATCACAAGCCTCTGTTGGGACTTATCAATAAGCCAATTGATTCAGTATCTCCAAGATTTCAGAGGTTAGTTATAAGATTAATGAAATATAGCTTCACTTTGAAATTCCTACCTGGAAAAGAACTTTATATTCCTGATACTTTATCAAGGGCCCCACTGAAAGATGAAAAATCAACTGAGTTTGTCGATGATTTTCAAATTAATTCTGTTCTTATTGTTAGTGAAAGGAGATCTAATGAACTTTTAGAAAACACAAACTCAGATCCGGAATTGCAAGCTGTTAAGAATTATATATGTAATGGATGGCCTAACCGAATATCTTCTGTCAAAAGTGAAGCCAAATCCTATTACCAATACCGAGATGAAATATATGAACTAGATGGATTCCTATTCAAAGGAAATAGATTGATTATTCCAAAATCAGACCGACTAGATATTCTACATCGCATACACTCTACTCACCAAGGAATAATATCATGCCAAAAACGTGCTTTAGATTCAGTTTTCTGGCCCAATATCAATGAACAAATTGCAAATATGGTTTCGTCTTGTCTGACTTGTTTACAGTACTCAAGATCAAACTCCAAGCAACCACTTCAACAGCATCCTGTTCCTGCAAAAATTGGAGTTGACTTTGCTCAGATAAGAACAAAATATTACCTAATAGTTTGCGATTATCACTCAAAATTCATTGAATTGATTCAAATGTCAAAGAAAGATGCATCATCGACAACAGATGCATTACTGAGTGTATTTAAATCTCATGGATTACCTCAAACCATAATGTCAGACAGTGGACCTACTTTTGATTCAATGTTCTTTGAAATCTTCTGTATAAAATATGACGTTACCCATATAACCTCTAGTCCGGGTTACAGTCAATCAAACGGGTTAGTCGAGCGGCACATCGAAATTGTTAAAGGAATGTTTATAAAAAATCCACATAACCATCCTTTTGAAATTATCATGGAATACAATAGTATATCGAAGCAGAACTTACCTTCTCCATCGGAAATGTTAATGGGAAGAAAATTCAGAATACTTTTGCCATGTTCATAAAACATCCTTAGGCCAAAATTTAACATTGACAAAAATTTGGCGATGCTGAATGCCAATCAACAACGTGCAGCTCGATACTACAACATTGGTAATAAACACCTCACTCCATTGCACGGAAATCAACCTGTTGTTATTAAAAAAGACAGTCGGAGATGGATTCCTGGTGAAGTTCTTGAAAAGGGTACATACCCTGAGAGTTATATAGTGCAATCTAATAATGGAGGTATCTATAGAAGGAATCGAATCCACTTACGACCTATACCTTCTTCTGCATATACTGGACACTCATCATTAACTTCAGATACTCATAGGAGGACTATTGACTACCCGAGTTATCCAACAAATCCATCAACACAAACGGCAAATGCTAATTCAGATTCCAACATGCATTCATCACTAACTTCAAATCAAAGAAAAATTCAGCAATTTCAAGAAAATGAAAATCAATTATCAAAAACAAGTCAGGATTTCAATTCCAAGCATTCAAGTGTTGATGTTGATGCTCAACCGGGCCCTTCTCAGCAATTTCAAAGATTTAAAAGATTCGCTCATCAGATATAGAATAGTTTGTGGCATGAAAAATTATATTTTACGAGAAAGGTTACTGAGTCCGGGCCCTTCTCAGCAATTTCAAAAAAATGAAAATCAATTATCCAGAACTAGTCAAGATTTCAATTACAACCATTCAAGAGTTGATGTTGATCCTCAACCGGGCCCTTCTAATAATTCAAGCCACAATTCTCAAACATCGTCTCATTATTCCAATGGTACTATAGACACAGAATTTGTGGAAAGATTCTCGAAGGGAAGAATTATAAGAAAACCTATCAGATACAAGGACTTTGTTTAGTTTCAGCAGTTTTGTCTTCAAGGAGAACGTGTTACAAGATGTTACACTCCGTATATTGTAGTTGGAGGTGAAGGAGTTTGGACAGTTGTGGTTGTCAATTATTGTTATTGTCATTTTTGAATCAGTTTGAAATACACAATATTTTTGAACTTACAAACTGTTCATATAATAATATCCAAATCCAGAAAGGCTTCGCATGTGAATGAGGTAAAAATTCAGCAGCAGTATGCTGGTAGATTACAGTATTTCATTGATGGGTGGAAATCATTACCCTGTGATCCAATGGTTCTGGGGAGGCTGACTCTTAATTTCATAAAGAAACCCCAGCAACACATGGCACCTGTAAGTCCGAAATGGCCTCTACAGGAGATGACAGATATACAAATTACAATTGATAAATTGAAAGCCATTGGAGTCATATCTGAATGTCACCCATGTCGGAACCAATTTGTATCTAAAATATTTCTAGTTTTCAAACCTGATGGTCCACACCGTCTCATTTTAAATTTAAAAAAATTCTATGAATGTGTCAACATTTCAACTTGGGAGACAACAAGACAGATTTGAGAATAATAACAAAAAATTGTTTTATGGCAACTGTGGATCTGAAAGACGCTTACTTGTTATTACCAATAATGAATAGTCACAAAAAGTTCCTCAGGTTCCAATGGAATAGCAAATTATTTGAATATAATTCCTCACCTTTCGGACTGAACAGTGCCCCCGTGGGTTTTCACAAAACTGATGAAGCCAGTCCTAGCTCACTTTCGTTCCAGAGGCTTTTTATCAGTCCTATATTTGGAATATTTTTTGTTATTCGTTAATAGCCATGAGGCATGCATTAAAAATGTACAAGCAACTTGCGAATTGCAAGAAAAATTAGGATTCATTGTAAACCGTAATGAAAGTAAGCTCGAACCTGCAAATACTTGGGGTTTGAATATAATTCAATTGTCAAATTGATTAACAGAATTAGCTCAATGCGCACTATCAAAATAAGAGAATTTGTAAAATTTTTAGGGGTTTTGGTGTCTATTTGCTCAAGCATGAAATATAGTTGGTTGTACACTAAGGAATTTGAAAGTTGCAAATATCTTGCTTTGATTAATTCTAACAATAATTACAGTGCTTCCATGACAATCCATGAATCATTGAAAGACGACTTCCCATGGCTGAAAATAAATATAAAAAGATCTGGGAATGCAATTAAAAGAGACAACTTTGAGATGGAAATATTTTCGGATGCTTCCCTCACTGGATGGGGTGTCTCGTATAGACATCAATCATCTCATCATCTCTCATCATCTCATCATCTCAATCATCTCTGGAATATAACTGAGAAAAAGTTCCATTTCAATTATTTGGAACTTCTTGTCTCTTTCTTTGGACCTCAGTGTTTTGCGAATCACATGTCAAACTGCAGCATCTTATTAAGGATAGACCACACCACTACCATTTCTTATACAGTGTGACACACTTGAGATGAAGACAATCCTGTATTTTAGTCATTTTTGAACGCAGAGATTTGATTTTTGGTACAGCCGTAGACCTTCATGGGCCGCACTTTTCGCAGTACTCAGCCCGAGTGACAGCCTTAAACCCAGCCTACTGCGATCCCGCGAAAAGGATACCGAAAAAAGATATTCGAAAAAGTTGCTTAGAAATTTATTTTGACCCTACATACCGAATTTCAATGCAAAATTCGAATTTTGAATTTTTTTGTAATTTTCATATTAAAGTCCGATTTTCAATTAATGGTTCTGAATAAGAAGCTACGAAAACAATAAATTCGTCATAATGTAGGAATAAGAATGAAAAACCTAATATTCATTATGAAAAAATTCTAATTTTGTTTATTAGTTGTTACTAAAAAGCAACACAGACGATAAAATCGGTCAAAATTAAATGACAATTAATGAAAAACTATTTATTGAACCGAATTCGAACAGGAAATGAAATAAACACTATTATTGGAAGTCAGTACTAAATATTGTCTCTCTCAACTGGCCTGTCCTCAATTCTGATACATTTTTCAATTCTTTTTCTATTATTATTGGCTACTCTCCTAAGTTCTGGAATACTTATTTCACGGCAGGCTTGCCTTATTCTCTCACAAAGTTCTTGCCGATTTCGTGGCCTAGACTTGTAAACCTTATTCTTGACGTTTCCCCAGAAGTAAAAATCCATTGGTCTTATGTCAGGAGAGCGAGGAGGCCATTGTTCATATGGGCTATTTCTACCAGTCCAACGTAATGGAAAATGTTCGTTTAACCACTCTCGAACCATCCAAGAATTATGAACGGAAGCTCCGTCTAGCTGAACGTACACCTCTTGTCGCACATTGAGGGGAAGATTTTCAATTTCCCATAATTCATTATCAAAAAAATTCAATAGTCGTTCGGCGTTAATGGTATTATTGAAGAAAAACGGTCCAATTATTCTGTCACCTAAAATACCACACCATACATTAACTTTTTGAGAGTATTGGTCCTTACAGTTTATAACCCAATGGGGATTTTCGGTAGACCAGTATCTGCAATTTTGAGCAGATACTATTCCATTGGTAGTGAACATAGCCTCATCAGTGAACAAAATTTTTCTTAGGAAATCTCTATCATTTAAAAAATTTCCTTGGGCCCAATAGCAGTAGTCTAATCGTTTATATTCGTCACCTTCTTTCAATGTGTGCAAGAACTTTGGTTTAAAAGGTTTGATTTTATGACGAACGAGACATCTTCTGATTTTCTCTCTACTCAAATTTAATAGCTCAGACCTTTCACGCAAACTAATTTTGGGATTGGCACGAACTGAAGCTAAGATATTATCATCATCATGGTACCTTCGATTTCGATGTGGATTGTCAATAGCTGGACGATACTTTAATACACTTCCGGTTTCAGTAAAAAGTTTATTGACGGAGGCTGCCGTTCCATGTCGAATACGATTTCGTTGCGGATGTCTTCTGATGAATTCATGAGCAACTTGTCTGCTACTTCGAGCACCATCACCAAATAACCTTATTATTTCAATTTTTTCTTGTAAATTAAGACGTTCAATGGGCATTTTGTTACTTTTCTTGACGCATTTACTTTCAAACTGACATATGGTATAACTAGTTCATTTGTTTTCATGATGCTCTAGCCCAAATTGAAAACTGTTGAAACACAAAATATGAGACTTCTTTGAAACATTGAGAATGACGATTTTCCATCCAAAATTAGGCAAATGGTATTATTCGCAACCAATCATATTCAACAGAAAATTGAAAAAATCCTCAAAATTAGAGACAGGCTAGTAAAGAAGACTAAATTCGATTAACTTACATTTGATAAAATAATTATTTTCAATTTTATTTATTTCAATACGTTAATTTCATTGATTTTGACTATTGTATCATTTCTGTAGCTTTTTATTCAGAATCATTAATTGAAAATCGGACTTTAATATGAAAATTACAAAACAATTCAAAATTCGAATTTTGCGTTGAAATTCGGTATGTAGGGTCAAAATCGATTTCTAAGCAACTTTTTTTAATAACTTTTTTCGGTTTCTCCAACGCGACGCAAAATATCGAGAATTTGCCCTTTTCGCGGGATCGCAGTAGGCTGGGTTTAAGCTGTCACTCGGTCTGAGTATTGCGAAAAGTGCGGCCCATGAAGGTATACGTCTGTACCGAAAATTAAATCTCTGCTTTCAAAAATGACTGAAATACAGGGGTGTCTTCATCTTAAGTGCACTGTATAAATAGGATGGGTGGTGTGCAATATCCAAATCTGAACAAACTGTCAAAAAGGATATGGCAGTGGTGCGAAGATCGTAATATATTAATTTTTGCCTCCTATATCGAATCTTCAGAGAATAAAGTCGCAGATTTTGAATCAAGAAAGCTCGAAATAGAGATAGATGTCGACATATGCTTACAATGAAATTATTAGAAAATTTCCTACACCATCTATCGACCTATTTGCAACTCGGAATAATACGAAATGCTAAAGGTTTGTTTCATGGTACAGAGACCAAGAAGCTTGTTGTGTTGATGCGTTCACGTTGCATTGAAAAGATTGGTTCTTTTATGCATTCCCTCCATTTTTTTTACAAACATTTTTGAGCGATAAAGCAGAGGGAATTTTGGTTGTCCCTTCATGGTGCACACAACCATGGTTCCCGTTGTTCATTTTCAACCAAATGCTAATTTGTTTTTATCACTTGATAGGACTCGTCACCCACTTACCCTGGTGGCAGGGCGTACTTGAAGAGAGGAGTTCCAGAAGCCTCTTTAGACATCATGTTATCCTCGATTAGTGAGTCTACGTCCAGACAGTACAATACTGAATTAAAACTTTGGTGGAAATTTTGTAAAGACTCTGAAACTGATATTTTTGAAGGCTCGGTAACAACACTAATAGCCTTTTTAACCGAGTGCTTTGAAACAGGTTCATCTTATGGTTCTTTGAACTCATTCAGATCAGCATTAAGCCTAATTTTGCCACCGGATGTGACTCAAAATTATACAAACGCTTCTTCAAAGGCGTTTTCAGGAAAAGGCCAGCTCGGCCAAAATATAACGTAAGTTGGGTTCCTTCCATCGTTTTAGACTACCTTTTGGTACACTATTTCCGAATGAGTGTTTGAGTTTTAAAGATATTAACTCATAAGTTAGCGACACTCTCAGCTATTGTTACAGCTCGCCATATGCAGACTCTGTATATCATAGATATTCGAAATATAACTGTAACTGAAAATAGTATTGAAATAAAATTTCCAGAAAAAACAAAGACTTCCGGATACAATAGATATCAACTATTTGTTATATATTTTATTTTATTAAAAAATATATATTTGTTTTATTTATATTTTTATTTATTTTTGATTTATTTTATTTTATTTCATTTCGTTTCGTTTCGTTTCGTTTCGTTTCGTTTCGTTTCGTTTCGTTTCGTTTCGTTTCGTTTCGTTTCGTTTCGTTTCGTTTCGTTTCGTTTCGTTTCGTTTCGTTTCGTTTCGTTTCGTTTCGTTTCGTTTCGTTTCACTTCACTTCACTTCACTTCACTTCACTTCACTTCACTTCACTTCACTTCACTTCACTTCACTTCACTTCACTTCACTTCACTTCAGTTCACTTCAGTTCACTTCACTTCACTTCACTTCACTTCACTTCACTTCACTTCACTTCACTTCACTTCACTTCACTTCACTTCACTTCACTTCACTTCACTTCACTTCACTTCACTTCACTTCACTTCACTTCACTTCACTTCACTTCACTTCACTTCACTTCACTTCACTTCACTTCACTTCACTTCACTTCACTTCACTTCACTTCACTTCACTTCACTTCACTT
This sequence comes from Chrysolina oricalcia, assembly GCA_944452925.2. NCBI lineage: Eukaryota > Metazoa > Arthropoda > Insecta > Coleoptera > Chrysomelidae > Chrysolina > Chrysolina oricalcia. The sequence goes on along the minus strand of OX101825.2, from coordinate 34,963,220 downwards.
CACTTCACTTCACTTCACTTCACTTCACTTCACTTCACTTCACTTCACTTCACTTCACTTCACTTCACTTCACTTCACTTCACTTCACTTCACTTCACTTCACTTCACTTCACTTCACTTCACTTCACTTCACTTCACTTCACTTCACTTCACTTCACTTCACTTCACTTCACTTCACTTCACTTCACTTCACTTCACTTCACTTCACTTCACTTCACTTCACTTCACTTCACTTCACTTCACTTCACTTCACTTCACTTCACTTCACTTCACTTCACTTCACTTCACTTCACTTCACTTCACTTCACTTCACTTCACTTCACTTCACTTCACTTCACTTCACTTCACTTCACTTCACTTCACTTCACTTCACTTCACTTCACTTCACTTCACTTCACTTCACTTCACTTCACTTCACTTCACTTCACTTCACTTCACTTCACTTCACTTCACTTCACTTCACTTCACTTCACTTCACTTCACTTCACTTCACTTCACTTCACTTCACTTCACTTCACTTCACTTCACTTCACTTCACTTCACTTCACTTCACTTCACTTCACTTCACTTCACTTCACTTCACTTCACTTCACTTCACTTCACTTCACTTCACTTCACTTCACTTCACTTCACTTCACTTCACTTCACTTCACTTCACTTCACTTCACTTCACTTCACTTCACTTCACTTCACTTCACTTCACTTCACTTCACTTCACTTCACTTCACTTCACTTCACTTCACTTCACTTCACTTCACTTCACTTCACTTCACTTCACTTCACTTCACTTCACTTCACTTCACTTCACTTCACTTCACTTCACTTCACTTCACTTCACTTCACTTCACTTCACTTCACTTCACTTCACTTCACTTCACTTCACTTCACTTCACTTCACTTCACTTCACTTCACTTCACTTCACTTCACTTCACTTCACTTCACTTCACTTCACTTCACTTCACTTCACTTCACTTCACTTCACTTCACTTCACTTCACTTCACTTCACTTCACTTCACTTCACTTCACTTCACTTCACTTCACTTCACTTCACTTCACTTCACTTCACTTCATTTCATTTCATTTCATTTCACTTCACTTCACTTCACTTCACTTCATTTCATTTCATTTCATTTCATTTCATTTCATTTCATTTCATTTCATTTCATTTCATTTCATTTCATTTCATTTCATTTCATTTCATTTCATTTCATTTCATTTCATTTCATTTCATTTCATTTCATTTCATTTCATTTCATTTCATTTCATTTCATTTCATTTCATTTCATTTCATTTCATTTCATTTCATTTCATTTCATTTCATTTCATTTCATTTCATTTCATTTCATTTCATTTCATTTCATTTCATTTCATTTCATTTCATTTCATTTCATTTCATTTCATTTCATTTCATTTCATTTCATTTCATTTCATTTCATTTCATTTCATTTCATTTCATTTCATTTCATTTCATTTCATTTCATTTCATTTCATTTCATTTCATTTCATTTCATTTCATTTCATTTCATTTCATTTCATTTCATTTCATTTCATTTCATTTCATTTCATTTCATTTCATTTCATTTCATTTCATTTCATTTCATTTCATTTCATTTCATTTCATTTCATTTCATTTCATTTCATTTCATTTCATTTCATTTCATTTCATTTCATTTCATTTCATTTCATTTCATTTCATTTCATTTCATTTCATTTCATTTCATTTCATTTCATTTCATTTCATTTCATTTCATTTCATTTCATTTCATTTCATTTCATTTCATTTCATTTCATTTCATTTCATTTCATTTCATTTCATTTCATTTCATTTCATTTCATTTCATTTCATTTCATTTCATTTCATTTCATTTCATTTCATTTCATTTCATTTCATTTCATTTCATTTCATTTCATTTCATTTCATTTCATTTCATTTCATTTCATTTCATTTCATTTCATTTCATTTCATTTCATTTCATTTCATTTCATTTCATTTCATTTCATTTCATTTCATTTCATTTCATTTCATTTCATTTCATTTCATTTCATTTCATTTCATTTCATTTCATTTCATTTCATTTCATTTCATTTCATTTCATTTCATTTCATTTCATTTCATTTCATTTCATTTCATTTCATTTCATTTCATTTCATTTCATTTCATTTCATTTCATTTCATTTCATTTCATTTCATTTCATTTCATTTCATTTCATTTCATTTCATTTCATTTCATTTCATTTCATTTCATTTCATTTCATTTCATTTCATTTCATTTCATTTCATTTCATTTCATTTCATTTCATTTCATTTCATTTCATTTCATTTCATTTCATTTCATTTCATTTCATTTCATTTCATTTCATTTCATTTCATTTCATTTCATTTCATTTCATTTCATTTCATTTCATTTCATTTCATTTCATTTCATTTCATTTCATTTCATTTCATTTCATTTCATTTCATTTCATTTCATTTTATTTTATTTTATTTTATTTTATTTTATTTTATTTTATTTTATTTTATTTTATTTTATTTTATTTTATTTTATTTTATTCGATTTTATTCAATTTGATTCAATTTGTTTAATTTAATTTTGTTTAATTTTATTTAATTTTATTTAATTTTATTTAATTTATTTTATATATCAAATAAATTTATTCCCTGAACTATAATTTTTACAACTCATTCATACAACATGAAAAACTCTCAATCTCATCAGGATTCTAGGTTAAATTTTGAATCTCAAACATATAAGAATGAAATATTGATACAAAATTTTTTTTTTATATAAACTCCAATTCAAATTCATACACATTTATATGAACTTTTAGTCAAATAATAATGAAAATCTCATTCACCTATAAAATACCTTTTCTACGAGAAACCCAACTTATATTATCAATAACTATAATTTAGATAATTCAAAATTGATTGTCCTAACACTTTCAAGAAAATGAAATTTATCTATAACGTCCCTGCCTATAATTTTATGACACTGAAATGACAGTTCTAAGAAAATCTCAACGACTTTTGTTGATAACTTGGAAGTCCGGAAATTATAAATGAAAAGATAATACCTTGTAGTATAAAGTTCTTATTTCCAATTCTACTTCTTTTACTTCTTTAGTGTTGATGCTATTTCCTCTTCCTTTCAAACTTTAGTCCTGCTGCTTCCTCCTTTTTAATTTCTAGTTCCTCTGCTTAATGTTGATGCTATTTCCTCTTCCTTTCAGACTTTAGTCCTGCTGCTTCCTCCTTTTTAATTTCTAGTTCCTTTGCTTAATGTTGATGCTATTTCCTCTGTCTTTCAGACTTTAGTCCTGCTGCTTCCTCCTTTTTAATTTCTATTTCCTCTGCTTAGTGTTGATGCTATTTCCTCCTTGTTTATACTATTCTTGATTTCTAACTTTTTTTAAATTCTCCTTCAAAAATTTTAAATTTCTTTCTTTACTTCTTTCAGTTTTGCCATCAAAAACAATCTCCTCTCTCTCAATCCAAACAACCGTCGTCATGTCCCACCATCCACCAACCTACTTTATTTTTCCATCTGAATTCACAGGCACCTTTCTATCACTTACAATTTATTCATTTTCTTTCCAATCCGCATTCTAAATCAATAAACTTACTATTCTATTAACAATTCTTTTCATTGAATGTGTTCTTTTCATTTTATTCGACTATACTTTCAATTTTACTTCAAAATTTTTGCCTTTCTATCAATGTTCATTCCATTATGTCAAAACTTCTGTTACTCTCAAATCTCCTAGTCTCCATACTGAATGTTTCAAAGTTTTTCAATTTGGTTTCTGAGAGTAAAATTGTAAATTTTGATAATCTACCTGAAATATGTTCTCATTTGGCCTTTCAAAATTATTATATCAACTGAAATAGTGAATTTATATTATGGTTGTTTAAAATCTGGTTTCAAACACATAAATAAACATATCTATCAGTTTTATTTACGTAATATTCTTCAAAAACTCGTAAAAAAAATAATTTCAAATAATTTCAAATTATATCATAACATATTATATTACAATTGTAATTTTTCAGAGACAGTCCAAAAATATGTGCAGCAACAAAACTACACTGTTATCTAAACAAGACAAAATCATTACGAATTGCGAATAATTTCGCTCAAAGACTTCCGGATACAATAGATATCAACTATTATATTACAATTGAAATTTTTCAGAGACAGTCCAAAAATATGTGCAGTAACAACATTACACTGTTATCTAAACAAGACAAAATCATTACGAATTGCGAATAATTTCGCTCTATTTATCTGTTACAAGAAACCGCACAGAGCAATTGCAGATAGATTAAGAATACCTTAGCTAATAGCGGATTAGATACCAGCGTTTTTTCGGCTCATAACACCAGACATGTTTCGACGTCTGCTATAGCTAGAAAAGGGGTTTCATTGGACATTATTAGAAACACAGCTGGTTGGTCCGAAAGGTCAAGAACCTTCGCAAATTTTAACAACAGGACCATAGCAAATAATATCTACAATAGTTCAGTATTGTAAATATTCTTTGCCCATAGCACATGATCCTCTATCATTCACAAGAACGGTTTCAACATGAGACTGATTTCATCTCTGTTGTGTACTAGGTGGACTAGTGTAATGATTTATTACATATAACAGAACTGTTCCTTTTATTTGTTTGTTTTATTCCCTACTTCTGTATTTTGGGGGACGTGTTCAGTTCAGTAGGTATGTTTGATCAACAATATCATTTAATGAATATTGTTCATAGCAGAATAGAAATAGTTCATAATATTCGTTGCAACTTCTTAAAACATCTACCATTGTGATCTCGAATACGAGGCGCAGAATATAATTCAAAAATCAAACGAACTTACCTGAAGTGAAGTTCGATTTTAATTATATGCAGCGCCTCGTCGAAGAGATCACTCTCCCATCCCAACCCATGGTAAATACTAAAATAGGGGAAACTGGCCTAAAATGACATACCCTAAGCAAAAACTGCTACAAAACTTGAGAAACAAATATTCAAGCATCCATTTGGAGTTTAATGGCTTCCTTAGTTTATGACTCTAGCAATTAAAGGCACAAAACCGCAAACTTTTACGTTTTGTAAAAATGACACCCAAATTAATAAAAACTGTGCAGTGTGTCATTTTAGGCTGATACTAGGGTAAAATGACATAGGTAGTTTTTCTATATGAAAGGCGGCAAATAAAAAAAGGAAGAAGCATTACAAAATAGTTTAATTTTTAAAACAAAAATAAAGGTAACGTAAACAAAAATAAAAGGGAAAACATACTCAGCCAAACGTAAAAAATTCCAAGATTTAACTAAAAACAAAACCAAAATCAATCGCAAAGTTCGCAAGTGAATAACTTTGTTCGGGGGGAAACACCAGCGCACTCGGCGTGACTCCATTTCTCACATTTTTGACACCGCATCCAAAGTTCGCCTGGTTTCGACTTGGAATAAAGGCCGTTGCAATAAATACATGCAGTATCTTCCTCATTATCTTCAAAACCAGCAAATGGATCTTGGGTTTCTTGTTCATCTTCATCATCCCACAGCTTGACTTTAGCTTGGTTTCTTTTTGCTCGTCGCTCCAACACTAAGCGTTTCTGCTCCTCTTTGGCCTTGACTTCTTCCAGGTTTGGTGTTGAGGTCAGCATAATCGCCCCTTGTCTCTTGCGCTTTGATCGTTTGAAAGACGTGGAAACCTTTGGTATTGGAATTATGCTCTCTACGGAAATTCGGCTACAGTTTAGTGAATCTCCTCCATTTAGAGTTATCTTAGAGATATTTGATGGTCCAGGGATGTCCGTTATCTCAATAGCTTCCAATGGTGGTGGGGGTGTGAGTGGAGGCTGATGGTCTGATGTTCCTGGTTCGGGATCATTTTGTTCAGGAATGTCAGTTGTTAAAGAAGCATGAAACATCCAGTCGGGAAAAATATCTGTGTTGAACGGATGGATTCCAGTTTTTCTGAACCCACTAACGGAATTTTCCATTGATGCACTCCGTTCATAGGCTTCAGCAAATAGCTTTCCCACTTGAAATGGAGTTACAATTCGACCAGGATTATTTTTGAGCCACTTTGTAATTGCTTGATTATAATAAGCGGATAATGGGCCGAAAAATGAAACGTCCAGTGGTTGTAACCGGTGCGTGCAGTGTGGAGGAAAGCAAATCATTATGACACCATTTTCTTTAGCCATCATAATAACTTCCAATTGCTTGTGGCTAACGTGACCATCAAGTAGTAGGAGAGTTTTATTGTCTTGGGATGAGTGTGTAAACTTTATATAATGCTTGAGCCACACACAAAAAAGGTCACCTGTCATCCAGCCCGATTCTTGACACAAGCCCAATGTTCCAGCTGGTGCATCATCAATCAACTCTGGCTTCCACTTCTTTCTTGCAAAAATCAAAGCTGGTGGTACAAAATTACCTATTGGATTCATGGCGCAAACTACAGTAGTGTGTGCCCCCCGTTCTGCACTCGTAATTGCACCAACCTGTTTTCTTCCTTTTGTAGCCATTATTTTTTGCGGCCGTTGAACCGTGGAAAGCGCGGACTCGTCTACATTATAGATACGGTCAAATGTGATGTTATTTTCCGCCACGGCACGTTCCAGTATATCAAAAAATTTCCTAACTTGCGGCCTATTGAATCCCTGCGCACGAGCCGCTGATGTGGCTTCGGGAGTTCTGAGTGAAATATCTGGGTTACGTTTCCTGAAGCTCAAAAGCCAATCCCAACCAGCGATTTTTTTTATTTTATTAAAGCGGTGGGCTAACTTCTTCTTTTCAGCTAATTGGAATGCCAACTGCCTTACCTCTTTCGTGTTTAACCCAAACATGCACGTTTCCAATTTTTTTATATGTTCCACTATTTCGCGCTCAAGTTCTTCAGAAAATGTAGGTTGAAAACGACCTAAGCCTTTTTTGAACCCTTTAATGTTTTTATTTTTATCTTGTGCTCTGCGTCTAAGTGTTGCTTGAGGTACACCATATCTTCTAGATGCTGCCAACCAACCCATATCACCGTTTTGCACTGCTTGAATAGCCTCCCGCATGTTCACCTCGCTCCAGTTTTGACGAAGCGATTTTCTCGTGTATTTACCAACCATATTATCTGAAATAAAAATAAAAAGTCACTTCTGCCTAGGTATGTCATTTTACCCCAACACTGTGTATGTCATTTTACCCAAAACTATGATTTCTTAGAAATTATTAAAACATATATATTTTAAAAGCACAAAACAAAAGTTTAACTACACTTAAATAAGGAGAAAAGTCACATTGCTTACCTGTACTAATCCAACTCAGGCTTATTGTACCACATAAATTGCTACAGCCGAATTAAGTGACCATACAAATATTTTCTTGAGTCGAGAAAAACGACTTTTTGAGATTCGACGAAGACGCGTACGGCTAGTCGCGCTGAATAAACTAGACTGAGATCACGGATGAAGAACGTTTGCAATTAGGTATTTAGGGCGGCGTTGTCACTTCTCAGGGTAGCAATATGGCCAATGTGTCATTTTACCCGAGTGTGTCATTTTAGGCCAGTTTCCCCTACTACCCCATAAGTTTAATTGCAACTCACAGCTTTAAAATTAGTAATGAAGCATAGAACGTAGAGGATGACACGAAATGCCGTGATGAAGGGAAAAAACCTCTTGTTCTCTGAAATAGTGGCGACATCTTGACGTAAAGTCGAACTTCACTTCAGGTAAGTTCGTTTGATTTTTGAATTATATTTCAGTCGTTAAAATATAAAATAATATAAATCATAGCTGAACAACATAATGTAAACAAATTCAAAAGCACATGACCGTCATGACAATTCAAAAAAATAATTAGATATATTAGACTGAGATGGATATAATCGTTTCGACTGGCGACAACGAAGTAGGTACTTGTCGTCTACTGACTACTAAGTCGTAAGAGAGTTTTGCAACACTTATACAAATATACACATTTTCAACACATATACGATTATTATCGAATTGGTTGGAATCATCAAAATCGAGTAGGTAGGTATACGACACGATTCCGGTCGAATCGTGACTTCGGAATCCCACGGCAAAAGTGACTCCACCAGCTAGCAGATCGAGACTAGCAAAGCAAGTAGTTCGGCTCTTCGCTCAGGCGTTTTGAAGAGGCATAACAATCATGAGGGTAGTGCAAAAAGTTTAGGAGACTAGCAAGATTGGTGAGACGCAATATTGAGGAGGTTTGAATGAATTTTTTCTATTGGCTCGTTGGTCTAGGGGTATGATTTCCGCTTAGGGTGCGGGAGGTCCCGGGTTCAAATCCCGGACGAGCCCGATTTTTTTTGTTATTTTCATCATGGTCACTGTCCATCCATCTTTTATATTTAACTTTTTCATTCTGGTGGTATAATGCAAAATGTGACATATTGTTACATTAGATGCTAGAATGCAAAATTGTATTCGAATGCTCATACATTCGTATGCAATTTTGCGCATTTTCTAGTTTGAATTAACAAAGGTTTTGATTTGCTTTTTATGTTCTTATATTTTTCCATCATTGATCTAAATCCACGATGGATCAAAAAAAAGATGTGTTCGATAAAAAAGTAAGTGGCCCATGAGGGGACCGAACCCGCGACCTTCGCGTTATTAGCACGACGCTCTAACCAACTGAGCTAATGGGCCTCTTATACGGAATGATTTTTCAAGTTCAATCAAGTTACTTTATTCATTATTATTTGATAAGGAATGATCTACTTATTTATGGTTATTTTAAAGTTTTGTAGATAAAGTAAGATGATAGAAACAATTCTTGAAAGTTACTTATAGAATAGAATATTTTATTCAACTACGTTACACAATATAATTGTTATGTAGGTTGGTAACATTGTTTAAAAGGCACACATGCGCAGCAGTTCCATGACAGGAAAAGTCTTTATGAGGGCTCTCTTGGTTCCCAGCTTCCGAGCAGTAAGCATGTTATTCGCGTATGTAGTCGCGTGGTCAATCTATGTAGATGTGTCTAATCCATGTGTATAGTAGTGCGTTACTTAGTAATAATAAACGATCAAACGGATGTTTGTGTATTACTTTAAAACGTAGTGTAAAATACCGAAACAGTAAAGGACAAAACGTAACGATGTAGCATGTCATGTTTGATTTACTTCTGAAAGTAACGTAACGGGACTGTGGAAGACTAAACGGTGGATTTATGCAGCAGTCATAAGTCATAAGTTTTAAGTCATAAGGAAGAATATTCGTCAATGATTGGTTGTTCCGTATATTCCAACCATAACAAATAAACGAATAAACAAACAAACAACATCAATCACAGACACAAAAAAATTTGTTTAATTGTTAATTGTTGTTAAAATTGTTATTTCCGTCAACCGATTGCACCCCTACGCGCAACCCTCGAAAGTCTTCGAGAGACTTGTGTGAGCTAGGAAAGACGCGGCCCTTACCTTTTAACATGTGATGCCATTATATGAATATATCAACCTTTTAAATCGAAAAGAAGCAGTGAGATGTTTATTAGTACAAAAATGAATTCTGAATTCATTGACAGAATAGAAGCATTGCCCAAGGAAATCTTTTTTCAATTTTCTCTTGAAAGTGTTCAGACTGAGCTCTTTGACATCTTGTTCCTTTCACAATTGGAGATTACTTGATTATTAGCAGAAATCTGGATGTGTTGTGACTTTTCACCATTCAGTTTTAGCTTATTAGATAAAAACCACTCATTAGCACTGTTAGTAATCTTGTCGAGATGAAACTGTAACTTGTCATTATCATTATCTGATAGAATAAAAGTTGTGTCGCCCGCAAAGAGAACTGATTTATACGGCATCATACAGATACACAAGTCATTCACATAGATGAAAACTAAGAGAGGGCCCAAAACAGATCCTTGTGGAACTCCATGCTTGATAGTTTGAAAATTTGACAAGGTACTGTTGATCATTACTGCTTGTTGACTATTTGTTAGATAGGTTCTTATCAATTGAAGCGGAATACCTCTAACCCCATAATAGTTTAATTTTTCCAGCAGAATTTCATGTGAGATGCAGTCGAACGCTTTCGAAAGGTCACAAAGCATCAACGCAGTATGATTTCCCTGCTCAAGTTCCTCAACTACACCTGAAACTACATCAAACACTGCTTGTATTGTTGAACGCGACTTTCTAATTCCATATTGGGAGATACTGAAATAGTTATTATTCTCAAAGTAGGCACAAAGCTGTATCTTAATTAGTATCTCAATTACTTTGCTGAAAATTGAAATGATACTTATTGGACGGTAATTATCAATGACTACTGCATCACCCCTTTTTTAAAACGAGGTAAAACTTTAGAGAACTTGAAGACATCTGGAAAGATACCAGTACATGAAATTAAATTGATCAGTGGAAACGCTCTATTATCTTACGAGTTGATTATTTTCGGAGGAAAAGCTCGGACAGGTCGATTTTGTATTTTAGTTTTCCACCTTTTTTTAGAAAAAAATATTTTTTTTCCCTACCACCTTTCAAGATATGACGTCATCGATATTTTTTTCAAATTGAAAGGGTATGTTTTTATGTCAAAAATTGAATGCCCATATTTTTCTGAGTTCAACCATACCACATACGTCATATCTTACAGTTCGAATCACAGTATACTGAGTATAAAGAAAACCAGTGTGACATATGCAATGATAACTAAGAACTTATTGTCTGGTTGCTAAGGGCTTTCATATGTTTGCTTAGCCTACTATTCAAGTGTAGCAATATACTCGTACTAACTACTGAGTAGTTCTTAGGTTTACGTTGCAAAATTAATGATGAAATGAATGTTGAGAAATATGAACACAGGTTTCCTTCTACTGTACAGTAATTCGAAGTGTAAGATATGACGTATGTGGTATGGTTGAACTCAGAAAAATATGGGCATTTAATTTTTGACATAAAAATATACCCTTTCAATTTAAAAAAATATCGATGACGTCATATCTTGAAAGTTGGAAGGGGAAAAAATTATACTTTTTTTAAAAAAGGTGGAAAACTAAAATACAAAATCGACCTGTTCGAGCTTTTCCTCCGAAAATAATCAACTCGTAAGATAATAGAGCGTTTACACACTTTATGAACGCACTGTATGAGAGGTTTCCTTCAGTATTTTGCTATTAAGATCACCAAATTAATACAAATTGTTTGCTTTTTGCAAACGATTCCTAATAAATTGTAAAGTCAAATCTTCAAAAAAAAATAACTGTTTTTTTTTACTACTAACGAATAATCTGAAAGCCAAATGTGAAACTTTCAAAAGTGACACTCTTTTATTGCAAAAGCAAAGAGAAGATTCCAGAAAAAGTAATTTGAAGTCATTATCACCTTTTCTAGACACGGACGGTATCCTACGAGTTGGAGGCCGATTAAAATTTGCTAATTCACCGTATAACCAAAAGTTTCAAATTTTATTACCAAATAAGCACGTTCTTACCAAATTGGTAATTGCTTACGAGCATAGGCGTAGTTTACATGCAGGGTTGTAGGGTACTTTTTCCCACATCAGGCAGAATTATTAGATTTTAAATGCTAAGTCTGATATAAAGCAATATATCAAACAATGCAGGGTTTGTTTCCGAGCAAACCCCCCTGATTTGCAATATAAAGTGGGAAATCTGCCCTCTGTATGTAGCAATCCTTCCAAAATATTCACCTCTGTTGTTGTCGACTATGCTGGTCCCTTTTCCTTAAAGGACGGTAAAAAATCATGTGTATGGTAATCAAAGCTGTACACCCACCCACCCATCTACACAAATACACACACACACACCAATTAAAAACAAAAATGGGGTCGGGTGGGTAATGTGGCCACTGCGGCTGAAGTAACTATCTATATTATCTCTGCCGAGCTAGTACTTCAGATGGTGGGAAAAACGTTAGACCGGAGAGTTAATCACAGTCAGTCTTCTTAGAGTATTTGAAGGTATAGGCTGCGCTTGTTCCGTCTCAGTATACATTTTTATGTTGTTTCATATGTTTGATGTAAGGTAACGGGGTAATATAGTTGCTCCTAGATAAGTTTAATATGAAGTTATGATTAATTGCTGTTGTTATGTTGAAACGGCCTATTATAACATTGAAACTCGTGTGTTTTGGATCGGCGTGGGTGATCTATAGTTTAAGTGCAGACCACATTTTTTCTAATGGCGTCTAGTCGGGCAAAGTGACCATCCAACTCGTCGGGTAAAGAGGCCATTTTACCCTGCTTTTTTTTCCGCGTATATATACAACCACTCCGGTTTTGTTGCAGCCATTTGTTTCTGTTACAGGGCGACATCAAGATTGCCGTCGAACTACGTAATGAAGCCAACTCAACAGTCGTGGAATCCCAGGAATCCTATAGTAATGCAACAGGCTATCGCAGCAGTAAGAGGTTACTACGGCAGCCAGACAGTTGAATGTCCCACAAAGTACCCTCAAAAGGAGGGTTCTTCAGAAAAATCGCCATTGAAGATAAAAAGATTCGAGGAAGCTATCGATGTATATTAAATCATGAACAGGAGGAAGAACTCCTGAATCATATCTTTGATATGGAACAATATATCAATGCAGAATCTACGCCATTTGGCATTTCAGCTTGCTGAAAAAATCAATCTACCACATCGATTCAACAAAGAGAATGGCAGGCATTGGCAAGCATTGGGTGACATGCATTAGAAAATGCCACCCTAATATTGTCCTAAGAAAATCAGAATCCACGTCGATGGCCAGAGCACAGGGGTTTGCTAGAACCAATGTGAACAATTTTTTTAACATCCTTCATACAGTGAAAGAAAAACATTTCCATCATGTTCATCGAGTATACAATGACGATGACACTGGTCTTTTCTCGATTAAGGGAAGGCGTCAAGTTGGTGCTATTACGTCAGCAGAAAGAGGTTTGCTGTGTACATTTGCAGTTTGCATGTCCGCAGGGGGCACTTTCGTTCCTCCATTTGTGATATTTCCTAAAATACGAATGAAGATTTAACTTCAAGGTGGAGCTCCCCCAGAAACCGTAATCCCAGCGGATGGATGAATACGTATATATTCATGCAATGATTTGATAATTTTTTTTAAATACTCTAAACCATCCGAACAAGATCCAGTACTGCTAATTCTGGGTGGTCATGCTACCCACACCAAAAATATTGACTTTATAAAAAAACCAGAAAGAATATGACGCCGTATGTTTACTCCCCCCCTCCTCTGCAGCTACCAGATGCAACCTCTGGATGTGTCATTTATGGCACCTTTCAATACTTTCTACTTCCAGGCTTGTGTAAAATTCCTGCGTTACAACCCGGGCAGAGTTATAATACAATTCCAGAACAGTTTATGTCTTAGAGATGCATTTTTGTATGCAGCCGTGCCAACTACGGCTATAAATGAATTTTGCAAGAGTGGCATTTTCCCTTCGGACCCAAAAATGTTGCTGCAGAGTCATCTGACATTCCCATGATTCCCCCTAATGATGAAGACGGTGTATCAAATGATAAAATGAAGCAGTAAATTATTTTCCGTTAGTGTGGCTACATTACCCACTCATCCCCTATATTTACTAACTGGCTTCCCGATTTTCAGTCTAATTCTCCATGTTTTAAGTAATTTCTGGAATCTAGAAAAGGAGTGCATGGTATACCATCTACGACTAATTTAACGTAAGTGGGTTTGACATTACCCATGCTATCAGTTACATCACTATTTATTTCAGATAGATTAAAAATTGAATCATCTGTTAATTGTTCATAGCTTTCTGATTGTTCTAAAAAATGAGATATTTTCTTACATCTAGGCGCTAGATGTCTCTTTTCGCCACATTTGTGGCAATTGTAATTTTTGTATGCGCACTGGCGCGCTGAATGATTATTTCGGCCGCATACCGAGCACTCAATAGTTTTATCAAAGTTGCTATTTTGGCTTACCGAATAACTCCGACTTCCTTCCTTACCAACAGCGTTGAATGGCCGGCTGCCTGAAGGTCTACTGCCTCCACGTCGCTGGCGTTGAAAATGCACTGGTTCTTGTTTTATTACGACTTCCGAACTCTCACGTGTGGTTGTTCCTTGATTGTCGATTCCTTCGAAAGAGCCGTCTTCAGTAATCGGGCCAGAGTTATCGCTGAATCCGATGCATTTTCTTCAAATAGTCTATCCATTATTTTTCCTTCATTTATGCCAATTACGAAAATGTCTCTCATAACAGTGTTAAGTTCCGTCCCAAATTTGCACTTCGACGCTAGTTGTTTCACTCGGGCCTCCCATTCAGCAACGCTTTCGTTAAGATTGCGTCTAGCGGTATAAAATTGCAGACGTTCAGCAAAGTGAGACTTCACAGGCGTTAAATGTTCACTTAATAACACAACCAAATCGTCATATGACTTACTTTCCGGGAGCTCGGGAACACACAGGTTGCGAATCAACACGTAACATTCTTCGGTTAAAGTGTTCAACAGGATTGCCTTTTTGCGATCCTTGTCGGTAATTTTATTTGCGATGAAAAATTGTTTAATTCTTTCTTTGAACACCGAAAAGTCCGATATTTTGAGGTCAAACGTTGATAGAGTGCCCAATATTCCAAAACTTTCCGCCATTTTGTGTTCTATGCGAAAAAACTATTTACTACTTTATCACTTTCTTGTTAGTACCATTTACTAACTGATAAGTACAAAAAATACCTCGTCGCCAATGTTATGTATGCACGATTAGTATGAATCGGCATTTATAATTGTTATAATAAAACACGAGTTTATTCAATCAGGTTTAATTTTATACTGACTTCTGCCGGTCTGCCTACAATTTACATTTTACCTCGAAGGTACAAAAAAGCGGTCGAGAGCGTTTTTGCCTTCTTCCGACTGATAAAGTATATCTGCTTTATTTAACCTAATATACAACAGATACATATTACAGATTAGTAGTTCTTGCACTGCTGCACTGAACAAAATTGTTTTGATTTACTAGTCATATCCAAGCTATGCTTTTTGCATTAAATCAGAAAAAACAAACCAAATATAGAACGACAAAGAAATAATCAACAATTTATTAACTCTGCAGCTAGTTTCCCAGCTTGTTGGTTGAGGTTATCCCGACCACCAAAACACTGCTCCATATAGGATTCTGGGTCTGATTACTACGACGGCGAGCTAGTGCCACTGCTGAAATAAAAATTCTTTCAATTGACACTTTTTTTTGTCAATTGATACATTTAATCTGTCAATTGACACATTTATTTTGTCAAGTGACAGATTTTTCCAATCTCCTATTCATATTCATACGCTGTTGCTCAAACGTACTTTTTCTTGTGTGACAACTAAACCAGTTTGAAAGCATTTCGAATGCATCCATGAAACTGCCCTGATTTACAGATTCCATTATGTACAAACGTTAGAAGTGTTTCAGTATCTCAATAATTTCTCCACCGAACAAATTCCACACTTTCAATTATCGTTTCAGTGTTCTTTTGGGAAATAACAATTTTAACAATTTTCAAATCACCTCATATCAAATGTGTCAATTGACAGATTATAAAGGTGTCAATTGACAGATTATAAATGTGCCAATCGACAGATTGAATGTGTCAATTGAAAGATTATAAATGTGTCAATTGACTGATTAAATGTGTCAATTGACAGATTAAATGTGTCAATTGACAGATTAAATTGAAAGTTCAAATGTGTCAATTGATAGATTGAATGTGTCAATTGATAGAATAAAAGTGTGAATTGAAAGATATTTTTATTTTTGAAGTGGCACCAGTACGCCGTCGTAGATTAGATTGGAGATTAGATTAGAGAATGTGAGGTTTAAGCATAGATATATAGTATTATATTTCTATGGGTTTATGGCACCACATCCCTCCCACCGCACGGCGCAGAGTCCATATAGCGACCACCGCCTTCTCGACTAATCGATCGACGTGTGGCTCCCAAGTTAGCTTCGAGTCCAGAATCACTCCAAGGTACTTTACCTCTCTAGCCAGCTCTAGGGATCTTCCACCCATTACTGGTAGTCGAATCCAATCTACCTTTCTTCTCTTGGTGAAGATAATCATCAATAGTTAAAACTGCAAGCTGATTTGAATTTACAAAGTTGTAAATTCGCATACACTATGTTATACGCTACGACCGAAAGGGTTGAGTGTGCCGTTTTGGCAGGTCATTAGGGTTATAGAGAAGATTGGGTCTATTGTGGGAAGGTATCTGATTTACAATGAAACTTACTACACCCCTTTTCAGTTTTCTTAGATGCTACGAAGGTTTCACTTATCTTTATCATATTTCATTTCCTCCGGCAGTAACAATGCTACATAAAAATACTAAAAAGGCAAATGCGAAGGAACAAATATGAGTTTTTCTACGACAGTGCGTAAAATAAGGTTTTACGCACTGCTAACAGTGCGTAAAGTGATATTTCTTTAGCACATGTACGTAAAAAATTCATCTGTGCGTAAAATAATCAACTGTGCGTAAAGTTATTTTTTACAAACTGTTCATACATTTATGCATTTTTTTAAAATACAGTATTTTGCGTCTAATATAACTCGGAAGTCTTTATTTTATAATACGACGACAATTCATATCATTAAACACTCAAATTAATGCTACAATTTGGCAATATAATAACTGTCGAAGGAAAAACTTTGTATAAAACACTTTCGTAAAGGGCTTTTTTGTACTCGCTTATACCGAAAAGTCCTACTTTACGAACTTGTATCATAAATAGCTATTATTGGTTACTCTCTCACAAATGACAATAAAACTGACTAGGTCTTATCTTTTGACGAGGTAAAACAATGATGAAAAAAATAAATCTTGCAGAAACCTATAAGAAATGCGGATAAAAGTTAGGCAAAAAGCAACAAACTCAAACCGAATTTTCTTGCTGAACATCTTAAAAATTCATTCCATCCAAATAAAGGCGAAAGCACCCTTGAATGGAAAAACCTCATTCAAGATGAAGCTGATTTACGACTACGAAAGGATTGGTTATGGCAATTAAAGGAAACAGCAACCCGGAGACAGCTTCAGCGTATGACTATACATTACTGGGGAAATTCTTTAGGAACTACCTTATAAATGCCTTACCTTATGCCTACCTTATAAATGCTTCATTCAGACAAAAGTTTGTTCCTAGGATATGGAAAATTGATACTCCAATGGATCTTAATATAAAGATTTTTGCTGAACCAGCGGATGGCTGAGAATTGGAGAATACATGTAGACAGTCGATCGGAAAAAGATTTTGCGATCCATCAAAGGTACGCTCAACCTCAAATTAATTTCTTCTTGGGTATACGCTGTAACGATAATATTCGTCACATTGATAACATAATTAATCATACCTATAAACAAATCATTTTTTAACATCGTTCACAAATATTTAGATTATAGTGCTTGAAGGCATCTATCGGTCAGTAGTCAAACTTTTACAAATGATCCGTATAAATCGAATTTATAACGGTGTTGCATCAACATCTAGTGTAGGATAGAAGAACTACTGAGTTATCTACTAAGTCATGCAGAACTACCTGTACTCAAGGTTGTTTACAAATTTAGATAGAGGGCAGTGTCAATTCGAAATGATCTATAACGCGCATGACAAAGGAGAGCTTTCCTGACGAAAGGAAAATCTTTCGGGTGCTCTTCTGATTTTGACGATTGAGCCAGCAAGACAGATTTTTGTTATACAAATTTATTTTCTTGACTTGATAAATGAATTAATTATCTGACATATCTTCCTCCTCAAGAGAACTAAGCAATGGTTTTGATTCTGTGAATAAATTACATGTATGGATGAATTCCTATTATCGTAATACAAATTTTCTTCAATTCATTTTTAATTCATGATATTTAATTATTTAGGTTCATCGAAGTTATCTTTTGGAATTGTCCAAAGCTGAGCTTATTCTCAGCAGGTATTTTAATAAATAGTCGTCAGTGGCGTTCTAGTTCTATTTTACGGTTCCGTGAAATACATAAAATTTTGTAATCTAAGAATTTGACTGCGGTTTCACTTTTACAGCATTTTTGAATACGTCCTGAATTGAAATCCCGATCCACGATCAAATCATTAGTTTAGGAAGGATCCTAGGTGCTGGAAAAACAGAGTTGAATCACTGGAGCTCGTTGTCAATCACATGGTATCTTCTACAGGATTAAAAACGACTGGGTGAGTATTGAGAAAACACATTTTTATATATATTTCTTCATGAATAAAATCTGAAGTGTGTCTTTCATACCGCCCAGATACGTTTCTGGTCTTGGAGGTCCAGTAAAAAGTTCTGGAGAACAAAATTTTGATCTCAAGGAAGTATTTCTTGGGAATTTATAATCTCTTTTATCGTTGAGGATGATATCTTCAATTTATATATATATATATATATATATATATATATATCGTATCTGTCTCATTGAACCTTATTCTATCGCAGTTTTCTTGAGTTTGGGTAAGAAAAGCAAGGCCATATTGTAAATATCCATGGAATTCATACATATCTTTGTATTTTTGGTAACCTTCTGTGACCAATCATATCTTCGTATTTTGTGGTAACCATACATATCTTCATATTTTTGTGGTAACCTTTGTAACCACTAAAATTTCCTTACTTTTGTGGTAACCTTTTGTAACCACTTATATCTTATTATCAGTAATTATACCTCGAGAATACCTTTTCATGTCTTCACGAAGTTATTGTTAAATTACTGAAGTCAAGCCTAAATAAATATTAGAACCTTTCACGTATCAAATTTTTGGATAAGCATTTCTACTGTTAAATAAGTAAATCAAATCACATTTATTATTATTGTTATAAAATTCATTCAGCAGTGAATTAGAGTTACAACACGTGTTGATACTTTTATTATTATCATTCATAACTTTTACTACTGTAAGTTTGTAAACTTGTTTATTTTTCCTCATTTGTAAATCTAGTTCACTTATTGTTAGCATTATAAATGATTCATTACAATCGACCACAGGGTTCGCTGAGACAATTGGTACAAGGTGTACCTACTTCTATATATCAACTAATTAAATAAATCTTTTCATGTACTACGAGAGCTGAAAGTTGTCATCATCACTTCATCTGAGAGACACATTAAAGCCATCACGATCCTGGTAAGTATTGGATAGAAAAGGAAACCAATCAGTTCCGGGATAACATCCATATCCACCTCTGTAGAGCTACAGATCACAGGAAGTAGTTGGCGTTTCAAAGAGGGTGAATTGAGTAACCCTCACTGTATCCGTTCCTCTCTCTCGAGTAGTGGCTGGAAACAATAGAAGTAGACGAAGATTCAACATGAAGGTACAATCTGTCCAAAACTGAATCAGCAACGAAGTCTTATAGACAAATCTTAATCAGTTATATTTGTATCATATTCATCTTGTTAATTGTTAATATATTGTTACAGAAATTTTAATGTTTTATTGCTGGTCAAATTTAGAAGGAATTCAACTTATCTTTATCTTTTTATAAATATCTATCTGTATCGGGGAAGTTTGAATTTTTATCCTATTTTTATTAAACAAAAAATCTCTGGCGTCCAGCCAATAACAATTTTCAAAACTTGCTTGACACAATGACATAGTTAATCTGAAACTGGCAAGCCAGTCCAAAGAACACCACACCGTTCTCCACTGAATTAGCCTGGGTAATCAGACGTAACTTACATCGTTACAACGCAGAAGCTGACTGGGCAGGTGATGCCAGTGACAGAAGACCTCTGGTTACGTTTTCAAAGTATTCAATTTTACTGTGTCTTGGACCACTGTTGAACAACAAATAGTTGCGTTATCGTCTTCAGAAGCTGAGTACGTTGCTCTGAGTCAGAGTATAAGTGGAGCTGGCCGAATACAAAATCGTCTCCAAGACTTGGGGCAGAATAATCAAAGGCCAGTTGTGATATTCGAACCAATCTGTTAACAAAGTAGCAAATAAACCTCAGAATCATTCAAGAATGAAGCATGTCGATATATTTTTTTTCTTTGGTGTTTTGGCATCGACTGCTATGGTCATTAGCCGTGTGTTCTGGATAGGCCTTGTTACTAACTCCATACGCCACCTTAGGAGCAGCACTGTTAATTGGAACGCAACGGTGAATCGTGCAGGACTCACCCCAGTCGAGCCACGAGATTTTAATAATTTAATAGGTCAAATAAAATAAAAAAATCCCAGCCGCAACAGGCGCTCGAACTCCGGACCTTTCGACTAAGAGTCGGACAAATTTCGTTTCATTCGTGAAAAGATATCGACAGTCAAATTTGATGTTCAGTATGTTTCTTCAGAATGCCAGGTTGCAGATATGCTGACCAATCAAAGGGAAAAACTATATTCGAGAGGCTGCGTTCAAGAATAATGGGCATAAGTATGTAACATACATTATTTCATCTTTACATTTTCATTAGGGGCACTGTTGATTTTCAATGATAAATTAAATATATAGCAGTCCATGATTTTGATATGTTGAAGTTATGTGTGTTTCGAAGAAAAACAAATGTTTATGAAGTTTGAATTGATATCTAAAAGATACGTTCCATAAAATTATTCTACTATTTTATTCTTCACGTAATCCCATATTATTGAAAAGAAATGCAGCATTGCATGTCCTTCATAACTCCTTCATAACTGAACTGAAGATAATATCAGAACTGAAGATGATATTGATTTTATATTTATTGTCCAATTCAGACATGATGCCATTCAAATCACTGTGTTGAAGTAACTGAAAATATTTGACAGCTGGCTATTGTAGGAGTCATCTCTCTAATCGGTATCAATACTATCAACAATTTGAATAACGCTTTCCACAAAATAACTATTGAAGAGATTTGCAATATCAATTGTATCAATCAGCCCTATGCTGTATCACTTCCGTTATGTTCAGCGGTAAGACGTTATCCCAACTCAATGGTCGTGCATAACGGCTATCGTAACGTACATCGGTAAAGTCCGTATGCTCTATCTGCATTTTAATGGTTACCCTTATGTCGTCCGCTATGCCGTAGTGGTTATTTTGGAAGTTGCGTTATCGAAGAGAAGGAACGCTATATGAAAGCATGACGTGAGTGAATACGACGAGTGGTGTCACCGCTGTCAATAAATTATACATTTGCCGTATCGCAAAAGTCTTGAAAATACCGGAATAGAAAATATGAATCTATCGGGATGCAGTTCAAGAAATTCATCCTGACTATTGGTTGTTTTCAAGTATTACAGCTGGTGTTTCAAATGTGAGTGAACCTGCTACTGAGATGAACAGTGGTTGTTCATTAATAAAAGATGATATTCAGGCCCTATGCTGTATCACTTCTGTTATGTTTGACGGTAAGGCGTTATCCCAACTAAATGGTCGTTCATAACGGTTATCGTAACGTAAATCGGTTATGCCCATATGCTGTATCAACATTTTAATGGTTACCGTTATGTCGTCCGCTATGCCGTAGTGGTTATTTCGGAAGAAAGTATTGCGTTATCGAAGAGAAGGAACGCTATATGAAAGCTTGACATGTATGAGTGAATGCGACACGTGCTGTCACTGCTGTCAATAAATTATAAATTCGCCGCTCGCCATATCGTAAACGTCTTGCCGCAAATTCTATCGGGATGCATTTCACAAAATTTTTCCCTGACCATAGGTTGTTTTAGTGTACGATGAACGCGAGTAATATTAATTACATTTTCAAGTATTACAGTTGGTTTTTCAAATGTGAGTTGACCTGCTTCTGAGATAAACAGTAGTTACTCTTTAATTAAAGTTGATATATTTTATGAATGAATGAAAAATAACCCCTGGTTATCTTAAAGGGAGCTAGGATATCCCAGGTTCAAAAACTGGCCGTAATGGAATAAAAAAAACTGAACCTATCTTTCATAGCCTGATGTTCTTCCACTGTTTGTGGGAACTTAATATATTCATCTCACAAATTTGTTACTACTGCATCAGATGTCTCTGCTATGATTCTACTCAAATAAGATTGCTCAACAGCCAAATGCATTTTCCTTTTTTTTCCAGTAATATTCAGTAGCAAAAATGCTAGTGTACTCAAAATCTTTAATTTATATAAATGAGTTGGTACATTACCGACTCAAATTTAAACTCCACTCACTTTAATTTTAACAGATAACACATTACTTCGTTTTCCTTACTGTGAAATGGACCTCAAAAAACTTCAACTAAAGTCCTCACAGAATTTCTCAATAGTCAAAAATGCTTTCGAAAATTAATTTCCGTCAATTCAAATGGATTATTGCTGATATCAAGTATCTTTCTACGTTTTGTTCATATCTTAAAGAAAAAACACTGAATGAAGTCAACGGAAAAACTAAGCTTTGAATTGCATTCTCAAATTACACGCCTAAAGCGGCACGCAAAATCCCTCAAAAATACGTTTTTTGTGGCAAAATAATCGGGAAAAATGAAAAACAAACTAAAGACTTGGACAGTTACGGTCATAAAGGATGGCATATACGTCAAGTTGAATTACGATCGCTATGTTCTGAAAAGCGGAAGCAGTTAACGAAACATGTTACGCGCACCATGATACAGCATACCGATCTTAGAAAAATAGCGGAACTGGTGAATAACGTTGACGTTATGTTTAGCGGAAGTGATACAGCATAGGGCTGATTGTCAGTTAATATCTCATTATCTACTATGACCTGTACGGATTCTCTCAATTGTTCAACATCTGCATTTACAAGATTTTTCAAAGTTTTCCACACCATTTTCGAGTTATTTTCATAAGCTTCAAAAGTATAATCGTAATACAATTTCTTATTTGGTTTCATGATATCATAAAGATAAATTTCTTTTTTGTTTAACAATTACCCAATGTTATTCTTCCTTATGACCACTACTATTTTTGTAAATTTTGTAGGAATGGTCTTTTTATGATTTTACCTCACAGTCAAACTATAGTAATTTATTGTTTGTGCCCTTTGTTGAAGAAACCTGATTAACAATATTTTTTACACTTTTTGAGCATCTCTGTAAAAATAAATTCGACATCCACCGATTAAGATGCCATTCATACGATCTTGTTTTATTTAAAATATCGGATATTCAGTTACATTTATTTGGTTAACGTTAAAAGTCATAAAAAATAATTATTAATTAATATAATAGCATGGTATGTGGTCATACTTTTAGAGCCACACGGAATTTTTTTATAATAATATATTTGTTACTCAATTTGCCGATTTATCCCTTCTTCTTCTGTTTGGTTTTTTGGATCTCTGACTTCATACGAAGTCAATTTCTCCAGATCGGGTAAATAAATATATTTCAAGAGGTTTGAAATAGCAGTATGGCACCTGGCTCGGCCAAATCCGTTGTCATCCGGCCTGGATACCGGCGTTGAGAGCCAGAGAATTACACAATTTCACATAACACTCATAGACAATACACAATACTGCAAATTTTCAACATAGTTTAACATTCACATACATTTACTTGACTTCCAACTGATGATGCCTTCTCTCCTCCACCATTGCAGGAAGTCGAATCTTTCGATTTATCCCTTAATTTTCACATGCTCGGCTACTCGTACGGAGAGTTACACAAAACTAATTCCTATTAATTGCACAATATGATTTCAACATTTTTATAGCGGTAATAGCCTAGCTGTGAAGGAAACTGTAAAAGAAGAATGTGCTATCAAGTTTTCTTTAAGATGTAGCATGAAATGGAATGAGTTTGTTAGGAATTACATCATTAATCGTTACATTATCTGTATGAGGAAACAAAATGTGATCACTAATAATAATTAAAATTAATAAGTAATGAATTCAAGTACGATAATTCTTGAAGAGGAATGACTGTGGAGAATCAATTCGAAACACTTCTTTGAGGTCTTGTAGGAAGGCGCTAGATGAATGAGGAATTTGGCTTCATTATTTGTTTTTAATTAAAAAGCTGTTTTTGCACGATCTGCTTTCCGGTCAATAAGAACTGTCACTTATCGATCAAGAGCACTAAGCCGTATGATGAGCCTGTTAGGCGTGAAATAGTTAAAAAAATAAAGATCGACATTCAAGACTTAGGAGAATCATTATTAGTCAGCATATAAAATATTCAGAAATGAAGGTAGATTGTTTATGGTTGAGGCTTGGGCTCTACAGGATATATCACTTGTTACGACAAATACAGACTGAAGACAAAAGATTCTTTGTATTTTTTTTTTAAATATGTTCTTCTACTCAAGTGGTTGGAAAAAACACGTTTGTTCAAATTCTTAGAAATACTGCAGTTTTTCTGGGGCTACCCAATGCTGGTAAGTACAAGGGGCAATGTGTCACCAACATTGAGTTACCCACAGGCCGGAAATCAAGCAGTGTAGAGGAAGAATTCATTGAAAAAAAAAAGTATGAGAAAAAATATCGCTAACATGATTGTGTCAAGGAATAGTGATACCTACACCCTCAACATTAAAGGTAAACACTCAGGAACAACCTAGTGAAATTACTAGAAGAAAAATTAACAAAATATTTGCCGGCTTTGAATTACTGAACTGTTTGTAGTATTATTTTCGTGTTGAATAAATGATTTCGATGTATTTGTTTTTGAGTTTACCATTCCAAATTTACGTACATAAAGCAAAAATCTATAAAATAAGTTACTTTACCGTCCACGGTTGATAAAATGGCAATGCGGGCGGTAAAGAACTCCGTATACTAGAAAACCCGGGCAATAAAGTGTACTTGTGCAAAAAATCATTTATTTTGTATTTTGTCCCACGTTTAGAGTTAATTTGTTAAAATCAAAAAATCCGTAACAGTACTATGTGTTTCAAAAACTTTGTCTTATTCTACGACCATTCTAATAAATCCATGCCAAATTATACTTTCCTAACTTAACGACATACCTTTTTATGGCAGTTTTCAGGTTACGTTATGAAAAACTAGTTTACAATATCGCACTAAAAACCATTGAATAATACGGTGTCATCTAGTAGTGAATAACCGAACTATGGATGTGCGTCACACATAATCCGTTTATGTTACATACCTTCTATTTTGTGAGTACCTTTATGGAAAAACTGTTTATAGGTTATGAGATAAGGTAGTATTCAAAATTAGGCATCCATTCAATAGTAGCTTTCCTCCACAAAAACAGATAAAATATACTCAGCGCTCTGTGGAAGCTTATTGGAACAGTGAAGCATTTGCTCTTGAAATTGCAGGTAAACCCAGAAAAACCTTCAGCACTACATCATCTGAAGAGCTAGAATCAATACTGTAACGAGCTGAAGCCGGGCCTGTCCACTTGTCGCCAGCTCGCAAGGAATGCATTACGTCAACGCTTCGAGAAGCCATCTAGATGCGAGCGGAACAATAAACCTTTGAAACCGTCGAAGACATCTTGTAATATAGGGCCCTCTTACGGTCCAACTCCGCTATACGATCTTCTCGAATTTGATAAAGTTTAACGCAATTTGTTAGTGTATTTTCGCCATGCGACCAAGTCGACGCGATTTGATTGTATTGTTTGGTAGCTGAACCGGTCAGTCTGCAGCAGTAATGTATTGTTGATTTGATGGTTTATTTGACAGTGTATGGTGACCTACGATTTTAATTGTACGATTTTTGAGTGCAAAATAAATTATTTGCTGAGGATTTTCAATTCGAATAATTGCTTCATATAGCGAGAACTTTTTAAGAGAGTTCTTTGATATGTATAAAGTATAAGAGTGCCTCTGGAAAATAGAATCGCCATTATATGATGATAAATTCGCTAGAAAAAGATCTATGTATACTTTGGTTGCCAAGTTGCCAAGGAGAAAAAAGATGCAAACGATGATTTTGTAAAGAAGAAAATTAACAATTATCAAACATCCTAAAAATGGGAATTAAGCTTGGTTAAAAAATGCAACAAATCTGGTGCTGGGTCGGAGGAAATGTATAAGCCAAAGTTATGGTATCAAGACTTGCTATCCTTTTTGGGCGATCAAGACGTACCAAGAACACCTGTTTCTAACATGTCTGATGATGAAGACGCAAATAAATAAGAAAATATATTTCTATAGCATTATTTTGCCACAGCACCTTCATTATTGAAGTACATCATAAACTTTTCCAACTTGTTACATACTTCCATTGACGGAACTTCTTTGAATGTCAATAAAATCATTAGGGGTATGCCGAAGACCTACTCTTATAGCCGATTTCACCAACTAATTTCTAAAGTTAGGAAATACCTAAATCGAACTTAGGAATGCCCAAGTGCAATTTGCGTTTCACCACACGTTAAGTAATACTTGAGAGTGATAGAAAATACTGTAGGTTAGGTTTCCTATCACTCTTTAAGTATTACTTAACGTGTGGTGAAACGCAAATTGCACTTGGGTTTTTCTAAATCGGATTTAGGTATTTCCCAACATTAGGAATCAGTTGGTGAAATCGGCCATTAGCGTCTCGGATTCTTGATCCAAATGCTTTGTAGGAGTATATATTTGCGGACATTTACTTCGTAAAATATTGTGCAAAACGAAATATAACATCACTATCTTTTTAATTGCTTCTAAATTAACACGGATTGGTGTGTAAAATATTCAAAATCTAGCAGACAAAATTCCAAACTCATTTTCTATTATTCTTCGCACTCGTGACAATTTGTAGTTAAAAAGAGCTTTTTATCTTCCTGAATTTCTCTGAGGAAATGGTTTCAACAAATGTTCCCCTAACGAAAAAGCGTCATCCCCGACAAACACATAATGTAGAGTAAATTCAGTATTTGGTATTTTTTCTGGTTTAGGTATTTTTAGATTTCCACACTTCAGTTTTTCATATAATTTTGTGTTATTTAATACACCACAATCGGAAATTTTTCCAATGGATAAAAAATTACAGTAAATTATTTCGTAATTAGCATTTGCTGTTTGGTCCTCCTCATCACAAAATCTACATTGTGTGAACTCTTGATGTATCCCCAACAGTTGCAGGTGTTTTCTCAGGTGGCAGTGGCCTGTCATCAGTCCTACCACCTTCCTGAGAGAGTCTCAGCTTAGTTCAAGAAGGTGTCTTGATAGCCGGTCGGTTGGCCCCTATCATCATCATTTTTCCGTTAGTATTGCCTGAGGCACTCTCCCAGAGAGACTCCCAGAGAGATTGATGTTGGTTTTTATCCAATGTCTTTGTGTCCTGCTCAATATCCCCAAACGGGATTCCGCAGGCTGATTCTGGTCCAATGGGAGTCGTTGCTGCCCCCGCTCTTGCTAGGGCATCTGCGCTCTCATTTCCCTGGATGCCCTTATGACCTGGTACCCAGACAAGTTTCACCCTGTTCTGTGCTCCCAGGTCGTTAAGGTTTTGGTGTGCCTCCCAAACCAGTTTGGAAGTGAACCTGCATGAACGCAGGGTTTTAATCGCCGCCTGACCACATCAAAGGTACTTCCAGCATAATACCGGCACGTTAAAACAAATCGTGAGCGAAAAATTGATCCTCGGGAGTACATTCCATTTACAAATAATGAGAAGTTAAAGCAACCTGTAGCAGAAAAGGAAAGAGATAGATCTTCTGTTTTTGGAGATATGTTGCTATGCAGTTAAGATCTATCCCAACAGATCGAAGGATCGTGGCTGAAAAGTTAATAAACGACGTTTTGTTTGAAGCAGACTGCAATTGCTCAAACAGGCAATAGAAATTACAACCACCATCATCTGTTACCAGTTTACCCAACAGTTCCCAAAGAACATGTCTCGATAAAGCAACAGCTAATACTTATACAGCACTGCAAGAACCTCAGAATGCTACCAATTATTCAACTTCATCCGCAGCACAATTCTTAGAAACAGTAAATAATAATGATAATTGGTATTATTCAGTAGTATAATTGACGTAATCTGAAAATACTTACCAAACATCTTGTAGCCAAATATATTTATGTTCAGTTTGTAGAATAAGCACAGATAATCTTTCATCTTCTACTTTTCTGATAGATTCTATGTTCTATATAATTAATTACAGGGTTTGTATTTGATACTATTGGAATGATTTAATGTTCTCTTAGTTTTTATTATTTTATTATTATTGTAAAGTAATGTTTTGAATTATGTTAAATAAATATTAATATCAAACGTTTTATTTCATTATCATAAGTTTTGTCACATTTAGTAATCCTTTGCACAAACTGCGTAAATTGTAGCACATGTTTCAGGTAATATTATCAATGAGTTCACCAACTAACAAGGGGCGAAAGCTTTGTCGGAACCTTTGATGTTGAGAATACACACGATTTTCAGCGGAAATACATCTCAACATTAAATGATAAACTACCTGATACACCACACAAGTAGTGATTGAAATTCTTACCCAACCGAACTATACTAAGAAAAACAATACAGTTGACAAACATAATTTTTGTGGCAAAACATTCAAAAGAATTGACGGAATGAGTTAATGACACTCTGATATAAAATCGTGATTTTCATTTACATAAAAATTATCTAATTTATACCACCAATGAAATTGATACAGACACGAACATTTCTTTTGAGTTATTAATGTAGTGTTTCCATCAGTTTTACATCAAAAATGCTAAATTGAAATGGCTACAATTTGGAGCTATAAGATATATGTACATTAACAAATAAACTTTAATGAACTCAAAAACAATGCTTGATTTTAGTCTTTCAAGCAACATATGTACTGTAAGAATTTTAATGAAATTCAACATTTCTTTTATTTTTGGTAGTAAAACTAACACTAAAGAAAGAAGCTGTTAAAATTCTACTAATTTATTAGACAATTGAAAATAAAACAACAAAATAAATAAATGAACTTTGTTTTCGTTTTGACAATTACATTTCATATTATATACGAATCGTCGATATTGACCTACAAACTGAATGGAAATATATTCCTCTAGACTATAAAAATAATTACATAGGAGGAAGTATTTTAATCTATTCTTAGAAATATCCAATGTTTTACAGTTCTTTATAGTAACTGGCAGCAAGTTGTACATTCTAGGAGTCATGAGGTTAGGAGAATTGTAGGCCAGTTTACCTTTACCAAATGGGTAACGTTAAAATGTTATACTTAATAAATGCGTTTCTGCAAGATTCATTCATAGGAAAACCTAGCATTGCTCGTAATGACTTTTTTTAAGCAATGAAGACTTCTTTCCAGTGAGAACATAGGCTCCATAAACACAGACCATACCTAAGTCTGGAGTCAACCTGAGCATAATACAATGTAATAATTATATTTATTTATTCCCAAGAAACAACCTGTGTTTATAACAGGAAATAAGAAGTTTTTTTTTCATTTATATAGTATATATAAACCAAAGTATGTATTATCTTATAAATATATGGAAGATATAGTCAAATCTGTATCTACTATAGCTTGTTAGTTTGTTCTTAAATTTCAGAATTGTCCTAATACTTTTTAGTTCTGTAGGCAACGAGTTGTATATTTTAATTCCATCATAAGGAATAGATCGTTTTCCATAATTTGTTTTTATTCTTGTCGAACATAGTGTCAGCAATTGATCACAGTCCAAAACTTGTTTCAAGTTCCTGATCTGATAAGATATTGTATTCAGTTTTCTCATCAAGAGTCCACAGTGATTATGCCACCCTAATCATTGATCAATGGAGAGTCCCAAAAATTTGGTGCCTTCGATATCTGCGATAAGATCGGAGTTTTTGTTCTCTTGAAAACTAATGGTGTTTCAACTTTTCTGACGATTGTGAAACCGAAATGAAACCATTTTGCTTACATTCAAGTAAAGATAATTCGAAGCAAACCACCTATTTAAATCCAGAAAAACTTTATTGCATTTGTCCTCAAGGTCCGAGCATTCTTGTCGGAGACAAATAATTGAGGTATCATCTGCATATGGATGTTTTGATTGATTTATCCAGATCGTTAACATAAAAGTGGAATAATATAGGATCTAAAGTGGATCCTTGTGAGACAGATGTAAAAAATCAGTAGGATATGGTTCATGGACTAAAATTCTTCCAATTCCACTATTACAATTACACTTTTGTTCAAAATGAAGCTCGCACGATTTGTAATTTTTGTGTAAAGCCTTGATGTTTTTCTCAATAAGATCTAGCCTATTGCAGTTTTTCAACCAAACTTCAGCCCTATAAGAATGAAAATAAATGAGTTTTGAGTAAATATCAACAATTTTTCTACATACCTTAAACGATCAATGGGTATTGTGAAAAAGCTCAAACCTCCGCCTGTTCTGGAGTTACAGCCGCGGCATATACAAAAAATCCACCTTTGCGAGAACTTATTGTAATTTAACCACAATCCAAATTATCCATATACACAAAAGAATGTTTACTGGTAAACTATCAACTTCAATAAACTACAAATTCATCATAAAAACAATGTCAATGATAATATAATCTTTGTTTATTTCTGTATGAATAGACAGTCTTGCCTACAGGTCGATATGAAATTACTAGAAAAACTTGAAATTGATTGTATGCATGATTTTAGGATAGCATTTCCTGCAATGTCTTGGATTTTGATGAGTTCATTATATCGGTATGTACCTATAAGATTTTCGTTTTTTATTTTAAGGATCTTAGCTCAGATATTCCCTCTTAGTAAAACGGTAAATACCAGTAATTACTTAAAAACCGGAAACACTGCGACACAATTATGTGACTGGAAGTGGCTGATTGACACTGAGAGTTGTACTAATTAAATCGCGCATGCGCACTCAAATTTGTGATCACGAAAACCGCTTCAATTCGCCTCTTGTTAGTTGGTGTACACTGTGGTTATTATGCCCAATGCTTAAGGAAAGATGAAAGTGGTAAACTTCAAATTTTTGTATAGTCCGGAAGGCAGCGACAGTTGGTATGTAGTTTTTCCTACTTTAATTTGTTGTTTCGATATAACAAGTAAACAAAATAAGAGTCTACCACCCCAATGTTGTTGCGCTCATTAATAACATACGATGTAACATGGATGAGAAGAAAACGCGACCAATAATAATGATGTTTAATGGAAGTTGGAGAAGCAATATGATTTACACCAAAAAAAATATGAAAGGCTCGGATCTGGTAATTCGAGAGGATCTCACTAGTAACCAGCAAAATGTATTCAAGCCACAACTGCAAAAATTGATAGAGATGGAAATGTTTAGACAAATTTTGGAAATATTTTCGTGAAATACAGAGATGATGAAAGACAAATAAGCAAGGTGAATTGTATGGAAGATGTTATTAGACTATGATATTTTGTTATAACTTATTTAAAAAAAAAAACATCTAACCCCCTTTACGAATATGTGATATATTATGTCATTATACTTTTTTCCTAAAAGCACATTCAATATTAAGACTGCTTCGCATGAGTGCAGTTTTTCCGTACCATCTATAAACAGGTCCTCACTTTGATTTTATGCTCGATACGTTCTTATGTTTTGTCTCTAAAAACTTACTATTTTTGTTCTGGTATCCTTCTACTTTTTCTTCATGTGTCACTTGAAAATTGCCTGTTAAAAGTAAGGTCATTGTTACCTTCCTTGGATGAATTAACACCTTGACTGCCGAGAAATTCATACTGACTTTCCCATGGTGCCACAGAGAACGGGTACTGTGTAACAGTGATTTATGAGATAAGCCTTCCATTCAGTTGTCGCTTCACATAGAGATTTCAAATTTGAAGTAGAGGTATATAGGATTGAAATATACGAAATTTTATTGAAACCTTTCTGACATAATCCTACAAGACGAGTCAGAAGTGCTGACAACTTTTTTATAGAAAAATGCACCTTGTCCATTTTCATCAGCTTAA
Organism: Chrysolina oricalcia; assembly: GCA_944452925.2. Lineage (NCBI taxonomy): Eukaryota > Metazoa > Arthropoda > Insecta > Coleoptera > Chrysomelidae > Chrysolina > Chrysolina oricalcia. Next base: position 34,931,426 of record OX101825.2, on the reverse strand, counting down.
CAATTTTCTCAGAATACTCATTTAAAAAATGTATGGTTTGTTGATATTCGTTCACTAGATGGAGCTGAAATCGAAAAAGATCAATATTCGAATCGAACAATTCGAATGTAGTTGGTAGGGTGTAGGGATGTATTCATACACATATTTATATCTTTTTAGTCCAAAATAATAATAAATACAGAATAATATGTATTTACTGCCAGATAAAAAGTATAAATAATGCACAAAAAGAATTAAATTTGGAACGTAAATATATTATTAACCAATAGGAAATTCAGAACTGACTTCTAATGATAAAATGATGAATTCTGGTGAATTTTATGGACGAATAGACCAAGCCACATGAACACCTTCAACATATTGATTAGAAGTTTGATTTTATGAAGGACATTTGGTCCCTGAAATGAATTTTGTGGTCTAAAAATTAATTAATGTTCTCAAGATGATCTATAAAAGTGTAGAAGGACAAATGAGTAAATTGTATATTGTGCAACAGGAAGATATCCAACTCTGTAGTAAACTTTTCAAACTGAGAGTTTATGAAATGTGGCTCTTCATATGGCGGTAGTGATCAAGTCAGCGGTTACAATTGATTTTTAGTAGAATGTTGTTATTATTCCAGAAAGTAAATTCACTGATTGGCAGCTTATTCATAATATTGTTAAAACATGTAAGTGTAATTCATTTTACGAAGTAGTGATTTTACATAATCTGAATATTTCTGGGAAGACGTTCTGGTATTCCTAATAAATATCTGAAAACATTCAATAGAGGTAAAAAAACTGAAAAAATTCGTGGGCTTCGACATCTGACTAATCCAAAAAACATACAAAATGATGATGAATGATGAACCAGAAAATGAAGAAGATGTATTCAATTTTTAAACTGAAAAAACGACGAATCTGAAGCCATTAACGATAATGGAAATAATGAAATTTTGATTTTTAAAAACGAAAAGTCTGAATAGCTGAATTCTGTTTGGTTAGTGTAAAGAAACAACCATTTGATTTTATCTCTGTATCAATCAAATTTGGTTGAATGACAATGGTACTTCTACTCAGTTAAGGCTTCATGAATGGACCTCAACCTGTAGAAATAAAATCCTAGGATTTATCAGGCTCACAGGGTATATGAAGGGTTAAAATCATAAGCTACATGTTGCCAATTATTGGCCAACCGATATGTCCTTTCGAAACCAGTTCGTTCCTCAAATCGTGACAAAGAAAGGATTTCAATTCTTCTTGAGAGTGTGTAATTTTCCATTTCACTGGCACTTTCCATAAAATGAGATTCATAACTGGAGAAACATTATGTTATTATGTGGATATGAAAATATCGCCAGTTCCATTCAGAGGACGGTTGATTATGAAGCAATATTTCCCAGAAAAGCCTATCACGTATGTAATTAATCTATTTAAACTGTGCTGTGGAAATTAACATACCCGCCTACATGAAATTTGAAAATAAATTTTGTGAAAGAACGTGTTTCTGATACATCATTCGCAACAAACATTGTGTTTTTTTTGTCTAATAAACTTTTATATTCCAGAAGACCCATTGCTGATAATTTTGATAGTAGTGTATCGCTGGATACCAAAGTTGTTGGTAAATGAACTCACTTTATCATAATTTTTCGGGCACTAAGAAAGAGTACTTATAAATGACGAAATCGAAAACAAAAGTTTGCGAATAGATGATATTTGTTTAATACAGAATGAACTCGTAATTTGTCATTTAGTGGAAGGTGAATAAAATACCTATATTCAGTCTCAATACCAAACACCGTCAAACACGGTTTCAATGAGTCAGAAATTCCCAACTTGATGAAAGCGATATGAAAATCAAATAGATTGAAAAATTAGGATGTGCAATAGATGAACCAGGAGCAATATTATACAGCATAATAGAAGGAAAGCTTATGTAGATGTTTCTGATGTATCTGGCTATAATTAATTACTCAGAAATTCACTGAATTTGTAAAAAAATGCAATTATTTTCGGTATAACGCTAGTTCACCACAATAGGTTCATCCTAAAATAAAAAAGCCCTTCAAAAAAACACAACTCCTCCAACGTGTAACCCAAGAACAAGATACATCTTAATCAGTTATAAAATATCTTTGAATAAAGTCCATCGTCTACTCTAACAGAACGGAACGCCGTAGAGTCAAAAAACATGACCCAATTTTTCAGTAGTAAAATCACTTATATATTTTTCTGAAGAATTAATTTAATTTTGAATATTATCCATATTAATAGACAGTAAGTAGGCCTACCTCACAATCCTTACATTTACAGTCTTGCCCTAGTCTGCTTTCGGTGTGGTAAAATATTCTTACATGTTTTGAGGTGAATCAATATCATTACCTCTCCATCCCTACTATTAATTGTGTCTTGAAGTTCACAATCATTTATTATATAATTTGTGGTATTTGAACCACAAAGATAGAGAATTGAATCAAAATAGCGTTGGTTGAAATGGGAATGGATTTTCACAATAACTAGAAATTTTAATAGTGGACAAAGGACCCCGCAAACACCTTATGGAATTTGGGTCCTGGTCGATTTTTTTGAATTTTTGGTATGATGTAGTCCATGTAATTCTCAACCAACGTAACCATTGCGCCAACCCAAAAAATGAACAGTTTTGCTGCTAGGGGGCGTTGAAATCACCCGTTGCGCAGATTAGACTATTTATTTTTGAACCCGGTAACAATATTTTCACTTGTTTCATTGTTGCTAATGTTGCACAATATTGAGCTGTTTTATGAAAAAAATTCTTACCCCCTCCCCCTTTCCCCCATCACCTATTTCGAAACGCAAAAAAAATATTTCTCGAGTGCCTTTAAATGAATCGTCGAATGTTTAAATATGCTTAAATAAGTTAAATAGCAATTTCTTATGATTGTCCCACCACCCCCCAAATGACACAAAACGAAAAAAATTCGGTGGATTTTTCTAAATTTTTTATATAATGCAGTTCAAGTTATTTTGAATAGAAATAAATTAGGTGACGAACTCCAAAAATTAATAGTTTTGATGCTAGTGGGCGTTGAAATCATACCTTGCTCAGAATAGACTATTCATTATTATAGGCGGAAATAATAGCTCTACGTATTTTAGTTTAGATTATGTTGATCAGTTGTGTAATTTTTTTATAAATTGAAAATCTAAAACTTCCCCCTTACCCCCTTCCTCTATTTTGAAACATGAAAAAAATTAATTCCCGACCACTTGTACATGCTTTATCAAAATAAATATTTTAATCAGCTGAAATTGAGGAAATCGTACAGTTGTTTAATTCCACCTTTCCCTTCCTTCAGAAAAATCTTGGTGGAGTTCGCTGAATTCTTAGTAAGGCGTAGTTCATGATTTTTGAATATCAATTAAAGGGGCGAATATCTTGAAAATAAATAAAAATTAGAAATCCACAATTTGAATTTGAGGTGGTGATTGAATACATTTTTTTCGTGTTTTGAAATAGGAGTTTGGGGTAAGGGGGAGGTTCTAGATTTTCAATTTATAAAAATTTACACAATTGTTCGGCATAAAATAAAACAAAAATACGTAGAGATATTGTTTCCGCCTATAATAAAGAATAGTCTATTCTGAGCAAGGAATGATTTCAACGCCCTCTAGCATCAAAACTATTCAATTTTGGGGTTTGTCACCCGATTCATTTCTATTCAAAATAACTTGAACTGCATCTTATCAAAAAATCAGAAAAATCCACCGAAATTTTTTAGTTTTGTGTCATTTGGGGGGTGGGGGGATAATCATAAAAAACTGTTATTTCCCTTATTTAGGCATATTTAAACATTCGACGATACATTTGAAGGCACTCAAGAAATATTTTTTTTCGTTTCGTAATAGGAGTTAGGGAGAAAAGGGGGAGGGGGTAAGATTTTTTTTATAAAACAGCACAATATTGTGCAACATTAGCAAAAATGAAACAAGTGAAAATATTGTTACCGGGTTCAAAAATAAATAGTCTAATCTGCGCAATGGATGACTTCAACGCCCCCTAGCAGCAAAACTGTTCATTTTTTTTAGGTTGGCGCAATAGTAACATTGGTTGAGAATTACATGGACTACATCATACCAAAAATTCAAAAAAATCCACCGTGACCCAAATTCCATAAGGAGTTTGCGTGGTCCTTTGCCTGCAACATAACCAATTTCAAATTTAAGCTTTCTAAGTCGATGATGTTCCATTCGGTGAATATAAAAGATCGATACCGTTCTCTTTTCAACCATATTCACAAACGATTCATGTGTTGATTCATCACTTACAAAAAAATTACGAGTTCAATTTGACATATATTCTGTATCACCCAGTACAATGACAGAGTTTTAAGAAATACCAATTTGAGATTAAATGTTTTCATATAGATTTCCACGATTCCTTTGTAGAAAAAGTGTTTGAAGCAGCCGTAGTAGAGGTGCAAAATCGGCTTTCATTATGATCGCTATGGCACCACAGGAAAGTATCGTAGCGGTCATAATGACCGCTATGGCCTCAAGGTGTTGGAAAATCTTGACAATTGAAATTTTTTACTTTTTTTACTGTGTGAGACTTGGCTAGGACAAGATATACCGAATGATTCATTACATTTTGATGGTTATGACGTCTTGTCGAGGAAGTATAAGGGGTTCTCGAGGTGAAGGGGTTTGTATATACAGTGTGTTTCACTTCTCATGGAAACACCCTCGTATCTTCCGTTATTTTTGAAGTAGAACGATGAAATTGTTAGGATCGGTAAAAAGGAATCATCCTACTAGATATACACTACACTCCAGCAGCGATGGAACCACCCATATTAAGTTATACAGGGCAATTCAAATTCGACCCCCACCATTGGGATCTCCTAAACTACAGGAGATACGTCGAAGCTTAAATTGGGGCAAAGTTGCGTATTCTGGTGCTTAACAAAATACTGTTTTGAAACTTGGAAAATTCCGAGTATTTCCGGAAATATCGGGAAAAAACTGAAAATCGGAATTTTCGTTTTTATTTTTTTCTATCGTTATTTGACAACATAGCTCAAAACCAAAAGTACATTTTCATTGATACTTTTTTTCAGCTACACGTTTTCATGTTCAGATTTACTATCCGACGTTTCGTCTTCTGGCATTTATCATCCACTTTTTTTCTGTTATGGGCGCCATATTGTTTTTTATACAGAAAAATAGTGATTCTCATTCTGATTTCATTGATGTATAATTTGTTATGATTTGCACTTCTGAAACCATAGATATTAAAAAAAACAACTTCATCTGAGATGGCCATGACTCCATCGAAAAATTTTGTTTAATAAACACTAGTTTTCAGAACTCATTAAACATCATAAGTTTGCACAAATACTTCAGTCAAAATGTCCTCATACTCAAGTGAAGAAAAACGAGATATGTTGAAACTTTATTATAAATTTGATAGGAATAGTACGAAAACAACACAAATATATTTTGAATTATATCCGGAAAGACAACAGCCGGGTAGAACATTATTCGCAATTTTGGGCAAACAATTGGCTGAGTACGGTGCGTTTCAAAAAACAAGAATGAAATCATGAGCTTGTAAAAAGTATTACAACAAGTGTTCGAAATGATGGCCTTCCTCTTGAATACATAACCGAGCTCGTCGTCTCAAATTAAGAACAGCCCCAACAATATCCCTCCTTCTGATAGACCTGAATTGCGTTATGATATTGTCTCTAAGTTCATCTTCTGTGTCATATTCTTGCTCTCCATAGAGTCTGTTCTTTAAAGTGCCCCACAAGAAAGTATCCAAAACTGTAAGGTCAGGTGACCTTGCCGGCCACCTCACTGGTCCAGAATTTCCTAATCACCTATTAGGAAATCTTTGGTGTAAATATTCGCAAACTGCTCTTTTATTGTATGTCCGCTTCTTGAGTTTTTAGAAGAAGTTGGTTTACCCTTTTGTGAATACTGCTTTTAATGGACTGTAGTTTGGTTTTTCTATAGAGATGTGAATGAAAACTCGTTGTTTAGTTTGTAGGAATATATATCATTATTTTTTTGTATCCTCGCAACGACATAATTATATACAGTTTTGAAATATAACATACTAAGTGTTATGAAATAACAACCAAATGAGGTGAAGGAATTATACATCCCGCCCGCCTTGAAATGCGAAGCTTTCAATGAACATTAATAACAATTAAAAAGTATAACTTGATTCAGTTCTCAGAATAAATTGGAAATACACTGACTTTTGAAACACTTCGGTCTATAACACCATTCTTCGTTCGAACACTAACAATTCGAATGACGTCATCTTTTCCAGGGTGAATTTCTGATACTCTGCCAACTTTCCATTGTAGAGGTGGTGAGTTATCTTCCTTTACCACAACCAGGTCTCCAGCCTTTATTCTGTTTGGTGATTTGATGAACCATTTTTGGCGTTGTTGCAGGGATGTTACATATTCAGACGACCAGCGTTTCCAAAAGTGTTCCAAAATTTGTTGTAGTCGACGGTAGTGATCGAGTCGATTCGATGAGATAGCAGCAACATCTCGTTGAGGAACAGCTAACAATGAGTCATTGAGTAGGAAATTCGCAGGAATAAGGAAGGTTGGATCGGAAGGATCATTTGATAATGGTGTTAGAGGGCGAGAGTTGAGAACAGCTTCGATTTGACATAACACTGTATAAAGGCCTTCAAAAGTGAGGTGTGCATTACCGACCACTCTGATCAGATGTTTTTTCGCGGATTTAACAGCGGCTTCCCATAGTCCGCCCTGATGGGGTGCTAAGGGGGTATTGAAATGCCATTTAATATGATTTTCTAATAAAAAATTGCGAAATTCATTTGTATGATCAAGATTTTTTATTTCTCGAATGATTGCTTTGAATTCGGTATCAGCACCAATGAAATTACTGCCATTGTCTGAATATATTTCAGAACATAGACCTCGGCGAGAAACGAATCTTTTTAGGCAGTTTAAAAATGTTGGAGTTGATAAATCACTAGCTAGTTCAATATGAACGGCCTTCGTCGCGAAACATATAAATATGCATATGTATGTCTTCACCAATTTTCTAGTTTTCAAGCGACCATCTTTCACAAGTATCGGTCCAGTGAAATCTATTCCTACCACAGAAAACGGCCTCGTGTTTTAGGTAATAAAATATATCATTTGAATCTAAAAATGGATTCAAAGGTAAGAGTTTATTTGTTCTGGGAAGAATCTTATTCTTTTTCTAACATTTAATTTCATTCGCGTAGTGGATTGATTGTACTATTTTGATCAGAAGGAAAGGGGACCTTTCTAGTTCGTTAGTTGTCAGATCACCCTTCATTCTGTCGGGTTTGTTTTTTGTTTTCGAATTATGGATGAATCGCAGCATGTATGTGAAAACTATTTGAGTTTTTGTGAAAGATGAATATCTTTCAAAAATATTTTCATCAGTATAACAGATGAAAATTAATTCTTGTTTCTTCCGTTTTTCAGGAAGATTTTCTGATGAACAAATTATATTTTTTGGCCATGCGTTTTCACTTTCGATTAAAAATTCAGGACCTGTCCACCACAGTTCCTTTTTCGATAACTGCTCTGGGTTACAGCCTCTTGAAATAATGTCTGCAGGGTTTTGCTGAGACGGAACGTACCTATCGCCAATTATTTGTTCCAGTCACTTCATGGATTTCAGCCACACGATTTGCGACAAACGTTTTCCAATTGTGTGGATCTCCTGCAATCCATGATATGACAATAGAAGAGTCACACCAATAAAATGTTTAGATGTGATTGAATTTTAATGATTCTTTCACTTTTTGAGTTAGATTTGCAAGCAGTGTAGCTCCACACAACTCTAAGCAAGGAAGTGTCCTTGTTCTTTTTATAGGAGCAATTTTGGATTTAGCGCACATTAATATAACTTTATGAGAACCGTTTTGACATGTAGATCGCAAATATACGCATGCGCCGTAAGCTTTTTGACTAGTCACAAAAACCATGAATTTGTTGATTGATGAATTGAGAAGTTGTCACTTGACGTGGAATTTCAATATGATTGAGTTTTGTTAGTTCCCTATTGAACGTTGACCAGTCCTGAAATAACTCGCCAGGAATTCGTTTATCCCAACCAATCTTTTCCTGCCAGAGCTTTTGTAATAGTAATTTTCCTAACAAGTGCGGAAAGTGATACTTTCCCGCACGCGACTGCCGTTGACCCGAACGACGCGAAGCGGAGTTCGGGCAAGCAGTCAAGGGTGGGAAAGACACTTTACGCATGAATTAGGAACATTATTTTTTGTACGATCGCGTAAAGATTCAAAAAGCACATTGAAAATATATATTTTATTTCAACATACAAAACATTCCATGAAAATCCACTAATTATTATTAATGAGAAATACGCCGAAAAAACCTCTTCTCTGAAGCTATTCACTCCTTTTTCCTTACACTAGTTTAAAAATTGGTTGTATTGCTGTTCGTATCTTTCTCGTGATTTACTTGGTAACAGGTCTGAATTTACCTCATCTGCGGCCTTTAATATTGCTTATTGAAAATAATTTGAAAAATGCCAGAATCGGACACTTTGACAACGCTTCGACTTGAAACTTTGACGTCTTGATGACAACTTGGTTGTCATAACAAATCTTTGGTTACCATAGCAAACCACTTGACTCAGCTTAGTTTGATTGTTATGTGGATTGATTTTAAGAAATGTATAGGGTAGATATATGAAAGTATCGCAATTTCTTCATTCCAATGAATGAAAAATAGTCTGGGTTAGATTGAATATTAAAACCTATATTAGTTTGAATAGTAATATACAGGTAAAATCAATGAAATGTACATTTAATAACGATAAATTGACATATTTTACTTTCCCGCACTAGTGCGGGAAAGCGAGTTTTCCCGCACTAGTGACACTTTCTAAACTAAAATGAGTGCGGGAAAGTGGGTAAAAACGCACGGTCGTAGAAAAAATAAATTTCGCCTGTACAACTACAGGACCGATTAAACCCAAGGGATCAAATATTTTCGCGATATTACTAAGAACCACAAGTTTTATAATCAGTTTTGATTCTTCAAGATTTGATTTGAAAACAAAGATATCGCGGTTTGGAGTCCAAGCCAAGCCCAATGTTTTTATGGTCTTCTTTCCAGGAGAAATGTATTGAAGTAGATTTTCGAAATTTTTATCACTTGTATATTCTAATAATTCAGGATGATTTGATGCCCATTTTCGTAGATGAAACTTACCGCTTTCGAGGATTTCAACGATCTGACTTCTCAGAAGATTGGCTTCTTCCACTGTTTCGGCCTCACTTATCAGATCATCCACATAAAAACAATGTTTGATTATGCTACTAGCCTTTGGATATTTATTTTCGTTATCAATGGCAGTTTGATAGAGCGAACGGCAAGCTAAAAAGGAAGAACTTGCTTCTCCATATACTACTGTGCATAATTGAAAATGTTTTAGAGATTCTGAAGGATTCGAACGCCAAACTATTCTTTGCAAATCTCTGTCTTCCGGGGCGATGTTTATTTGCCTATACATTTTTTCACAATCTGCGGTAAAAACAATATTATGTAAACGAAAATTCAGTGCGATTGAAAATAACTCCGGTTGAATTGTTGGCCCAACTTTCAAAATATCATTCAATGACCATCCCGAAGTTGATTTACATGATGCATCAAACACTACTCGAAGTTTCGTAGTATAATTGTCCTGTTTGAGGACTCCATGATGGGGAATATAATATTTTATTGAATGGGGGTTATCGTCAATCAAATTAATTTCTTTCATGTGACCGAGTTTTTCGTATTCTGTCAAAAATTGTACATATCTAGATTTAAATTCGGGATCTCTTTTGAATCGTCTTTCAAGCATTTCAAATTGTCTTAATGCATTTTCGATTGATGAACCTAACTTTTCCTTGTCATGTTTAAGTGGCAAACTCACTTCGAATCTACCGTCCGTGTGTCTTTTGAAGGTTTTGATAAAATGTTCTTCACATTCCCTTTCTTCTTTTGAGTATTGATCAAATTTGTTATTTATCTCTTCTATCTCCCAAAAGCGTTCAAGTTGATTGTTTAAATCTGTATTTGATATGGACAAATGACCGATTGAATTAGAATTATGACTTGTATACATAGGACCCGATAATATCCAGCCCAGTTTTGTTTGTTGCAAAATAGGAGTATTTTTTCCAGTTTTGATTTGCCTTCCACAAAGTATTTAAAAATATATACTGGCACCCAATAATAGATCAATTTTACTGGAAATATTGCAAAAATCATCCGCCAGAATGATATCAGCGGGAATATTCAAACTTGATATATCAAAAGATGTCTGAGGTAAATTTTCTGTGATTTTGGTAATGACCAGAAAGCTTTCACAAGAAGTGGAATTTCCATCAATAGATGTGATGGTAGCGTTGACCTTGCGCGATATATTATTCAAACAATTATTAAGACTCGCTACAGGAATGTTGATTCTTTGAAATTTCTATTCAAGTTTTTCAGCCAATTCTTCTGAGATAAAATTTGATTGAGAAGCACCATCCAACATTGCACGACATCGCAATTTGGAATTGATTCCTGTGTATATATCTACGAGTGCTGTAGCTAAAATTATCTGATTCGAATTCGATCTGATAGAAGCAAAATAATGTGAAGGAACGGTTTGCGCTAGTGCAAGAGAAGCATCGTTTAAGCATGTTTGCTGAGATTGTTTTAGTGAATCATCTGATGTGTTGTTTGTTGAATTATCGTTTGCATTTTGGAATTGACTATTTGTGTGTTCAGAATTATGCAACAAAGTGAAATGTTTTTTGTTACATATTTTGCACCCATAACATCTACAATCTCTCTGAGAATGATTTGGACGTAAACAGTTGATGCAAAATTTATTCTTTATCACTTCTGACATGCGTTCTGTAACTGAAATACTTTTCAGTTTGTCACATAATTGATTATAATGATTTCCTTTACAGAAAGAACAAGATATTTTGTTCGTTGATACATGGGTGAGGGAGTTTTGTTCATGTGATTGATTGGTTTTTTGGAAATGCTTAGATTTATTTTCAAGCGTTTCTAACCACTGACAATGTTTAGTTAGAAATTATGTTAGTTCTATGATTTTTGGATTTTCAGTATCTTTCGTATGATGTTCCCACTCTCGTTTTGAAAGTGGATCTAGTTTTGACGCAAAGATATATACAAGAAGTGTGTCCATGTTTCCGTTTCTTGACCTAATGCGGACAGTGCTTGTTATATAATTAATAATAAACCCCATGTATAATAATTGTTTTCCAGTAACTATCCAGTTTGTCTCCAATTTGTCATATTTGGCATTAGTTAATTTGCGCTGTAGTTTTGCGAAATAAAGCCTATAAATCGTAAAGGTTTTCTATAACAATTTATTTCGCAAATAAAAAGAACAACACACGTAAATCATGGATAAGTTCATGCGCCCAGAAAGATTCGAAACTGATCCAAGCTCAACGAATGCAGCAAAGGAATGGACTCATTGGCTGAAAACGTTCAAAAACTTTTTAGAAATTACTGATTCTGATGGCACCCTGGACTCAAATAGTAAACTTAAACTTCTAACTAATTTTGTATCGCATTCTGTTTACGACTACATTAGCGAATGCAAAAATTACGACGATGCTCTCAAGGTACTAGATGAAACATATGTAAAACCTGCGAATGAAGTTTTTGCTAGGCACTTACTATCCACCCGTAAACAGATACCAACAGAAACTATCGATCAGTATATTCAAGCTTTAAAACTGCTGAGTAAAGACTGTAATTTCAAATCTGTGTCAGCAGAGCAAAATAGAAGCGACTTTATAAGGGATGCTTTCATCAGTGGTCTTCAGTCTAGTGAAATTCGTCAACGTATTCTTGAAAATAACACCCTGATTCTGGATAACGCCGTTTCTCAAGCTCGATCATTTGAAGAAGCTCGAAAACAATCTCAACAATACATTTCTACAGAAAAATACATAAACTCTACTCAGCGGAAGGAACAGTACGAAGAAACTACAATCAGCAACTATATGACTATACAACGATGTTTCTTTTGTGGAAATAGTCGTCATCCGAGAATAAACTGCCCAGCACGAGAGCAAACATGCACCTACTGCAAAAGAATTGGACATTTTGCAAAAGTTTGCATGAAATCCAGAAACGCTAAAACTCCAAAAAGTAACGATTCTACGTCAGCTTCAACATCGTTAATTGCTTCTGCATCTTCCCAACCAACACACTGCCTTTCAAAAGCACTCATCAATATAAAATTGAACAACGTTTTTGCACGTGCTTTAATTGATACAGGAAGCTCAGATAGTTTCATAGACTACAATTTTGCAATAACTAATAATTTTCAAATGGAACCTGCTTATGGTCAAGTTTCCATGGCTTCCACATTGTGTTCTTCTGCTATTCAAGGATACTGCTTCGTAAACTTTCAACTACTAGACAGTAAATATGAAAATTTCAAAATTGCTGTTCTATCTAACCTTTGCTCTGACATTATCATAGGTCATGACATTATGAAGCAGCATACTCAAGTTAGTGTAATATTTGGTGGATCCAAGCCTGCCCTCTCATTCTGCTGCCTACTACAAGCAAAAGTTGAACCACCATCGCTATTTTCAAATCTCAACAATGACTGCCGTCCGATCGCAATGAAATCCCGAAAACATTCAGAGGAAGATGAAAAATTCATTGAAAATGAAATTAAACAATTACTTAGTGAAGGCATTATTGAAGAAAGCACTTCCCCATGGAGAGCCCAAGTATTAATCAGTCATAGTGAAAATCAGAAGCGAAGAATGGTTATCGATTATTCACAGACCATAAATAAATTCACATTACTGGATGCATATCCCATTCCTAACATAGAAAACATCGTTTCAAAAATAGCTAAATACAAAGTATTCAGTACTATAGATCTGAAAAGTGCATACCATCAGATACCTATTCAAGAAAAGGACAAACCTTACACAGCCTTTGAAGCAGCAAGTAAACTGTACCAGTTCAGAAGAATTCCGTTCGGGGTTACAAATGGAGTTTCTTGCTTCCAACGAGTAATCGATTCCATAATATCTCAAGAAAATTTAGAAGGGGTGTTTGCTTATTTAGACTGTGTGCGGCAAAACTCAAGATGAACATGACAAAAACTTGAATGATTTTATGTGCACTGTTACAAAATATGGATTAACACTAAATGAAAGGAAATGTGATTATTCAAAGCGTTCAATCAATCTTCTTGGGTAAACGATAGAGAACGGAACTCTCAAACCAGATCCGGATCGTCTCAAACCACTTATCAATTTACCTGTTCCCAAAGACACATCCGGTCTTAAACGAGTAATTGGTATGTTCTCACACTATTCCAGATGGATCCCAAAGTTTTCAGAGAAAGTAAAAACTCTCATAAATTGCAAAACTTTTCCTCTACCGGATAACGTCGTTAGCGATTTTGAAACTATCAAAAGTGATATAAGTGAATCACTCTTATGGACGATTAAGGAAGATGAACAACTTGTAGTAGAAACAGATGCTTCCGACTTTGCCATAGCAGCCACATTGACGCAGTCCAGTAGACCAGTAGCATTTTTTTTCAAGGACTCTTTCTAATTCTGAACGCCATCACTCATCTATAGAAAAAGAAGCATATGCCTGTGTTGAAGCAATACGGAAGTGGAGACACTTTCTCATAAATCGAAAGTTCAAACTCGTGACTGACCAAGAAGCAGTGCCATTCATGTTCGATACAAAGCATTCAAGCAAAATCAAGAATGAAAAGATTGTACGTTGGCGCCTAGAGTTGTCCTGTTATAACTACGACATTGTGTATCGCCCAGGCCATTCGAATTTGGCTGCAGACGCACTTTCAAGAATATGTTCAGCGAGTTCCAAAGAGCAACTTTATGCATTACATCAATCATTGTGTCACCCATGGATAACTAGAATGTACCATTTCATACGAGTAAGAAATCTACCGTATTCATTAGAAGACGTTAAACTTATGGCAACTTCCTGTCCAATTTGTGCCGAGTTGAAACCAAGATTTCACAAGAATATTGGGAGCCACCTTATAAAAGCAACTTCACCGTTTGAACGTGTCAATATCGACTTTAAGGGACCCTTACCAAGCTGTACCAACAACAAGTATATGTTGACAATTATAGATGAATATTCACGATTCCCTTTTGCATTCCCTTGTTCAGATATGACTTCAGCTACTGTTATTGGATGTTCTAATCAACTGTTTTCAATATTTGGAATGCCTGCATATATTCACATCGTTCATGTCACAAGAATTGATTGATTATCTACATTCTCGAGGAATAGCTACTAGTCGCACTACACCTTATAATCCTGAAGGCAATGGACAAGTGGAACGGTACAACGGCATTATATGGAAGGCAATCAATTTGGCTTTGAAAACAAGACAGCTGAGACCTATACATTGGGAAACTGTTTTACCTGATGCCTTACATTCCATAAGATCATTATTATGCACCTCAACTAACTGCATACCTCATGAACGCCTATTTGACTATCAAAGACGTTCAACTAGTGGTACATCTGTGCCTTCTTGGTTGAAATCTTCTGACATTGTTCTTTTGAGGAATCAACATAGGCGTAGCAAATATGATCCACTAGTGGAAGAGGTAGAGCTACTTCAAGCGAATCCAGAGTACGCTTCAATAAGACACCAAAATGGATTGGAATCTACAGTATCTGTGAAACATCTAGCTCCAAGAGGAGACATAAATTTACTCCTGAATGAAAGCGAAGTCACCGATAATAGCTTCGAAAAATTATTAGACAAGAGTACAGAAACAAGCAGAAACGAAATATTACCGCAAGTAGTCGATATAAATAAGGAACAGACACCCCCTGAAACAATGCCAACTAACCAATCAGATAATGACATAAATGAAGTGAAAAACAGTTCTCTGGAAGGAAGCTGTTCAAGACCGAACCTTTCAAATTCCCGTTCAACACGTTCTTCTACTAGAGTCAGCAAACCACCTCGGTATTTGAGTGATTACATACAAGATTAACCCGGGGAGAATGTTATATAATTAATAATAAACCACATGTATAATAATTGTTTTCCAGTAACTATCTAGTTTGTCTCCAATTTGTCATATTTGGCATTAGTTAATTTGCGCTGTAGTTTTGCGAAATAAAGCCTATAAATCGTAAAGGTTTTCTATAACAGTGCTCTAAGATTTTTGTTGAAATTATCAAGAAGCTTTCTTAGGATGAATGATTCATTTTTTAGAACTGGTAAATCAAATAGAGATTTTACATGGGTATGAATAATAAGTTTTCTATTTTCATACCTATCTTTGAGCATTGTCCAAGCAATATTATAATTTTTACTTGATATATCTAAAGATTGAATAACTTGGGCGGCTTCACCTTTTAAACACGATTGCAGATAATGAAACTTCTGAATATCAGGCAGACCTTCGTTTTCGTGAATGAGACTTGTGAATGTATCGCTGAACGCCATCCATTCATAATAATGGCCATAAAAACTAGGTAGACCGATGGTTGGCAAATTTACCTTCGCCGGTATATTAATTTTCTGCGCGACATTATTGTGATTCTGTTGAGTACTGTTTGGAATAGGACTGTGCATTGAAGGATCCTGTAGAATTTGATAAGTTGAATTTGTTGGATTGGTGAGTTGGTTGTTGCTACGGTTACTCTCAACACTCAAATTTGTTACTGATGAACGTATTTGAATCCCATTCTGACATTTGAAGGTTATTTCTTTTGCTAATCCCATTGCAGCAAAGAATGAATCTTCGAATGCCTGTCTTTCATTATCATCTAAATCCTGATTCGGAAGAGACTCTATTTCTGATTGAATTTCTTGGAATTGATCCAAAGCATCACTGATTTTTTCTACACGAAATTGAAGTTCATGAATTGATGATGTTTTTACATCCAAAGATTTGATATTAGAAAATCTGGTGACTTGGCCCTTGATTGTGGCGCGTTTACCTATAAGATGTATACTTACAGGAGTTTCAAATTCTTTGACCAAAACATTTTTATCCAAGATCTTTATGCCACACCTTTTTTTAGAATTCGATCAAGAGTCTGTGTCATGAATTTGATTGACAGACATATTCCAATTGTTACTTCTAGAGTATCAAAACCCAAAACAGACACTATCAAAAAGATGATACAACTCAAAGATGCAGCATTAAAAAAATATGAGAGAACAATGTCAGACATTAATCTCCAGTATTATAGAGATCTGAGGAATTACATAAATGGAGCAGTGAAGAATGAAAAAAAGCATATTTTTTCCCATCAATTTAACACCACTGATCGAAAGCAATTTTTGAAAACCTTGAAGACAAACAACATCATGACTACTAAATCACATTCGCTACCTGATCATTTGAAAAGAGTAGATGAAATAAACAGTTTTTTTTATCAACTTCTACAGTTTTGCAATGCTGGAATTGAAATACTAAAATAATATATATTTTATCTTTATCTAATTTTATATATACACATTTGCACCACGGACTGCCTATGGCTTTGTGGTTCTCCATGTTTATTTGTAAATATCTTTAATGTAATTTATATCCATTTTATTGAAATAAACAAACTTTTTATTATAATACCTATTCCAACAAAATATACTAATATCACAATAATTTTTTAATTTAATTCATTCCTATATGTTTTTACAGAATTAATTGTCGTAAAATGAACTTTATAAGCATGATAACTACATTAGAAAAAATATGAGCAACATGATATAGTATTTCCAAAGTCAGTTAAATATATTTACATTCGTCTCAATGTACAAGGATCGTTCGAAGAATGTGTAAATAATGAATGTTAACAAAAAATTGAGTAAAGATTGTTCCGCCTATGGTCGGTGGATGAGAACAGAGCGGCAAATTCTATTGTATATCTTTCAGTTTATTCGGTTCATCCAACTGACTTCATATAACTCTCATCGTCACTTGTATCACATTATTCATCGTATTCGGTGTCATCGTCCGTATTTTCATCCTCATCGTCTTTATCATAAAAATACCGTCGTTCTCTTCGAAATATCGACCACGACCTCTATATTTTTTGAATTCAGCTATAAACCGCTTGAAACACTGCGTGGTGTCTTTTAACTCCACGTAATTTAGCATGCAAAAATAAATCACAATAAACCAATTTGTGTTTTTTTCATGCTCAAAATTTCAGAATACTTTTCTATCTTTTCGTGCGTTAAAGGTAAAACTGTTGTGCCTTTCAATCGTGTATGACATGCAGAACAGAATGATTGTGAATCCATCGCGTTTCTCAAAGGTCGTGTTTGTCTAGACTGCGGCCAGACGCCATTTTGAAATATTTTTTTTAAATGGAATGGGGGGTCAACTGAAACCTCATTCAATTCGTTTTTCAATTCCCTATTAGGCAGCAAAATTTCAAACAGAAATATTGGTCCAAAACTAAATGGCGGTACATTATTTTAGAACTCTCACGAGAATATCCTGTCAAATAAATAGCTATTAAAGAGCTTTAGTGCAATGATAAAATATTTTTTCGTTTCTACAAGAGCTTCTTGTCTCTCAAAATGGCAGATGGGTGCCATATTAGAAAAAATTCAAATAAGTAGATAAGTAGTGTAATACCTCGTTTTATTGAATCTCAGCAAATCTCAGAAATCATGTCCCATATACGATTCTGAGGGACAGAGAACATTTGTAGATATCAAAAAATATTTTTTTTCATTTCAATTGAGCTCGTTTGAAGCCATTTATTCAAAGAAATCGCGTATAAAAGTTCTAACTTAATGTGCCGCCATTTTGTTTTGGATGAATATTTTTGTCTGAAATTTTGTAGTCGTATAGAAAATCAAAAGACAATTCGAATGAGGTATCACTTGACCCCTCATGCCATTAAAAAAAATAAATAGATATGCCTTTTCTGTCCATTTCTTGGATCCTGCAAATCTAGATTTATCTATTTACATCGTACCCTGGATCATGCTAAGAGGAGACATTGTCGAGCATTTCCGGTTTCACTCGTGATAACTCTATATAGCATTTAAAAGCACGCGTCACGGAAGCTATATGATATTTTCTTTAAAATTTCATTTACGTAGTGCTACTCCAAACTACGAAGGCTCTGGAGGGCCAGTGCGGAAAAAAAAACTAAGTTGAAATTTCGACTTACTAACTTGAAATTTCGACTTTCTTAGTCGAAAGTACTAAGTCGAAATTTCGGGTTAGTAATTCCAAATTCCGACTTAGTTTTTTGAGTTGATGAAGTCGAAATTTTGCGTTAGTTAAGTCGAAATTTCGAGTTACCTAGTCGAAATTTCGGGTTAGTGAGACAAAATTTTGAGTAAGAAGTCGAAATTTCGATTTATTTCTTTTTCGCACTTGCCCTCCAGAGCCATATCGTACCAAAGAAACAAAACGTTATATGTATTTTTATTTTGATAGAGGAATTTAGCCATTGAAGAAAAACTGTGAAAGTACACATAAGAGTTAAAAAAGTTATTCAATAAATAAATGTATCAAAAGGCAAGCTGAGTCTGCAGTACAGAACTGAAATTGTATTTTGAGTTGAATATCTTTGGTACTTGCTAAATACTATTTTGATTTAAAATTTGCAGTAAGTGTTCAAATTTTTGTCACCACATAAATTTAAAAAAATTAAAGAGTCCCCTTCATTAAACATGCATTATTTCACTTACATTATTCTTGTATGAAGTTGTCAAGAAACGTGAACCTGTATAAATATCATATGTGATTCCTCGTAAAAATAAAGAAATGTCAAAAAACTATGACACTTGATATCGTATAAAAGATAGAAAACAGTTTTGAATTCGTCGTTTTTTGAAACAGTTTCATATTTTGTTACAGAAATATCAGGTAGAAGCAATATTCTGCATTTTCAGCAAAAGTAGTTTTTTTCTGGTTAACACTCACATAACAAAAATATTAAAACACAACAAAAATGTATTTTTTTTAATTAAAAATTTATTACTTTAAATATAGGCACTAACCAGAAATTAACACTTTTTTATGGGTGCCCCTTTCTACCTATTTATAGCACGCCTTAGCGTGTTTAAATCGAACTTTCAAAAACGCACGTTTTTTGAAGTCACCATGGTAACATCAACAACAGCAGTAACTTGTAACGTCAAATAAACAAATCGTTCATTTATATCTGTTACCTTTTGCTTTTTCATCCATTTCATTTTCTTTTTTATGCGCATCAATAGATTTTTTCCATATTAACCACGATTCTGCTTTACCATTCAAAGAATCAATATAAGAATTGATTTCTGGCGCTACAGTGGCAACAATTAATCTTCGATGACAAATTGCAAATTTAACTCTGTTTTTCTCATTTCCATGACAACGAAAGGTATACTGATGTCTCATCACGAATTCAACCATTTTACATTATTAGTACATATCAACATTTGTGTAGAAATAATACCAGTATATATGATTTCAAATTGCACCAATGAAAAAAATCGCGTAAAGTATTCGTGGATAACTGGTCTTTCAAACACTTGCTCTATTTCAAAAAATCGCGCGTGTTTGGAAGACCTTTTTATCCACTTATACTTTAATATACTATTTGTCTTACCTAACTTATATAAAACAACTTTCTGCTTGCTAGTAGGTGGAACGGAAAAATAATGTTTCGATACATTCATCAGATAGTTTGAATAATTTGAGTTTGTTTTGATCATAATAATTGGGGAAACAATAACATTAATCTAATAATGAATGAGATCATCCCTTCATCACATATTGTGTCTCTTGATTTAGGCATTAACAAAATCATTCATTTAACCATCATTATTATTATTGAGTTGTCTGTATTTTGCTTTCTCTTTCATTTTCATTGAACAAAATGAATACCCACCACTATTACCCGTTGTTCTGAATAACAAACATAAAATGAGAAAAATTAATGAATCTGAAATGAATTTACGATAACCTACAAACAAAATAAACAAAAGACGGATAGGAGATTGGTTTCAGTCTCGCCTGCAATTGGTTTTGTGGTGTGAACTGGACCTCAAAGAAGCCAACTTTCTTGAAATATCAGTTATTATTATAATGTAAAATCATGGAAAATTAAGAACAATTGATGTTTTTTCCCCACATGCATTGTAACAAGACACCTTCATTCTAAACATGCTACATTCGAGCATTTTGTAATTATGTTCAATAATTATTATTCAATTTTATTATTATTATCATTATTATTATTATTTTTTTCCTTGGTGTTTTGGCATCGACTGCTATGGCCACTAGCCATGTGTTCTGGATAGGCCTTGTTACTAACTCCATACGCCACTTTAGGAGCAGCACTGTTAATTTTTAACGCAACAGTGAATCGTGGATATTATTATTATTATTATTATTATTATTATTATTATTATTATTATTATTATTATTATTATTATTATTATTATTATTATTATTATTATTATTATTATTATTATTATTATTATTATCTCTTTTGAATTAAAGTTCTCCAGTCGGACCCTGTCTCCGATGCTCCGATACATTCGGAGGGCGCGCTGGCAACATCATTACCCCAATAACCACTCCCCAAACTATGGGGTAAGCAGCTATTGGGTCCGGGAATCGTGTGCCCTGAGCAGACGTAATGAACCGAGGATGACAGCCTTCTGCATTCTTCCGGCTATGATTTCTGACATCTTTCTACATGCCGGTATGATTTTTAAGTTCGAGAGTAATGAATCCATCACACCGCCAAGGGACCCTATTATCAGAACAACCATTTTTACAGAATGGTCTGGATAGAGCCTGCGGAGTTCGAAGAGTAAATCTCGATATTTCGTCCGTTTCTCCTCCTCCTTTCGGACGATATTCGTTTCGCCAGGAGCCGAAAACTCAATGACGAATATCGTCTTACTTCCATGGTCGAGGAGTACTACATCAGGCTTATTGGCCTGTATTTGCCTGAGGGTGGGAAATGAGTAGATTCGGCACTTCTCATTCTCCACCACGGACTCAATATCCCCCGGAGCGTAAGGCAACACTGGTGTCTCGTCTATACCGTACGAGTGTCGTAGGTGGTAATATAACACTCGTAGAGCCGCGTTATGTCTGTGAATATAGGCTGAGACCGCATATGCTGGACATGCTGACAGCAAATGCATAATGGTCTCAGGCGCCTGACGGCAGGCCCTGCATCTAATATCAGGGACCTCTATACCCATCACGTGGCTTCGGTAGACCAAGGTGTTGAAGACACCATCTTGGCAGGCCATTATGAATCCCTCGGTCTCCGACTTCAGCCCACTTGACCTAAGGAAGGCGTAGGTCAAGTTCTTGGATAAGCCAAGGTCTTCAACGTTTCTGAAGAAGACCCCATGCAAAGGCTTATCCCTATGCAGCTGCAGAAGAGCTGCATTTTCTGCGGCCTTTACATGGGCTTTTTGCCGAACGGGTGCCAACTCTGTGACAGAGTTCGGATCACGCCGTTTGGTGTCGAAACTGAGACCGAGTTCATCAGCCGCACGAGCTGCTGCCTTAAAGAGGAACGCTCCAATCCCTGCGAGAAGGGCGTCCAAACTCCTGATTACTTTACATGCTCCATCCAATACCATTCTATTGTGAAGACACTCCAAACTCAAAAGTCCTCGTCCTCCTTGTTGTCGGTGGAGATATAACCGAGGAACGGACGATTTGGGATGCAAGCTCCTGTATAGGTGCATCATCTTGCGAGTCTTTACGTCGAGTTGTCACAGCTCCTCCTGAGTCCACTTCATTACTCCGAAGGAGTAGAGTAAGATCGGAACGGCAAGCATATTTGTGGCAGCAACTTCTGATGACCAGATCTGTCGGAGTTTGTGCTGATACTTGCCGCGGAGAGAGTTTTTGACAGTTATAACTTCTTGAGAGTGGTGTTGTTCCACTCCCAAGTAGGTATACGTCTCTCCGGCACCCAGATGACGTAGGATGCTTCCGTCTATGAGCTGGACGTCTTCTCAGTAATCGTCGCACCGTCCTCTTTTGAGATGAACCGTTGCACATTTGTCGATCCCAAACTCCATGCCGATAGCCTACGTATACTCCTCCACCACCCTCAAAGACTGAGGTAGGTCCTTTTCACCTGAGGCATAAAGCTTAATTAAGATCATCCATGTAGAATAGATGAGTCACCTTATGCCTCCGGTTGCTGGGGGTGCCGCAGTAGTATCCACGTGTTTTTCTGAGGGCAACGGACAATGGCAATAGTGAGATGCAAAAGAGAAGGGGGCTGAGAGAATCTCCCTGGAACACTCCCCTTCTGAAGATAACCTGATCTGTTTGGACTCTAGCTTGACCTGATGTTATAGTGAAGCGAGTCCTCCAGAGTGGCATCAGTTGTTCAATGCATCTCACTATTTGATCGGGTATCGCAAGGCATCGAAGAACGTGCATGATTAGCTCATGCGATGTCGTGTCAAATGCCTTGTGATAGTCGATCCAGGCCATCGAAAGGTTACGCTTATACTGCGTGGAGTCCTGCGTAATACATCTATCGATGAGCTGATTCTCCTTGCATCCAGCGACCCCTTTCTTTGACCCTCTTTGCTCATATATCCGTTCGTACACGTGTTCAACTGCGGTGAGTATTCGCATGTACAAAATGCGGGTGAACATCTTATAACATGCGTTCAGGCATGTTATCGGCCTGTAGTTTTTCGGTTCCGACAAATCTCCCGTTTTTGGGATCAGCACGGTTCGCCCCTCGACAAACCAACCGGGAATCTGCTGCTCACCATTCAACCATCAGTTGAAAACTCTGGCCAAATGTTGGTGGATGCTGGGAAATTTTTTCCACCAGTAGTTCCCTAGTCCATCCGGACCTGGTGCAGCTGAGTTCTTCGAGCCCTCAAGGGCTCGTCGAACTTCTTCCGGGGTTATCGGGTCGCGCAGTTCATTGAGCTCTGGCTGTTGAAGCCTTCCGCAGAATCCTTCAAACTGCGCTAGGGCTGGAGTGTCTACATTCAGTGGTTGCGGAGGTTCATAAATATCCTTCCAGAAGGTTTCTACCTGATCAGCGGTCGGCGGATTTTCTACAACACGCGGAGGCTTTTGGAACAATTGAGAAGGATTATCGCGGAATTTTGAGTTTTCCGCGATGCTCCTCAATTGCCTCACTAGTGACTTCTTTATTATTATTATTATTATTATTATTATTATTATTATTATTATTATTATTATTATTATTATTATTATTATTATTATTATTATTATTATTATTATTATTATTATTATTATTATTATTATTATTATTATTATTATTATTATTATTATTATTATTATTATTATTATTATTATTATTATTATTATTATTATTATTATTATTATTATTATTATTATTATTATTATTATTATTATTATTATTTTCTCCTTAGGAGTGTACCAGTCAGGCCCTGTCTCCGGTGCTCCGACCCATCCGGAGGGCGCGCTGGTGTCGTTAACCCCAACAACCACTCCCTACGTCCGTAGGGTGAATGATTATTGGGTCCGAGAATCATGTGCCCTGAGTAGACGGAGCGAACCAAGAATAACGGCCTTCTGCATTCGTGCTGCTAAGATTTCTGCCATATTACGGCAAGCAGGTATTATTTTCAGATTGGAGAGCAGTGTGTCCATCATTCCACCAAGGACTCCTATGATCAGAACCACCATTTTGACAGAATGGTCCGGATACAACCTGCGGAGTTCAAAGAGAAGATCTCGATATTTAGTCCGTTTTTCCTCCTCTTTTCGAACGATATTCATTTCGCCTGGAGCGGAAAACTCCACGACGAATATCGTTTTACTTTGGTGGTCGAGGAGGACAACATCAGGCTTATTGGCTTGTATTTGCCTGAGGGTGGGGAATGAGTAGTTCCAATAGATTCAGCACCTCTCATTCTCCACCACGGACTCAATATCCCCCGGAACATAAGGCAACACTGGTGTCTCGTCTATACCGTACGAGTGTCGTAGATGGTAGTACAACACTCGTAGAGCCGCGTTATGCCTGTGGATATAGGCTGAGACCGCATAACATGGGCATGCTGAAAGCAGATGCATTACGGTCTCAGGTGCCCCACGACATGCCCTGCATCGGGTGTCAGGGACGTCTATACCCATCACGCGACTACGGTAGACAAGGGTGTTGAAGACACCATCCTGGCAAGCCATTATGAATCCCTCGGTCTCCGACTTTAGCTCACTCGACCTGAGGAAGGCAAAGGTCAAGCTTTTGGATAAGCCAATGTCTTCGATGTTGTGAAAGAAGACACCATGCATTGGCTTATCCATATGTAGCTGTAGCAGGACCTCTGTCTCCGCAGCTTTGATGTGAGCTTTTTGCTGAACGGGTCCCAACTCGGTGACAGAGTTTGGGTTAGCCCGTTCAGTGTCGAATACGAGACCGAGTTCATCGGCCGCACGGGTTGCTGCCTTAAAAAGAAATGCTCCAATCCCTGCCTTTTCATGGTCGCGGACCATGCAGAGAAGGGGATCTGAACTCCGGATGACTTTACAGGCCCCATCCAGAACCATTCTGTTATGCAGACACTCCAAACTCAAAAGTCCACGGCCTCCCCGTTGTCTGGAAAAGTATAACCGTGGAACGGACGATTTAGGATGCAAGCTCCTATTGAGATGCATCATTTTGCGAGTTTTAACGTCGAGTTGTCGCAGCTCTTCCTTAGTCCACTTCATTACCCCGAAAGAGTAGAGAAGGATCGGAACGGCAAGCATATTGGTTGCAGCAACTTTGTTCTTCCCCGACAGTTCTGATGACCAGATCTGTCGGAGTTTATGCTGATACTTGCCGCGGAGAGAGTTCTTAACTGTGAATACCTCTTGGGAGTGGCGTTGCTCCACCCCTAGGTAAGTATACGTCTCTCCGGCATCCAGATGATGTAGGATGCTTCCGTCTACGAGCTGGACGTCCTCTCCGTATTCCTCGCATCGTCCTCTTTTAAGATGAACCGTGGCACATTTGTCGATCCCAAATTCCATTCCGATAGCATGCGTGTACTCTTCCACCACCCTAAGGGACTGATGTAGGTCCCTTTCTCCAGAGGCATATAATTTTAGGTCATCCATGTAGAACAAATGGGTGACTTTATGCCTCCGGTTGCTGGGGGTGCCGCAGTTGTACCCACGGGTATTCCTGAGTACAACGGACAATGGCAATAGTGAGATGCAGAAGAGAAGAGGGCTGAGGGAGTCTCCCTGAAACACGCCTCTTCTAATGATGACCTGCTCTGTTTGGACTGTGTTTCTACCAGATCTTATGGTGAAGCGAGTCCTCCAGAGTGGCATCAGTTGTCCAATACATCCCACTATTTGATCGGGTACCTCAAGACATCTGAGCAAATGCATGATTAACTCATGCGATGTTGTATCAAATGCCTTGCGGTAATCGATCCAGGCCATCGAAAGGTTACGCTTATACTGCACGGAGTCCTGCGTGATACATCTATCGATGAGCAGGTTCTCCTTGCAGCCGGCGATCCCTTTCTTTGACCCTCTTTGCTCATATATCCGTTCGTACACCGGATCAACTGCGGAGAGAATGCGCGTGTATAAGATGCGTGTAAACAACTTATAACACGCATTCAAGCATGTTATCGGCCTGTAATTCTTTGGATCAGACAAATCTCCGTTTTTGGGGATGAGCACGGTTCGCCCCTCGACAAACCACTCCGGAATCTGCTGCTCCCCATCTAGCCATGAGTTAAAAACTCTAGCCAGATGGCGATGGGTAGTTGGAAACTTTTTCCACCAATAGTTATTCAACCCATCAGGGCCTGGAGCAGCGAAATTCTTAGAACCTTTTAGGGCCCTTCGAACCTCTTCCGTGGTTATCGGATTGCGCAGATCATTGTGCTCATGCTGCAGTAAGCTTCGAACTGCGCTAGGGCTGGAGTGTCTACATTGAGTGGTTGCGGAAACTCATAGATGTTCTTCCAGAAGGTTTCTACCCGATCAGCAGCCGGCGGGTTATCGACAACACGTGGAGGCTCTTGGAATAAGCGAGAAGGTTTATCGCGGAACTTCATGTTTTCCGCGATACTTCTCGCCCGCCTTATTATTATTATTATTATTATTATTATTATTATTATTATTATTATTATTATTATTATTATTATTATTATTATTATTATTATTATTATTATTATTATTATTATTATTATTATTATTATTATTATTATTATTATTATTATTATTATTTTTTCTCCTTAGGAGTGTACCAGTCAGGCCCTGTCTCCGGTGCTCCGACCCATCCGGAGGGCGCGCTGGTGTCGTTAACCCCAACAACCACTCCCTACGTCCGTAGGGTGAGTGATTATTGGGTCCGAGAATCATGTGCCCTGAGTAGACGGAGCGAACCAAGAAAAACGGCCTTCTGCATTCGTGCTGCTAAGATTTCTGCCATATTACGGCAAGCAGGTATTATTTTCAAATTGGAGAGCAGTGTGTCCATCATTCCACCAAGGACTCCTATGATCAGAACCACCATTTTGACAGAATGGTCCGGATACAACCTGCGGAGTTCAAAGAGAAGATCTCGATATTTAGTCCGTTTTTCCTCCTCTTTTCGGACGATATTCATTTCGCCTGGAGCGGAAAACTCCACGACGAATATCGTTTTACTTTGGTGGTCGAGGAGGACAACATCAGGCTTATTGGCTTGTATTTGCCGGAGGGTGGGGAATGAGTAGTTCCAATAGATTCGGCACCTCTCATTCTCCACCACGGACTCAATATCCCCCGGAACATAAGGCAACACTGGTGTCTCGTCTATACCGTACGAGTGTCGTAGATGGTAGTACAACACTCGTAGAGCCGCGTTATGCCTGTGGATATAGGCTGAGACCGCATAACATGGGCATGCTGAAAGCAGATGCATTACGGTCTCAGGTGCCCCACGACATGCCCTGCATCGGGTGTCAGGGACGTCTATACCCATCACGCGACTACGGTAGACAAGGGTGTTGAAGACACCATCCTGGCAAGCCATTATGAATCGCTCGGTCTCCGACTTTAGCTCACTCGACCTGAGGAAGGCAAAGGTCAAGCTTTTGGATAAGCCAATGTCTTCGATGTTGTGAAAGAAGACACCATGCATTGGCTTATCCATATGTAGCTGTAGCAGGACCTCTGTCTCCGCAGCTTTGATGTGAGCTTTTTGCTGAACGGGTCCCAACTCGGTGACAGAGTTTGGGTTAGCCCGTTCAGTGTCGAATACGAGACCGAGTTCATCGGCCGCACGGGTTGCTGCCTTAAAAAGAAATGCTCCAATCCCTGCTTTTTCATGGTCGCGGACCATGCAGAGAAGGGGATCTGAACTCCGGATGACTTTACAGGCCCCATCCAGAACCATTCTGTTATGCAGACACTCCAAACTCAAAAGTCCACGGCCTCCCCGTTGTCTGAAAAAGTATAACCGTGGAACGGACGATTTAGGATGCAAGCTCCTATTGAGATGCATCATTTTGCGAGTTTTAACGTCGAGTTGTCGCAGCTCTTCCTTAGTCCACTTCATTACTCCGAAAGAGTAAAGAAGGATCGGAACGGCAAGCATATTGGTTGCAGCAACTTTGTTCTTCCCCGACAGTTCTGATGACCAGATCTGTCGGAGTTTATGCTGATACTTGCAGCGGAGAGAGTTCTTAACTGTGAATACCTCTTGGGAGTGGCGTTGCTCCACCCCTAGGTAAGTATACGTCTCTCCGGCATCCAGATGATGTAGGATGCTTCCGTCTACGAGCTGGACATCCTCTCCGTATTCCTCGCATCGTCCTCTTTTAAGATGAACCGTGGCACATTTGTCGATCCCAAATTCCATTCCGATAGCATGCGTGTACTCTTCCAACACCCTAAGGGACTGATGTAGGTCCCTTTCTCCAGAGGCATATAATTTTAGGTCATCCATGTAGAACAAATGGGTGACTTTATGCCTCCGGTGCCGCAGTTGTACCCACGGGTATTCCTGAGTACAACGGACAATGGCAATAGTGAGATGCAGAAGAGAATAGGGCTGAGGGAGTCTCCCTGAAACACGCCTCTTCTAATGATGACCTGCTCTGTTTGGACTGTGTCTCTACCAGATCTTATGGTGAAGCGAGTCCTCCAGAGTGGCATCAGTTGTCCAATACATCCCACTATTTGATCGGGTACCTCAAGACATCTGAGCAAATGCATGATTAACTCATGCGATGTTGTATCAAATGCCTCGATCCAGGCCATCGAAAGGTTACGCTTATACTGCACGGAGTCCTGCGTGATACATCTATCGATGAGCAGGTTCTCCTTGCAGCCGGCGACCCCTTTCTTTGACCCTCTTTGCTCATATATCCGTTCGTACACCGGATCAACTGCGGAGAGAATGCGCGTGTATAAGATGCGTGTAAACAACTTATAACACGCATTCAAGCATGTTATCGGTCTGTAATTCTTTGGATCAGACAAATCTCCGTTTTTGGGGATGAGCACGGTTCGCCCCTCGACAAACCACTCCGGAATCTGCTGCTCCTTATCTAGCCATGAGTTAAAAACTCTAGCCAGATGGCGGTGGGTTGTTGGAAACTTTTTCCACCAATAGTTATTCAACCCATCAGGGCCTGGAGCAGCGAAATTCTTAGAACCTTTTAGGGCCCTTCGAACTTCATTCGTGGTTATCGGATTGCGCAGATCATTGTGCTCATGCTGCCGAAGCGTCCTGCAGTAAGCTTCGAACTGCGCTAGGGCTGGAGTGTCTACATTGAGTGGTTGCGGAAACTCATAGATGTTCTTCCAGAAGGTTTCTACCCGATCAGCAGCCGGCGGGTTATCGACAACACGTGGAGGCTCTTGGAATAAGCGAGAAGGTTTATCGCGGAACTTCATGTTTTCCGCGATACCTCTCGCCCGCCTCACTAGTGACTTCTTTGCAGCCACTAGCATTCGTATCCTATCAAGACAGTGCTGTTTTATGGTAAACAGCACGCCTTGATTCAATGTGTGGTGAGCTCGTCTTAGCTTTGCAGCAATTCGCCGCACTGCCGGCGTAAAAGGCCTATTGGCCGACATGTAGTCCACCACACACTGGATACGAGACGCGTGTTGTCTCACCGACTTGATCTTAGCTTCCATCTTGTGAACGCGTCGCTCATGCCTCCCAACAAGAGCGGTGGTTTCCCTCCTCTCCGTCTGGGATAGAGCACGAGCGGCGTCGTACACGACAGAATCGATCTGCCAGATGGTAGCCTCTTCTGAAAGAACATCGCCAATCTCTGCATCCACTCGTGCCAGTTCTTGCGGCTTCAGGGGCTTCATATTGTGGAGCGCCCTGTGGGTTCTGATGTCCTCCATTGGTGGTATGATGCGAGCCTCCTCTACAGCCAGACCGACACGTGGCATATCTGCCACTTCGTTAATCGGCTGAGGAGGAGCTCTAACATAGCCTCGAGCCCGGAGATAGGAAACATAATCCCTGAGATTTTGGGCGGAAACGGCGGCATGCTCTGGGTGTCTTTCACACCAGAGAGCATGCATCCTTGCCATGTATCCTCTCCGGGCAGGCTCACTGCTCTCGTAGATATACAGAAGTCCGTCTCTCAATTCGTCCGTCCACTCAAAGCGTCCGTTGTCATTGCGGCTGTCATTTGGCAAATCATCGTTGTTGGCCCCACCACCTTGCCTGTGACCCCTAATCCGAGGGGGTCGGTTGTGGGGGCCTCTTCCCCGATTGTTTGGAACCGAGTATTAGGGTTTACTGGGGGGTTAACCCAGTAAACCCACGGCCGACACCGGAGGGAAAGATGCCTTTTCCTTCCCGGATGCGCATGAGCTGCCGGTCCGATTTTGCATCCTTTGCTCGGGTAGGTGGTGTCGCAACTCACCAGGGCCTTAGGTGTTGGTTGACCTCCCTGCCTTTTATTATTATTATTATTATTATTATTATTATTATTATTATTATTATTATTATTATTATTATTATTATTATTATTATTATTATTATTATTATTATTATTATTATTATTATTATTATTATTATTATTATTATTATTATTATTATTATTATTATTATTATTATTATTATTATTATTATTATTATTATTATTTGTTTTTTCCTTCAAGAGTGTACCAGTCGGGTCCTGTCTCCGATGCTCCGACCCATCCGGAGGACGCGCTGGTGTCGTTTACCTCAATAACCACTCCCTACGTCCGTAGGGTGAGTGATTATTGGGTACGAGAGTCATGTGTTCTGAGCAGACGAAGTGAACCAAGGATGACGGCCTTCTGCATTCGAGCGGCTAGGATTTGTGCCATATTACGGCAGGCCGGTATCAACTTCAAATTAGATAGCAGTGAGTCCATCATTCCACCAAGGACTCCTATAATCAGAACCACCATTTTGACAGAATGGTCCGGATACAACCTGCGGAGTTCAAAGAGAAGATCTCGATATTTAGTCCGTTTTTCCTCCTCTTTCCGAACGATATTCATCTCGCCTGGAGCGGAAAACTCCATGACGAATATCGTTTTACTTTGACGGTCGAGGAGGACAACGTCAGGCTTATTGGCTTGTATTTGCCTGAGGGTGGGGAATGAATAGTTCCAATAGATTCGGCACCTATTATTCTCCACCACTGACTCAATATCTCCCGGAACATAAGGCAACACCGGTGTCTCGTCTATACCGTACGAGTGTCTAAGATGGTAGTACAACACTCGTAGCGCCGCGTTATGCCTGTGGATATAGGCTGAGACCGCATAGGCTGGACATGCTGATAGCAAATGCATTACGGTCTCAGGTGCCCCACGACATGCCCTGCATCGGGTGTCAGGGACGTCTATACCCATCACGCGACTACGGTAGACGAGGGTGTTGAAGACACCATCCTGGCAGGCCATTATGAATCCCTCGGTCTCCGACTTTAGCTCACTCGAACTGAGGAAGGCAAAGGTCAAGCTTTTGGATAAGCCAAGGTCTTCGATGTTGTTGAAGAAAACACCATGCATTGGCTTATCCATATGCAGCTGTAGGAGGACCTCTGTCTCCGCAGCTTTAATGTGAGCTTTTAGCTGAACGGGTCCCAACTCGGTGACAGAGTTTGGGTTAGCCCGTTCAGTGTCGAATACGAGACCAAGTTCATCGGCTGCACGGGTTGCTGCCTTATAGAGAAATGCTCCAATCCCTGCGTTTTCATGGTCGCGGACCATGCAGAGAAGGGGATCTGAACTCCTGATGACTTTACAGGCCCCATCCAGAACCATTCTGTTATGCAGACACTCCAAACTCAAAAGTCCACGGCCTCCCCGTTGTCTGGGAAAGTATAACCGTGGAACGGACGATTTAGGATGCAAGCTCCTATTGAGATGCATCATTTTGCGAGTTTTTACGTCGAGTTGTCGCAGCTCTTCCTGAGTCCACTTCATCACTCCGAAGGAGTAGAGAAGGATCGGAACGGCAAGCATATTAGTTGCAGCAACTTTGTTCTTCCCCGACAGTTCTGATGACCAGATCTGTCGGAGTTTATGCTGATACTTGCCGCGGAGAGAGTTCTGAACTGTGATTACCTCTTGGGAGCGGCGTTGCGCCACCCCTAGGTAAGAATAAGTCTCTCCGGCATCCAGATGATGTAGGATGCTTCCGTCTACGAGCTGGACATCCTCTCCGTATTCCTCGCATCGTCCTCTTTTGAGATGAACCGTGGCACATTTGTCGATCCCAAATTCCATTCCGATAGCATGCGTATATTCTTCCACCACCCTAAAGGTCCCTTTCTCCAGAGGCATATAATTTTAGGTCATCCATGTAAAACAGGTGGGTGACTGTATGCCTCCGGTTGCTGGGGGTGCCGCAGCTGTACCCACGGGTATTCCTGAGTGCAACGGACAATTGCAATAGTGAGATGCAGAAGAGAAGAGGGCTGAGGGAGTCTCCCTGAAACACGCCTCTTCTAATGATGACCTGCTCTGTTTGGGCTATGTCTCCACCTGATTTTATAGCGATGCGAGTCCTCCAGAGCGGCATCAGTTGTCCAATGCATTCCACTATTTGATCGGGTACCTCAAGGCATCTGAGCAAATGCATGATTAACTCATGCGATGTTGCCTTGCGGTAATCGATCCAGGCCATCGAAAGGTTACGCTTGTACTGCACGGAGTCCTGCGTGATACATCTATCGATTAGCAGGTTCTCCTTGCAGCCGGCAACCCCTTTCTTGGACCCTCTTTGCTCATATATCCGTTCATACACCGGATCAACTGCAGAGAGAATGCGTGTGTATAAGATGCGCGTAAACACATGTTATAGGTCTGTAATTCTTTGGATCAGACAAATCTCCGTTTTTGGGAATAAGCACGGTTCGCCCCTCGACAAACCACTCCGGAATCTGCTGCTCTCCATCTAGCCATGAGTTGAAAACTCTAGCCAGATGGCGGTGGGTTGCTGGAAACTTTTTCCACCAATAGTTATTCAACCCATCGGGTCCTGGAGCAGCAAAGTTCTTTGAGCCTTTGAGGGCTCTTTGAACTTCTTCCGGGGTTATCGGATTGCGCAGATCATTGAGCTCAGGCTGCGGAAGCCTCCTGCAGAATGCTCTGAACTGCGCTAGGGCTGGAGTATCTACATTGATTGGTTGCGGATACTCATAGATGTTCTTCCAGAAGGTTTCCACCCGATCAACAGCCGGCGGGTTATCAACAACACGTGGAGGCTCTTCAAATAAACGAGAAGGTTTATCGCGGAACTTCAAGTTTTCCGCGACTCCTCTCGCTCGCCTCACTAGTGACTTCTTTGCAGTCACTAGCATTCGTATCCTATTATTATTATTATTATTATTTTATTTTATTTTTTTTCTCCTTAGGAGTGTACCAGTCAGGCCCTGTCTCCGGTGCTCCGACCCATCCAGAGGGCGCGCTGGTGTCGTTAACCCCAATAACCACTCCCTACGTCCGTAGGGTGAGTAATTATTGGGTCCGAGAATCGTGTGCCCTGAGTAGACGGAGCGAACCAAGTATAACGGCCTTCTGCATTCTTGCTGCTAAGATTTCTGCCATATTACGGCAAGCCGGTATTATTTTCAAGTTAGAGAGCAGCGTGTCCATCATTCCACCAAGGACTCCTATAATCAGAACCACCATTTTGACAGAATGGTCCGGATATAACCTGCGGAGTTCAAAGAGAAGATCTCGATTTTTAGTCCGTTTTTCCTCCTCTTTTCGAACGATATTCATTTCGCCTGGAGCGGAAAACTCCATGACGAATATCGTTCTACTTTGGTGGTCGAGGAGGACAACATCAGGCTTATTGGCTTGTATTTGCCTGAGGGTGGGGAATGAGTAGTTCCAATAGATTTGGCATCTCTCATTCTCTACCACGGACTCAATATCCCCCGGAGCATAAGGCAACACCGGTGTCTCGTCTATACCGTACGAGTGTCGTAGGTGGTAGTACAACACTCGTAGCGCCGCGTTATGCCTGTGGATATAGGCTGAGACCGCATAAGATGGGCATACTGATAGCAAATACATTACGGTCTCAGGTGCCCCACGACATGCCCTGCATCGGGTGTCAGGGACGTCTATACCCATCACGCGACTACGGTAGACAAGGGTGTTGAAGACACCATCCTGGCAGGCCATTATGAATCCCTTGGTCTCCGACTTTAGCTCACTCGACCTGAGGAAGGCAAAGGTCAAGCTTTTGGATAAGCCAAGGTCTTCGATATTATGAAAGAAGACACCATGCATTGGCTTATCCATATGTAGCTGTAGCAGGACCTCTGTCTCCGCAGCTTTTATGTGAGCTTTTTGCTGAACGGGTCCCAACTCGGTGACAGAGTTTGGGTTAGCCCGTTCAGTGTCGAAAACGAGACCGAGTTCATCGGCCGCACGGGTAGCTGCCTTAAAAAGGAATGCTCCAATCCCTGCTTTCTCATGGTCGCGGACCATGCAGAGAAGGTGATCTGAACTCCTGATGAGTTTACAGGCCCCATCCAGAACCATTCTGTTATGCAGACACTCCAAACTCAAAAGTCCACGGCCTCCCCGTTGTCTGGGAAAGTATAACCGTGGAACGGACGATTTAGGATGCAAGCTCCTATGGAGATGCATCATTTTGCGAGTCTTAACGTCAAGTTGTCGCAGCTCTTCCTTAGTCCACTTTATCACTCCGAAAGAGTAAAGAAGGATCGGAACGGCAAGTATATTAGTTGCAGCAACTTTGTTCTTCCCCGACAGTTCTGATGACCAGATCTGTCGGAGTTTATGCTGATACTTGCCGCGGAGAGAGTTTTTAACTGCAAATACCTCTTGGGAGCGGCGTTGTTCCACCCCAAGGTAGGTATAAGTCTCTCCGGCATCCAGATGATGTAGGATGCTTCCGTCTACGAGCTGGACATCCTCTCCGTATTCCTCGCATCGTCCTCTTTTGAGATGAACCGTGGCACATTTGTCGATCCCAAATTCCATACCGATAGCATGCGTATATCCTTCCACCACCCTAAGGGACTGATGTAGGTCCCTTTCTCCAGAGGCATACAATTTGAGGTCATAATGTAAAATAGATGGGTGACATTATGCCTTCGGTTGCTGGGGGTGCCGCAGTTGTACCCACGGGTATTCCTTAGTGCAACGGACAATGGCAATAGTGAGATGCAGAAGAGAAGAGGGCTAAGGGAGTCTCCCTGAAACAAACCTCTTCTAATGATGACCTGCTCTGTTTGGACTATGTCTCTACCAGATCTTATGGTGAAGCGAGTCCTCCAGAGCGGCATCAGTTGTCCAATGCATCCCACTATTTGACCGGGTACCTCAAGGCATCTGAGCAAATGCATGATTAACTCATGTGATGTTGTATCAAATGCCTTGCGGTAATCGATCCAGGCCATCGAAAGGTTACGCTTATACTGCACGAAGTCCTGCGTGATACATCTATCGATGAGCAGGTTCTCCTTGCACCCGGCGACCCCTTTCTTTGACACTCTTTGCTCATTTATCCGTTCACACACCGGATCAACTGCGGAGAGAATGCGCGTGTATAAGATGCGCGTAAACACCTTATAACACGCATTCAAGCATGTTATCGGCCTGTAATTCTTTGGATCAGACAAATCTCCGTTTTTGGGGATGAGCACGGTTCGCTCCTCGACATACCACTACGGAATCTGCTGCTCCCCATCTAGCCATGAGTTGAATACTCTGGCCAGATGGCGGTGGGTTGTTGGAAACTTTTTCCACCAATAGGTATTCAACCCATCAGGGCCTGGAGCAGCGAAATTCTTAGAGTCTTTTAGGGCCCCTCGTACTTCTTCCGTGGTTATCGGAATGCGCAGATCATTGAGCTCAGGCTGCCGAAGCCTCCTGCAAAATGCTTCGAACTGCGCTAGGGCTGGAGTATCTACGTTGAGTGGTTGCGGATACTCATAGATATTCTTCCAGAATGTTTCCACCCGATCTGCAGCCGGCGGGTTATTATTATTATTTTTTTTTTTTTTTTTTTTTCAATTAGGCAGCTTTCGATTACCATGATCATTTAGCTGCCAGAGTGATTTCAGATTCTATCGATTACACGTAACTGTTCTAGATAAAAAAGAGCTTTCCTAATATTTCCGTCATTTATCAAGGTATTCTCAAATTCAGGTCCCATTCCAATATTCCTCCTAAGAAACGTATACCTCTGGCAAGAGAAGATATGTGATACCGACAGTCTCGTATGGCAATGCTCGCATCGGGGTCTGGGCTCTCCCGCTAAGAGATAGGAGTGCGTGAGGTGAGTATGTCCGATTCTGAGGCGGCAAGTAATTACTTGTTCACGTCTGTTTAACGTTATAGGGTATCTCCATTTAACAGTTATGGGCTTGATATTTTTCAGTTGAGTATTTTGGGATGTCCATCTTTCTTGCCATTTTCCGTGAATTTTTGAGCTTATTTGTTTGTTAATGTCAACAAAAGGGATGGGGATTCCTCCGTCTACTGGAGTAAGTGTTGCTTGTTTCGCTGCAAGATCTGCCTTCTCATTACCAGGGACACCACAGTGACTAGGTGTCCATAGAATGGTACATTTTTTGTCTTTTGACGATAGGTGAGTAACGAGTTCTAAGATATTTTGACAATAATTGTTTTTTGTGAAATTGTTATCAAGTGACAGGATTGCGCTCAATGAGTCAGAACATACGACGCAGCTCTGGTAACTTGAAAACGAAAAGAAAAGTAGAGCTTGCCATATTGCGTATAGCTCCGCAGTGAAAATTGAGCAGATAGAATTCAATGTCCAAGTATATTCGTTTTCTCCTATCACTATTGCGGATCCTACCCCATTTCCCGTTTTCGAACCATCAGTGTAAATGATGAGACTGTTATTGTATGCAACCAATTCATTCATGAAAAGGGTTCTGTAAGTTGAGCTAGAGGTCTCACTTTTCTTCCATGATGATAATCCGTAATTCAAAGTTGGTAAGATAAATTGCCACGGAGGGACAGATGGTACATCGTCAGTTAAGATAGCGTATCTATCAATTAGGTATTTCCTGCAGGATTCATGGTAACGAATTCGAGTTGGTCTAGTTGTAGTCGGTCTAAAAGTGTGATCATCTTGAGATGAGAAACTGGCGTGGTTGATATGGAAAGGCTGGGAGAGAACTTTGGTTGAATAGGTCATTGTTTGGCAGTCTCTTCTCAGATCAAGGGGAAGAATAGATGAGTCACACTGTACTGCTACTGCAGGGCTAGTTCTGAAAGCTCCTGTGGCCAATCTCAATGCTGCCAATTGAAGTTTATCCAATTGTTTCAGCCTTGAGGGTCTGCATGAGTTGTAAACAATTGCTCCGTAATCCATTCGGCCTTGAATAACCGATCTGTATAAATCTAGAAGGATTTCTCTATCTGCACCCCATTTGATGTTTGACATACATCTCATAATGTTCAAAGCTTTTTGACACTTCGAAATTAGCTGACTGAATTGTTCTTCCCAGTTCAGCTTTTTATCAAAAAATATGCCTAAGAATTTAATCCAGTTTTGGACGCTGATTGGGTGACCTTGGATAAATAGTTCTGGGTCTGGGTGGACTAATCTCAGTCTGCAGAAATGTATACAGTTTGTTTTTTCTTTTGAGAAGAGAAATCCTCTTGATCTAGACAATTGATCCAGGCTGTGTATTTCGTTATTCAATTGTTCGTTAATGGTTTCCATGGACTTGTGTCTGTACAGTAGGACTAAATCATCTACGTACAATACTTTTTTGACATCATTTTGAAATCGTTCGAGAAGAAAATTTATGGCTATTGCAAAAAGGGAAACGCTTAGTACTGAGCCTTGAGGGATTCCATTATCAAGTGTTCTGTGGGAAGAATTGTTAGTGCCTATTCGAACCTGAAAAGTTCGGTCTTGTAGAAAACTGTTTATAATAATGGCCATGTTGCCTCTAAGTCCCCAAGTATGTAATTGCTTCATGATGGAGTATCGCCATGTTCTGTCGTAGGCTTTTTGCAAGTCAAAGCTCACCACGACTAAATGTTCTCTGTTGAGAAAAGCATCTTGTATTTCATTCTCAAGGAATACCAGAGCATCCGTTGTTGAGCGTTTGTTGCGGCATCCGACCTGGAGCTGGGAAATTAAGTGGTTCGATTCTATCCACCATGTGAGTCTCAGATTAACCATTTTTTCGAAAACTTTACCAAGGCTACTTGTTAGGGAGATTGGGCGGTAGTTATTGGGGTCCATAGGTGATTTGGTTGGCTTCAGAATCGGGATGATAATGGCGATTCTCCACTGTTTTGGATAAAGTCCAGATTCCCATAAATGATTATACAAATTCAGGAGTTTTAATTTTTCATTTCTGGGCAAGTGTATAATCATGCTATACAAAATATTGTCATGACCAGCTGCTGCTTCCGAGCTGTTTTCGAGTGCGAAATCTAATTCATTAATAGTAAAAGGAAGGTTATAGTGTAGATCACGTGGGGATTCGAAATTGAGGATATTTCTTTCCTCGTCTGTTTTCACATTCATGAAATCTTCCTCATAGATGTTTGAGCAACTGTTCTGTGCAAAATGGTTTGCAAAGGATTCGCAGATCTCTACGGGATCAGAGATAGTCCGGTTGTCACAGTTGAGTGAAACGGGGCTATCTAAAGTGTTTTTACCAGCAATTACTCTGATTTTTTTCCATATTTCACCGAGTCCTACCTCAGGGTTAACTGAGGAGATGTATTCTTTCCAAGAAGTTTTTTTCCCGTCTATTATGAGTCTCCTAGCTATAGCTCTAGTTTTTTTGAATGTTATCAAATTCTCAAGAGTAGGGTACCTATTGAATTTATTATAAGCCTTCTTTCTTTGTGTAATCGCCATTTTGATCTCGTCATTCCACCATGGGACTGGGCGATGGGATTTCGATGGTTTCGATATTGGAATGCTAACTTTAGCCGCGTCCAGAATAGCGGAGGAGATGGTGTCAACAGCTATTTCAATATCGTTGGGAAGGTCGGGAATATATACGAGTTCAGTATATTTTTCCCAGTCCGCATTCTTTGAAAGCCATCTTTCCCTCGTCGCAAAACTCTTTGTAGGGACATCTACATGAATTATTATTGGAAAGTGATCGCTGGAGTGAAGGTCTTCTGATGTGTCCCATGCCAGCCTGGTTGCTAGATGGGGGGAACATAGACTGAGATCGATGGCCGATGTGCTGCCGGATCGAGCTTCAAAATGCGTAGGTTTACCACTATTCAGAATTAATAAATTATTTGCCTCTATCAAAGATTCTACACGTCTTCCTCGATTGTCATGGTTGGAGTCTCCCCATCTGGGAGAGTGAGAATTGAAATCGCCCAGTATCAAAAACGGGCGCGGTAGTTGGTCGATTATATTCTGGATATGGTCAGGGTGCCAGTTGCCGTCAGGTAAGTAAATGTTGCAGATGGTAACTCTTAATGGGGTCTCAATCTGAATTGCAGTCGCCTGAAGGTTAGTAACTAACATTACTTCTTTTGTTGGTATATTACTACGAATAAAAATAGCGACTCCTCCTCTTGCTCTGTGAATAGGATTGACGTCTTTACGGAAACAATGGTAACCTCTCAGGCGAAAGGCTTCATTAGGTTTGAGATGTGTTTCTTGAATTGCTATGATAAAAGGGGATTGTTCATTTTTTATAATTTGGATTTCACTGAGTTTGCTAACGAGTCCGTTGCAATTCCATTGAATGATTGTGTTGGTCATTGAGGATTCTTAATTAGTGAAATATACGAATATGTTATGTGGCGGTTTATAAAAAATGAGAAAAACAATAGGGAAATACTTGGCGTTAGAATTACAAGTTGAAAACACCTATATCATAGGTGTATCACTTGGTTGTAGGCTATGCTGCTGTGGACCGTCGGGTAGTAATGGATCTTGGTGCTCCGTATCTGTTTGTGAGTTGGGAATGATTTTTCGGGGTTTGCCTTTGGGCCACCCCTTCTTAGATTTCTTCCTGTTATGAGGGTTGGGGCAATTGTCGCTCGTTATTGATTCTAAATCAGAGCTGTCAGTTCGGCCTCGTTTAGACATTTGGGATAGGGATCGTGAAAAAGTTCCCTCCGATTGGCCGTCGGTGGGGCGGGAGGAGTGGCTAGGGAAAGGGGGAATGAAGGAAAGTGGTGGGAGGTGAATTTTCAGTGCATCAATCAGGAGTGGGAGTAATTCTTTGATGATGTCTTGAGTTGTAGGAATAGCGCGAGATGAACTGGCTTGAGCATATGAAATATTTGGCCTCGGAGTGTTTACAATTACTTTTCTTTTTGCATCGTTATAGGAGATGTTTTCATTTACTTTTATTTCCTGAATGGCAATTTCTTGCTTGTAAACTGGACATTCTTTCGACTTGGCAGAGTGGGGTCCTTCGCAGTTTACGCATTTGATTGGAGGTTGACATGGGTATCCTTCATGTAATGTTTTACCACATACACAAGACTGGTCTCTAGAGCACCGTAGAGCTGTATGGCCAAAACGTTGACAGCGGAAACATCTCATTGGGGATGGGATAAAAGGGCGGACTTTCAACACATAAAAGGCTACTTTCACTTCTTTTGGTATCTTGGGAGAGTCGAATGTCAAAATGTGGTTTGGGGTATCGATAAGATTACCTTCTTTTTTACTTTTGATTCTTCTGACTTCAGTTATATGTTGATCTTTAAGTTCTTCTAAAATTTCTTGTTCTGAACAGTTCAAGAGGTCTCTACAATTGATTACACCTTTCGAGAAATTGAGTCTAGCGTGAGCTACTACATCGACATCATATTCTAAAAATTTCTTAAGCTTCATTATTTGTCTTGATTGCGCTGCAGATGTGGTTTCGATCAGTAATCCTTCTTTAATTTTCTTCAGACTCTTAACCTGTCCTGCGTGTCCATATATATACTTCTGTATCTGGAAGGGATTAGTTGAACTAAAGTCTCCTTCTTTTTTCTTCACGACCAGAAACCGAGGTTGCACCGTCGTCTCCTGGTTCGTGTGGGTTATGTTGCCTCTGTTTTGAGAGGGAGGCACCTCTTTTTGAATTTGTATAGTATCCATACAATTCCCACGAGAAGGGCAGAAATATATATCA
Source organism: Chrysolina oricalcia (assembly GCA_944452925.2). Lineage (NCBI taxonomy): Eukaryota > Metazoa > Arthropoda > Insecta > Coleoptera > Chrysomelidae > Chrysolina > Chrysolina oricalcia. Next base: position 34,890,810 of record OX101825.2, on the reverse strand, counting down.
ACTGTGGCAGTGCTCCCTTACCACAGAGGGACTAAATACGTGTGAGTTTCGCCTGAGCTCACAAGGAATCGTAAGAGACTGTCTACGTGAAGCCATTCACCTCTCGGCACGATATCTTCCACCTTAGGTTCCGGATTTTTGCAGGTTCACTCCTGTTGAGCTGTCCTTAGCTTCACTACTCGTCTTCGACCTTACCGGCATGAGTGGCCCTACCAGGAGTACAAATCTCCCGCCGGTGTCGCTCTCAGAGTCACCATAGCTACTGAGCCCCTCCACCACGTCAAGGTCTCACAGCACCATTCTGTTATGCATACACTCCAAACTCAAAAGTCCACGGCCTCCCCGTTGTCTGGGAAAGTATAACCGTGAAACGGACGATTTAGGATGCAAGCTCCTATTGAGATGCATCACTTTGCGAGTTTTAAAGTCGAGTTGTCGCAGCTCTTCCTTAGTCCACTTCATTACTCCGAAAGAGTAGAGAAGGATCGGAACGGCAAGCATATTGGTTGCAGCAACTTTGTTCTTCCCCGACAGTTCTGATGACCAGATCTGTCGGAGTTTGTGCTGATACTTGCCGCGGAGAGAGTTCTTAACTGTGAATACCTCTTGGGAGTGGCGTTGCTCCACCCCTAGGTAAGTATACGTCTCTCCGGCATCCAGATGATGTAGGATGCTTCCGTCTACGAGCTGGACATCCTCTCCGTATTCCTCGCATCGTCCTCTTTTGAGATGAACCGTGGCACATTTGTCGATCCCAAATTCCATTCCGATAGCATGCGTGTACTCTTCCACCACCCTAAGGGACTGATGTAGGTCCCTTTCTCCAGAGGCATATAATTTGAGGTCATCCATGTAAAACAGATGGGTGACTTTATGCCTCCGGTTGCTGGGGGTGCCGCAGTTGTACCCACGGGTATTCCTGAGTACAACGGACAATGGCAATAGTGAGATGCAGAAGAGAAGAGGGCTGAGGGAGTCTCCCTGAAACACGCCTCTTCTAATGATGACCTGCTCTGTTTGGACTATGTCTCTACCAGATCTTATGGTGAAGCGAGTCCTCCAGAGTGGCATCAGTTGTCCAATGCATCCCACTATTTGATCGGGTACCTCAAGACATCTGAGCAAATGCATGATTAACTCATGCGATGTTGTATCAAATGCCTTGCGGTAATCGATCCAGGCCATCGAAAGGTTACGCTTATACTGCACGGAGTCCTTCGTGATACATCTATCGATGAGCAGGTTCTCCTTGCAGCCGGCGACCCCTTTCTTTGACCCTCTTTGCTCATATATCCGTTCATACACCGGATCAACTGCGGAGAGAATGCGCGTATATAAGATGCGCGTAAACAACTTATAGCACGCATTCAAGCATGTTATCGGCCTGTAATTCTTTTGATCAGACAAATCTCCGTTCTTGGGGATGAGCACGGTTCGCCCCTCGACAAACCACTCCGGAATCTGCTGCTCCCCATCTAGCCATGAGTTAAAAACTCTAGCCAGATGGCGGTGGGTTGTTGGAAACTTTTTCCACCAATAGTTATTCAACCCATCAGGGCCTGGAGCAGCGAAATTCTTAGAACCTTTTAGGGCCCTTCGAACTTCTTCCGTGGTTATCGGATTGCGCAGATCATTGTGCTCATGCTGCCGAAGCGTCCTGCAGTAAGCTTCGAACTGCGCTAGGGCTGGAGTGTCTACATTGAGTGGTTGCGGAAACTCATAGATGTTCTTCCAGAAGGTTTCTACCCGATCAGCAGCCGGCGGGTTATCGACAACACGTGGAGGCTCTTGGAATAAGCGAGAAGGTTTATCGCGGAACTTCATGTTTTCCGCGATACTTCTCGCCCGCCTCACTAGTGACTTCTTTGCAGCCACTAGCATTCGTATCCTATCAAGACAGTGCTGTTTTATGGTAAACAGCACGCCTTGATTCAATGTGTGGTGAGCTCGTCTCAGCTTTGCAGCAATTCGCCGCACTGCCGGCGTAAAAGGCCTATTGGCCGACATGTAGTCCACCACACACTGGATACGAGACGCGTGTTGTCTCGCCGACTTGATCTTAGCTTCCATCTTGTGAACGCGTCGCTCATGCCTCCCAACAAGAGCGGTGGTTTCCTTCCTCTCCGTCTGGGATAGAACACGAGCGGCGTCGTACACGACAGAATTGATCTGCCAGATGGTAGCCTCTTCTGAAAGAACATCGCCAATCTCTGCATTATTATTATTATTATTATTATTATTATTATTATTATTATTATTATTATTATTATTATTATTATTATTATTATTATTATTATTATTATTATTATTATTATTATTATTATTATTATTATTATTATTATTATTATTATTATTATTATTATTATTATTATTATTATTATTATTATTATTATTATTATTATTATTATTATTATTATTATTATTATTATTATTATTATTATTATTATTATTATTATTATTATTATCATTATTATTATTATTATTATTTTATTTTTTTTCTCCTTAGGAGTGTACCAGTCAGGCCCTGTCTCCGGTGCTCCGACCCATCCGGAGGGCGCGCTGGTGTCGTTAACCCCAACAACCACTCCCTACGTCCGTAGGGTGAGTGATTATTGGGTCCGAGAATCATGTGCCCTGAGTAGACGGAGCGAACCAAGAATAACGGCCTTCTGCATTCGTGCTGCTAAGATTTCTGCCATATTACGGCAAGCAGGTATTATTTTCAAATTGGAGAGCAGTGTGTCCATCATTCCACCAAGGACTCCTATGATCAGAACCACCATTTTGACAGAATGGTCCGGATACAACCTGCGGAGTTCAAAGAGAAGATCTCGATATTTAGTCCGTTTTTCCTCCTCTTTTCGAACGATATTCATTTCGCCTGGAGCGGAAAACTCCACGACGAATATCGTTTTACTTTGGTGGTCGAGGAGGACAACATCAGGCTTATTGGCTTGTATTTGCCTGAGGGTGGGGAATGAGTAGTTCCAATAGATTCAGCACCTCTCATTCTCCACCACGGACTCAATATCCCCCGGAACATAAGGCAACACTGGTGTCTCGTCTATACCGTACGAGTGTCGTAGATGGTAGTACAACACTCGTAGAGCCGCGTTATGCCTGTGGATATAGGCTGAGACCGCATAACATGGGCATGCTGAAAGCAGATGCATTACGGTCTCAGGTGCCCCACGACATGCCCTGCATCGGGTGTCAGGGACGTCTATACCCATCACGCGACTACGGTAGACAAGGGTGTTGAAGACACCATCCTGGCAAGCCATTATGAATCCCTCGGTCTCCGACTTTAGCTCACTCGACCTGAGGAAGGCAAAGGTCAAGCTTTTGGATAAGCCAATGTCTTCGATGTTGTGAAAGAAGACACCATGCATTGGCTTATCCATATGCAGCTGTAGGAGGACCTCTGTCTCCGCAGCTTTAATGTGAGCTTTTTGCTGAACGGGTCCCAACTCGGTGACAGAGTTTGGGTTAGCCCGTTCAGTGTCGAATACGAGACCGAGTTCATCGGCCGCACGGGTTGCTGCCTTAAAGAGAAATGCTCCAATCCCTGCTTTTTCATGGTCGCGGACCATGCAGAGAAGGGGATCTGAACTCCTGATGACATTACAGGCCCCATCCAGAACCATTCTGTTATGCAGACACTCCAAACTCAAAAGTCCACGGCCTCCCCGTTGTCTGGGAAAGTATAACCGTGGAACAGACGATTTAGGATGCAAGCTCCTATTGAGATGCATCATTTTGCGAGTTTTTACGTCGAGTTGTCGCAGCTCTTCCTGAGTCCACTTCATCACTCCGAAGGAGTAGAGAAGGATCGGAACGGCAAGCATATTAGTTGCAGCAACTTTGTTCTTCCCCGACAGTTCTGATGACCAGATCTGTCGGAGTTTATGCTGATACTTGCCGCGGAGAGAGTTCTTAACTGTGATTACCTCTTGGGAGCGGCGTTGTATTATTATTATTATTATTATTATTATTATTATTATTATTATTATTATTATTATTATTATTATTATTATTATTATTATTATTATTATTATTATTATTATTATTATTATTATTATTATTATTATTATTATCATTATTATTATTATTATTTTTTTCTCTTTAGGAGTGTACCAGTCAGGCCCTGTCTCCGGTGCTCCGACCCATCCGGAGGGCGCGCTGGTGTCGTTAACCCCAACAACCACTCCCCACGTCCGTAGGGTGAGTGATTATTGGGTCCGAGAATCATGTGCCCTGAGTAGACGGAGCGAACCAAGAATAACGGCCTTCTGCATTCGTGCTGCTAAGATTTCTGCCATATTACGGCAAGCAGGTATTATCTTTAAATTGGAGAGCAGTGTGTCTATCATTCCACCAAGGACTCCTATGATCAGGACCACCATTTTGACAGAATGGTCTGGATACAACCTGCGGAGTTCAAAGAGAAGATCTCGATATTAAGTCCGTTTTTCCTCCTCTTTTCGAACGATATTCATTTCGCCTGGAGCGGAAAACTCCATGACGAATATCGTTTTACTTTGGTGGTCGAGGAGGACAACATCAGGCTTATTGGCTTGTATTTGCCTGAGGGTGGGGAATGAGTAGTTCCAATAGATTCGGCACCTCTCATTCTCCACCACGGACTCAATATCCCCCGGAGCATAAGGCAACACCGGTGTCTCGTCTATACCGTACGAGTGTCGTAGATGGTAGTACAACACTCGTAGAGCCGCGTTATGCCTGTGGATATAGGCTGAGACCGCATAGCATGGGCATGCTGATAGCAGATGCATTACGGTCTCAGGTGCCCCACGACATGCCCTGCATCGGGTGTCAGGGACGTCTATACCCATCACGCGACTACGGTAGACAAGGGTGTTGAAGACACCATCCTGGCAAGCCATTATGAATCCCTCGGTCTCCGACTTTAGCTCACTCGACCTGAGGAAGGCAAAGGTCAAGCTTTTGGATAAGCCAATGTCTTCGATGTTGTGAAAGAAGACAGTTCTGATGACCAGATCTGTCGGAGTTTATGCTGATACTTGCCGCGGAGGGAGTTCTTAAGTGTGATTACCTCTTGGGAGCGGCGTTGCGCCACCCCTAGGTAAGTATAAGTCTCTCCGGCATCCAGATGATGTAGGATGCTTCCGTCTACGAGCTGGGCATCCTCTCCGTATTCCTCGCATCCTCCTCTTTTGAGATGAACCGTGGCACATTTGTCGATCCCAAATTCCATTCCGATAGCATGCGTATATTCTTCCACCACCCTAAGGGACTCATGTAGGTCCCTTTCTCCAGAGGCATATAATTTTAGGTCATCCATGTAAAACAGGTGGGTGACTGTATGCCTCCGGTTGCTGGGGGTGCCGCAGCTGTACCCACGGGTATTCCTGAGTGCAACGGACAATGGCAATAGTGAGATGCAGAAGAGAAGAGGGCTGAGGGAGTCTCCCTGAAACACGCCTCTTCTAATGATGACCTGCTCTGTTTGGACTATGTCTCCACCGGATTTTATAGCGAAGCGAGTCCACCAGAGCGGCATCAGTTGTCCAATGCATCCCACTATTTGATCGGGTACCTCAAGGCATCTGAGCAAATGCATGATTAACTTATGCGATGTTGTATCAAATGCCTTGCGGTAATCGATCCAGGCCATCGAAAGGTTACGCTTGTACTGCACGGAGTCCTGCGTGATACATCTATCTATGAGCAGGTTCTCCTTGCAGCCGGCAACCCCTTTCTTTGACCCTCTTTGCTCATATATCCATTCATACACCGGATCAACTGCGGAGAGAATGCGCGTGTATAAGATGCGCGTAAACACCTTATAACACGCATTCAAGCATGTTATCGGTATGTAATTATTTGGATCAGACAAATGTCCGTTTTTGGGAATGAGCACGGTTCGCCCCTCGACAAACCACTCCGGAATCTGCTGCTCCCCGTCTAGCCATGAGTTGAAAACTCTAGCCAGATGGCGGTGGGTTGCTGGAAACTTTTTCCACCAATAGTTATTCAACCCATCGGGTCCTGGAGCAGCAAAGTTCTTTGAGCCTTTGAGGGCTCTTTGAACTTCTTCCGGGGTTATCGGATTGCGCAGATCATTGAGCTCAGGTTGCCGAAGCCTCCTGCAGAATGCTCCGAACTGCGCTAGGGCTGGAGTATCTACATTGATTGGTTGCGGATACTCATAGATGTTCTTCCAGAAGGTTTCCACCCGATCAACAGCCGGCGGGTTATCAACAACACGTGGAGGCTCATGAAATAAACGAGAAGGTTTATCGCGGAACTTCAAGTTTTCCGCGACTCCTCTCGCTCGCCTCACTAGTGACTTCTTTGCAGCCACTAGCATTCGTATCCTATCAAGACAGTGCTGTTTGATGGTAAACAGCACCCCTTGATTCAATGTGTGGTGAGCTCGTCTTAATTTTGCGGTAATTCGCCGCACTGCAGGCGTGAAAGGCCTATTGGCCGCCACGTAGTCCACCACACACTGGATACGAGACGCGTGTTGTCTCGCCGACTTGATCTTAGCTTCCATCTTGTGTACGCGTCGCTCATGCCTCCCAACTACAGCGGTGGTGTCCCTCCTCTGCGTTTGGGTTAGAGTATGAGCGGCGTCATACACGACAGAATTGATCTGCCAGATGTCAGCCTCTTCTGGAAGAACATCGCCGATCTGCGCATCCACTCGTGCCAGTTGTTGTGGCTTCAGGGGCTTCATATGGTGAAGTGCCCTGCGAGTTCTGATGTCCTCCATCGGTGGTATGATGCGAGCATTCTCCACAGCCAGACCAACACGTGGCATAACTTGTGCCACTTCGATAACCGGCTGAGGAGGTGCTCTGACATATCCTCGTCTCCGAAGATGAGATACATAATCCCTAAGATTTTGGGCGGAAAAGGCGGCATGCTCTGGGTGTCTTTCACACCACAGAGCATGCATTCTCGCCATGTATCCTCTCCGGGCGGGCTCACTGCTCTCGTAGCAATGCATAAGACCGTCCCTTAATCCATCCGTCCACTAAAAACGTCCGTTTTCATAGCGTAAGTCATTATTATTATTATTATTTTTATAATTATTATTATTATTATTATTATTATTATTATTATTATTATTATCATTATTATTATTATTATTATTATTATTATTATTATTATTATTATTTTTTCCTTGGTGTTTTGGCATCGACTGCTATGGTCATTAGCCATGTGTTCTGGATAGGCCTTGTTACTAACTCCATACGCCACTTTAGGAGCAGCACTGTTAATTTTTAACGCAACAGTGAATCGTGGAGGATTATTCCCAGCCGACACGAGCCTCAGTCATTCAGACTTTCACATCCGAAAATGAAAAAAGATCGCACCGTCTGGGAATCGAACCTGCAATCTCTCGATTACCAGGCGAGCGCTTAACCACTGCGCTAATCCCCGCCCTATATTATTATTATTATTATTATTATTATTATTATTATTATTATTATTATTATTATTATTATTATTATTATTATTATTATTATTATTATTATTATTATTATTATTATTATTATTATTATTATTATTATTATTATTATTATTATTATCATTATCATTATCATTATCATTATCATTATCATTATCATTATCATTATCATTATCATTATCATTATCATTATCATTATCATTATCATTATCATTATCATTATCATTATCATTATCATTATCATTATCATTATCATTATCATTATCATTATCATTATCATTATCATTATCATTATCATTATCATTATCATTATCATTATCATTATCATTATCATTATCATTATCATTATCATTATCATTATCATTATCATTATCATTATCATTATCATTATCATTATCATTATCATTATCATTATCATTATCATTATCATTATCATTATCATTATCATTATCATTATCATTATCATTATCATTATCATTATCATTATCATTATCATTATCATTATCATTATCATTATCATTATCATTATCATTATCATTATCATTATCATTATCATTATCATTATCATTATCATTATCATTATCATTATCATTATCATTATCATTATCATTATCATTATCATTATCATTATCATTATCATTATCATTATCATTATCATTATCATTATCATTATCATTATCATTATCATTATCATTATCATTATCATTATCATTATCATTATCATTATCATTATCATTATCATTATCATTATCATTATCATTATCATTATCATTATCATTATCATTATCATTATTATTATTATTATTATTATTATTATTATTATTATTATTATTATTATTATTATTATTTTTTTATTTTTTTTTCGTTGGGAATGTACCAGTCAGGCCCTGTCTCCGGCGCTCCGATACATCCGGAGGGCGCGCTGGTGTCGTTAACCCCAATAACCACTCCCTACGTCCGTAGGGTGAGTGACTATTGGGTCCGAGAATCATGTGCCCTGAGTAGACGGAGCGAACCAAGGATGACGGCCTTCTGCATTCGCGCTGCTAAGATTTCTGCCATATTACGGCAATCGGGTATTATCTTCAAGTTGGAGAGCAGTGTGTCCATCATTCCACCAAGGACTCCTATGATCAGAACCACCATTTTGACAGAATGGTCCGGATATAACCTGCGGAGTTCAAAGAGAAGATCTCGATATTTAGTCCGTTTTTCCTCCTCTTTTCGAACGATATTCATTTCGCCTGGAGCGGAAAACTCCATGACGAATATCGTTCTACTTTGGTGGTCGAGGAGGACAACATCTGGCTTATTGGCTTGTATTTGCCTGAGGGTGGGGAATGAGTAGTTCCAATAGATCCGGCACCTCTCATTCTCCACCACGGACTCAATATCTCCCGGAACATAAGGCAACACCGGTGTCTCGTCTATACCGTACGAGTGTCGTAGATGGTAGTATAACACTCGTAGCGAATTGTTATGCCTGTGGATATAGGCTGAGACCGCATAAGATGGGCATGCTGATAGCAAATGCATTACGGTCTCAGGTGCCCCACGACATGCCCTGCATCGGGTGTCAGGGACGTCTATACCCATCACGCGACTACGGTAGACGAGGGTGTTGAAGACACCATCCTGGCAGGCCATTATGAATCCCTCGGTCTCCGACTTTAGCTCACTCGACCTGAGGAAGGCAAAGGTCAAGCTTTTGGATAAGCCAAGGTCTTCGATGTTGTGAAAGAAGACACCATGCATTGGCTTATCCATATGTTGCTGTAGCAGGACCTCTGTCTCCGCAGCTTTGATGTGAGCTTTTTGCTGAACCGGTACCAACTCGGTGACGGAGTTTGGGTTAGCCCGTTCAGTGTCGAATACGAGACCGAGTTCATCGGCCGCACGGGTTGCTGCCTTAAAAAGAAATGCTCCAATCCCTGCTTTTTCATGGTCGCGGACCATGCAGAGAAGGGGATCTGAACTCCTGATGACTTTACAGGGCCCATCCAGAACCATTCTGTTATGCAGACACTCCAAACTCAAAAGTCCACGGCCTCCCCGTTGTCTGGGAAAGTATAACCGTGGAACGGACGATTTAGGATGCAAGCTCCTATTGAGATGCATCACTGTGCGAGTTTTCACGTCGAGTTGTTGCAGCTCATCCTTAGTCCACTTCATCACTCCGAAAGAGTAGATAAGGATCGGAACGGCAAGCATATTGGTTGCAGCAACTTTGTTCTTCCCCGACAGTTCTGATGACCAGATCTGTCGGAGTTTATGCTGATACTTGCCGCGGAGAGAGTTCTTAACTGTGAATACCTCTTGGGAGCGGCGTTGCTCCACCCCTAGGTAAGTATACGTCTCTCCGGCATCCAGATGATGTAGGATGCTTCCGTCTACGAACTGGACATCCTCTCCGTATTCCTCGCATCGTCCTCTTTTGAGATGAACCGTGGCTCATTTGTCGATACCAAATTCCATTCCGATAGCATGCGTGTACTCTTCCACCACCCTAAGGGACTGATGTAGGTCCCTTTCTCCAGAGGCATATAATTTGAGGTCATCCATGTAAAACAGATGGGTGACTTTATGCCTCCGGTTGCTGGGGGTGCCGCAGCTGTACCCACGGGTATTCCTGAGTACAACGGACAATGGCAATAGTGAGATGCAGAAGAGAAGAGGGCTGAGGGAGTCTCTCTGAAACACGCCTCTTCTAATGATTACCTGCTCTGTTTGGACTGTGTCTCTACCAGATCTTATGGTGAAGCGAGTCCTCCAGAGTGGCATCAGTTGTCCTGCAGTAAGCTTCGAACTGCGCTAGGGCTGGAGTGTCTACATTGAGTGGTTGCGGAAACTCATAAATGTTCTTCCAGAAGGTTTCTACCCGATCAGCAGCCGGCTGGTTATCGACAACACGTGGAGGCTCTTGGAATAAGCGGGAAGGTTTATCGCGGAACTTTATGTTTTCCGCTACCCTTCTCGCCCGCCTCACTAGCGACTTCTTTGCAGCCACTAGCATTCGTATCCTATCAAGACAGTGCTGTTTTATGGTAAACAGCACGCCTTGATTCAATGTGTGGTGAGCTCGTCTTAGCTTTGCAGCAATTCGCCGCACTGCCGGCGTGAAAGGCCTATTGGCCGACATGTAGTCCACCACACACTGGATACGAGACGCGTGTTGTCTCGCCGACTTGATCTTAGCTTCCATCTTGTGAACGCGTCGCTCAGGCCTCCCATTAAGAGCGGTGGTTTCCCTCCTCTCCGTTTGGGATAGAGCACGAGCGGCGTCGTACACGACAGAATTGATCTGCCAGATGGTAGCCTCTTCTGAAAGAACATCGCCAATCTCTGCATCCACTCGTGCCAGTTCTTGCGGCTTCAGGGACTTCATATTGTGAAGCGCCCTGCGTGTTCTGATGTCCTCCATTGGTGGTATGATGCGAGTCTCCTCTACAGCTAGACCGACACGTGGCATATCTGCCACTTCGTTAACCGGCTGAGGAGGAGATCTAACATAGCCTCGAGCCCGGAGATAGGAAGCATAATCCCTGAGATTTTGGGCGGAAACGGCGGCATGCTCTGGGTGTCTTTCACACCAGAGAGCATGCATCCTTGCCATGTATCCTCTCCAGGCGGGCTCACTGCTCTCGTAGCAATACAGAAGTCCATCTCTCAATTCGTCCGTCCACTCAAAGCGTCCGTTGTCATTGCGGTTGTCATTTGGCAAATCATCGTTGTTGGCCCCACCACCTTGCCTTTGACCCCTAATCCGAGGGGGTCGGTTGTGGGGGCCTCTTCCCCGATTGTTTGGAACCCAGTATTAGGGTTTACTGGGGGGGTTAACCCAGTAAACCCATCCGGAGGACGCGCTGGTGTCGTTTACCTCAATAACCACTCCCTACGTCCGTAGGGTGAGTGATTATTGGGTCCGAGAGTCATGTGTTCTGAGCAGACGAAGTGAACCAAAGATGACGGCCTTCTGCATTCGAGCGGCTAGGATTTGTGCCATATTACGGCAGGCCGGTATCAACTTCAAATTAGAGAGCAGTGTGTCCATCATTCCACCAAGGACTCCTATAATCAGAACCACCATTTTGACAGAATGGCCCGGATACAACTTGCGGAGTTCAAAGAGAAGATCTCGATATTTAGTCCGTTTTTCCTCCTCTTTTCGAACGATATTCATTTCGCCTGGAGCGGAAAACTCCATGACGAATATCGTTTTACTTTGACGGTCGAGGAGGACAACATCAGGCTTATTGGCTTGTATTTGCCTGAGGGTGGGGAATGAGTAGTTCCAATAGATTCAGCACCTCTAATTCTCCACCACGGACTCAATATCCCCCGGAACATAAGGCAACACCGGTGTCTCGTCTATACCGTACGAGGGTCGTAGATGGTAGTACAACACTCGTGGCGCCGCGTTATGCCTGTGGATATAGGCTGAGAACGCAAAAGATGGGCATGCTGATAGCAAATGCATAACGGTCTCAGGTGTCCCACGACATGCCCTGCATTTAATGTCAGGGAGGTCTATACCCATCACGCGACTACGGTAGACGAGGGTGTTGAAGACACCATCCTGGCAGGCCATTATGAATCCTTCGGTCTTCGACTTTAGCTCACTCGACCTGAGGAAGGCAAAGGTCAAGCTTTTGGATAAGCCAAGGTCTTCGATGTTGTGAAAGAAGACACGATGCATTGGCTTATCCATATGTAGCTGTACCAGGACCTCTGTCTCCGCATCTTTGATGTGAGCTTTTTGCTGAACGGGTCCCAACTCGGTGACATAGTTTGGGTTAACCCGTTCAGTGTCGAATACGAGACCGAGTTCATCGGCCGCACGGGTTGCTGTCTTAAAAAGAAATGCTCCAATCCCTGCTTTTTCATGGTCGCGGACCATGCAGAGAAGGGGATCTGAACTCCTGATGACTTTACAGGCCCCATCCAGAACCATTCTGTTATGCAGACACTCCAAACTCAAAAGTCCACGGCCTCCCCGTTGTCTAGGAAAGTATAACCGTGGAACGGACGATTAAGGATGCAAGCTCCTATTGAGATGCATCATTTTGCGAGTTTTAACGTCGAGTTGTCGCAGCTCTTCCTTAGTCCACTTCATCACTCCGAAAGAGTAAAGAAGGATCGGAACGGCAAGCATATTAGTTGCAGAAACTTTGTTCTTCCCCGACAGTTCTGATGACCAGATCTGTCGGAGTTTATGCTGATACTTGCCGCGGAGAGAGTTTTTAACTGTGAATACCTCTTGGGGCGGCGTTGCTCCTAGGTAGGTATAAGTCTCTCCGGCATCGAGATAATATAGGATGCTTCCGTCTACGAGCTGGACATCCTCTCCGTATTCCTCGAGATGAACCGTGGCACATTTGTCGATCTCAAATTCCATACCGATAGCATGCGTATATTCTTCCACCACCTTGAGGGACTGATGTAGGTTCCTTTCTCCAGAGGCATATAATTTGAGGTCATCCATGTAAAATAGATGGGTGACTTTATGCCCCCGGTTGCCGGGGGTGCCGCAGTTGTACCCTCGGGTATTCCTGAGTGCAATGGACAATGGCAATAGTGAGATGCAGAAGAGAAGAGGGCTGAGGGAGTCTCCCTGAAAGACGCCTCTTCTAATGATGACCTGCTCTGTTTGGACTATGTCTCTACCAGATCTTATGGTGAAGCGAGTCCTCCATAGCGGCATCAGTTGTCCAATGCATCCCACTATTTGACCGGGTACCTCAAGGCATCTGAGCAAATGCATGATTAACTCATGTTATGTTGTATCAAATGCCTTGCGGTGATCAATCCAGGCCATCGAAAGGTTACGCTTATACTGCACGGAGTCCTGCGTGATACATCTATCGATGAGCAGGTTCTCCTTGCACCTGGCGACCCCTTTCTCTGACTCTCTTTGCTCATATATCCGTTCATACACCGGATCAACTGCGGAGAGAATGCGCGTGTATAAGATGCGTGTAAACACCTTATAACACGCATTCAAACATGTTGTCGGCCTGTAATTCTTTGGATCAGACAAATCTCCGTTTTTGGGGATGAGCACGGTTCGCCCCTCGACAAACCACTCCGTAATCTGCTGCTCCCCATCTAGCCATGAGTTAAAAACTCTAGCCAGATGGCGATGGGTTGTTGGAAACTTTTTCCACCATTAGTTATTTAACCCATCATATTATTATTATTATTATTATTATTAAGAACATGAGTACGTTATGAAAAACTACGTTATGAAGGTGTAAACTGTGATAGATTACGTTCTGAAACTTTACAATATGACGCTGTACATTTCTGTCTTGTACTATATGATCTATTGCGATTTCTATCCTTTGACGATATGATGGAGTATTTTTCTGTGTATTACGATTTCTGTACTGTACATCATGATGCATTGGGTGTTCCCCTTGATATCGAGTCAGAATTGATTTAAAATTGACCAAAATTACTCCTAAATTTGAATCCATTTGCGACAAGAAACAAGCACAACCATCACATTACCTAATATTAAAAATATATTGTGACACTTTATTTGTTATCTTTTATTGAAATAAAAACCTCATTTTCTTCAACAGTCAATTTTATTATTTTCTTTGGAATTAAACATGAACGAATTCAGATGTTCTGGACGCTAAAATAGATATTGACGGTAAATTAATGTTGCCTGAAGTTGCAGAAACGGCTAAAGTAGCATCTTCAACTTTATTGCCAGAAAAAACTAGGGCTCCTTTATTTCAACAAGAGTGAGATAGACGGAAAAATATTGTAATCAACTCTTTTAATGATCTCGAAAATTAACGCACTCGCTTCGCTCACGCGTTAAAATATCTCAATAATTAGTCTCCTTCATTAATACGCTAGTTGATTAAATAACTATTTTTGCCTACTTCGTATTAACATGTCTGCTAAATGTTCTTCAATGCAAATGAAATCGTTCATTAATAGGGGTCTTTAATGAACGGTCTTTAATGAACGATTTGTTATTAATGCATGATTTCGAGAAATCGTCCATACTATTGAACGATTTGTCATTAATTGTCGATTTCTCTATCAATGCATGATTGTTGCATGGCAACTAATTCAGATGTTATGGACAGCTAAAATGGATATTGACGATTATTTCTTTCGTCTATTAAATATCAGTCATCAACCAATCATACCAAGGAGCCTGAACATCTGACAGTACTCTAAATAAATACATATTAAACGTCAAATAAAATCAATCGTGTTGAAGCTGTATAAGAGAATGAATGTGGACCTTCTACGGTTAATACTGCAAGTTCTTCAAAAGCTGAATAAATGTCACAAATTACGCATGGTGGAAATGTCACATACAATAATTGTGTTTTTAATTTCAATTGATAAATTATAAAGATGGTGCTGTTTTTGTTTAGATTTTGTGCTTTGTTCTTGATATTTTGAATAAATTATTCCAAATTGTTTAATTTTCATTCATTCATATGACTGATATAAAGAAGTAGATCCAAGAAATAATCTTCACAAATATAACACGACCTTGATTAATTGTCGACTATTTTATTGCTGCTAAATTTCTCTTGTATTTATTAATTTTACTCGACATTATTTTGGCATTAATAATCAGAGATGAAAGCCCTCAAGCTTCGCTCTCGGGCTCTCATCAGATTATTAATGCCAAAATAATGTCTCGTTAAATTATTATAAAATACAGTCGAAATTTAGATGCAATAAAAATAGTCGACTATTTATCAAGGTCTTGTTATATTACCCTTGATAAATTTATGTTGCGGAAACGGCTAAAGTAGCATCTTCAACTTTATTGCCAGAAAATTAGAACTCCTTCATTTCAACAAGAGTAAGGTAGACGGAAGAATATTGTTAGCGACTCTTCTATTCAAATGCAATTAATGATTTCGAAACACCTCAATCATTAATCGCTGTGATGTACTTTCCTTTATTCAATCACAATAAAATTACTAATATTTGAAGAAAAGATTTTATTCTCGTTCTCTAAACAATATGCAGTTGATGTTATAAACAAACTCCATGACAACTCTTTAACAATATGGGAAGAACAAATATACAGAACGTTATATACATTACATCTCCTCCTTGAAAAAAAAATAATAATGACAAAATTAAATTAATATGACAATCTTTGATGAGGTTTAATGGTACGTTTTGGCCTTGAGCTCACCATTTCTTCTGATATTACATTTGACTGTTAATTTGAAGATTTTAATGATGTTGAAGGTTGAGTATCATCTAATATCGCGGAAGAAACACTAGACATTTTCCATTTTATGTTAATCAGTTCAGAAATTATTACTGTATAAACAAGTTTGCCTACCCTTTCAAAAATTACTCCTTTTATCTATTTGTTCTTGATGCTACGATAATCTTTAACTATAACTGAATCACCTTCATTGAAGCAAATATTTCTTTTACCATCATAAAAATGTTTTTGTTCATTTTGCTCAATTTTTACAGGATTACTCAAATCCTGATCTACTTGAGGAAGCAAGGAAATGAAACGTGTGCGTAAATTTCTTCCAAACATTAATTTTGCAAGACTAACTTTCGTGCAATGAGGCGTGTTTCTGTAATCAAACAGAAAATTATTTAGATCCCTGTTTATGCCCAATTTACCATTTCTTTCCATTGCATTTTTCAATGTATTTTTAGTAGTTTTAACTGCATTTTCAGCAGCACCATTTGAAGAAGGATTGTACGGTGGTGATGTGATATGAACAACGTTAATATTTGATAGAAATTCCTCAAATTTCTTTGAACAGAATGAAGGTCCATTGTCACTCACTATTTGTCTTGGCAAACCAAAACGAGCAAAACAACTCCGCAAAACTTCTATCGTCCTTACTGAAGTAATAGATACCATTGGAAAAACTTCAATCTATTTCGTGTGTGCATCCAGTATAATTAAAAATTGATGATTTAAGTAAGGTCTCATTAAGTCAATATGCAAACGATTCCACGGCTGGGTTGGCCAAGACCAGGTAGTTGATATTACTTTAAAAAAATTACATTTTTAGGAAGATAACTCTAGTCCAGCATCTTCTAAACGGTTCAGCACAGCTTCCAAACGCTCAATGTGCTCCTTTCTGTCCTTACCCGTTAACAAAATATCATCCATGAAACATACACCATCTAGAACTTGTTATAATGTATCAATAATTCTTTGAAACTTGGCTGGAATAGAAGCTATCCAAAATGGAGCACGATTGTACCTGAATAAACCGTTATGAGTGGAGATGGTGACAAGGATTTTGATTCTTCACACAAACATATCTGTTGATATGCATTCGATAAATCTAGTTTACTGAAATGCACCCCTCCCTGTAATTTATCAAACAGATTTTCAATCCGCGGCAAAGGAAATTGATCAATTTCAATAAAAGGATTAACTGTTACTTTAAAATCTCCGCAAATTCTCACTGAACCATCCTTTTTCAGTATTGGAACAATAAGTGTTCCCCACACTGAATTTTCAATGGGTTTGATTACTCCCATATTACATAATCGCTCCAGTTCCTTCTCCACTTTCTCTTTGATGGCAAATGGTAATGGCCTTGCCCTGAAAAATTTTGGAATTATAGAACTGGATTTCAATTTCAAGGAAATAATGCCTTTCTTGAAAGTTCCCAAACCTGGGGAGAAAACGTAATAATATTTTTCTATCAAATATTGTAAATCATCTGGCAAATCAACATAATTCAATTCGGAAATACTAAAATCGAACAAATTGAAAAAATCTCTCCCTACCTATGGTGGACCACCATTTTCAATAACATAAAATTGTAATTCAATAATTTTAACTCTATATTCAACCTTCATTATTATCATGCCTAATGGCTTCAGCTCATGGCCATATTATTATGTAAAAAATTTATCAGTGGTACACAAATTTTTGTTACTGAAATTTTCATCGAAAACATTTTTCGAGATCACACTGTAACTCGCTCCGGTATCCAAACAAAATGTCAAATCTTTGTTGTCAATTTTGACATCTATTAAAACTGGTTTAGTTCTTCCATTCATATTGAATAGGGAATTTGCATCTGTGTCTAAGAAATTGTTCGGATTAGAGTTTTGTTTGAGTGATTGTACCTTTTTGTTTGGACACAAATTAGCCAAATGTCCTTTCAACTACAAAAATTATAGTTATGATCTTTATAGAAGCACTTATCTGAAGCATGATTCCTACGTCCACAAACTATACATTTCGAATATAATGCAACTTTTGCCGAATATCTTTTATTTGGTTTTCTTTCCGCTGGAGCTTCTGATGCATTCGAGTAAGTACCGTAGTTTATATCTTATTCTTTCTTCACCCTCCAAGTTTGGCATATATTTGTCGATTTTTCAGATGCCAATTCAACCGCTCTACTGAATTTGATGGTTTCATTCTCCTCAAAAAGCCTGTTTTTCACTCTTCCACTGTCATATGCGATTATAAATTGGTTCATTAGGGCATTTTCTATTTCATCGGCGCCTTTGAATTTGCAAACAGCAACCAATCTTCTCAATCTTGCCGCCCAATCTTTCGGTGATTCTGTATCCATTTTCCTCGTCTCGACAAACTTTTCTCTACTTGAAAATACCTATACAATCAGTTTGAAATGGTTACTCATCAATTCCGTTATCTCCACATATGATTTTTGTTCAAAAACATTAAAATGATAAAACAAAATTAAAAATAAAAATAAATAAATAAAAGTGTAAATCAGCATCTTCTATGAGCAGAGCTCATAGAAGAGAACATGTGCCCCTTCGCCCAAAAGTGTTTTTGGTATGGTAGTTGGTGACACCAGAGAGTCGTTGTACTCTTGCCAAGTATCTGCGTATGGGTGTCTGCAGCAAGCCGTGTAGTGTCCTCTATATGTTGTTCCACTATGATTAGATAAAGCATATAGATTGTACCGACAAGGTGCTGCGTTTTCCGTTGCGTAGTTGCTCATATCCAATACTAAAGGTATGCTAATAAACATTTTTGTCTGAGAGAAACGTATCAAATGGATCACCATAGTTAATGAAAATTTATGAATTGATATAGTTTTCGTGCACTTCCTACTCTCTTTGAATTTTGTACAAGTAGGTTTCTTGTCATCATCCAAAATTTCCTCTCTAGTAAAATAGTCCAAACACTGGGACAGATTTAGTTGGCCTGTTGTTTTCGGAATCTGTAGAGAGAGATCCCAGAATTGATCAAACCTTACTGTACGATGACCACAATATGTACATTTTAATGTGGATTTCAGTTGGCCGACAAAATTGTCTACAAATTTGGAGTTGTCTATCCTCGAGAGTCTTGACCATGCGTCCTCAGCTTTTTCATCGTCATGCAATTCTTTATCAACCACTGTCAACATATTTACAGGCTTCTGAGTGATTCTGTTTACGTCCTCGTGAAGACCCTCTAGCAGGTATCTCAAAAACTCATGAGTACTCGTATCTTGTTGGGCGTAACCAGTAAAACGATGAGCGAATATTTGAATTTGACTTTTCAGTGGGACAGTGTCAACAGCTTGATCTTGTTAATCGTCTGACCATAGTTTCTTGATCACTTTTGCAAATTCTTTGATCAAATTTCCTTTCATATTAGAGAATTTCGTGTTTATATCCCCTAAGTCCTTTATCAAATACTCAGCAGCCCATACACAGGCGGATTATCCGTACAGTTCAGATACGCAGAGATTTGATTCGACAGATCCGGATCGGACGGAGTAAATATTGGCGTGTCCACTAATTAACATATCAAGCATGCGTGTCTGATCTTCATACATGATTCGAGGTATCAAATCTGTCCGTTTGTGGAGAAGATTCTTGAATTTCAGACAGATTCGATATGGCGCGTGGTCTCTTAGGTGAGCTAAAAGATCTGGGCGTTGCAGAAGCAGATTAGTAATAAGTGAGTGTTTGAAATGTTTTTGCAAAGCAAAAAATGCAAAGCTATTGCTTGTGCTGGTATCATAGCAGTTTCAGAATATCTACTCAAAAAAAGAGTGCGAAGGAAGTGGGTCAAGAATTGGTTATCGCACCGAAACGATTTTAGCCATGTCACTTTTGAGAGAGCTGCGAGCAAATGATCCAAATGATTTTAGCAATTATTTACGAATGGACGAAAATACGTTTAACTTTTTATTGAATCTTGTCAGAACACAATTACATAAACAGAATACAGTAATGCGACAAGCAATTCCTCCTGAAGAACGACTGATTGCTGCTCTTCGATTTCTGGCTACTGGCAGATCTTACGAAGTCTTGAAATTTTCTACATGCATTGCATCTCAAACATTAAGGCAGCTCAAACCAGAAACCTGCCAAGTGATATATAACGTATTGAAAGAAAAATATATGAAGGTAAGAGATGAACTTTTATTCAGAAATACATATTGGGAAACGAATACGAACTCTATTTATTAAGTATATCAGAAAGGTACTTAAACATATTATTTTTCAACAATACAATTTTCAATCATAGATGAAACAATCTTGGCGCATTATTGTAAAACTCACTCAATCCTGTAGCCTGTAGAACTGCCTTCAGCAGAACAGACAGATCTTGAGCAATCTGCAGCAGACATCTCCGTGACAACTGTTGTTCGTGTCTACTCATTGAACAAGCCTTTTGTTATTATTTATTGAATTAATGACTCCGATAAATATGCTTGTTCCGATGACATCTTTTTTGGTTTCGCCGCGATATTTATACCAATCGCCATGAATTCATCAACCTCATCTTTTTTGCTGCATAGACCAGTGCATACAAATCTGTTTTTGAATTATTATTAAAATCAGGTATACACAGGATAGTGCTGGATTGACGCGAATGTTAAATTTTGTATTCCCTTTTTTTTAGTTTCCGATTACAAAACAAGAATGGATAGAAATTGCGCAGAGGTTTCAAAAGTCGCTGGCAGATGATAAATTGCGGAGGAGCACTCGACGGAAAACATATTCGGATTGAACGTCCGGCTTTTTCAGGGGCTCAATATTATAATTATAAAAACTTTTATAGTATTGTGCTAATGGCATTAGTTAATTCCAACTACGAATTCGTATACGTTGATGTAGGAAAGCAAGGAAGATTATCTGATGGTGGAGTTATAACGTCAACAAAGTTTTATGATTTGTTAGTGAAGGACAAACTCCAATTCCCAAGCAACGTTGAAAACGACAAAAACCTCAATTTTGTAATTGCTTTTGCTTTACATGAACACATATTGAAGCCGTTTGCTCAGAAAAATTTGACGAATGAAAGACGTATTTATAATTACCGCATTTCCAGATGTAGAAATATAGTTGAGAACGCTTTCAGTTTGATGGCATCTCGGTTTAGGATTCTACATACAAAAATATGTATTAATCCCCAAAAAGCAATATTTGTTATTTTAGCAATCTGTATGCATGTTGACACTGAAGATCTGAATAATCGTAAACTTTTTGAAGGAGAATGGAGACGAGACACACATAACAGCCTCGTTCCACTGCAGCCAAATCAAACGAAAAGTGTTCGATTGGAAGCAATAAATAATCGACAAAAATATTTGGAATATTTTAATGGAGTTGGACAAGTGGAGTGGCAGCATGACATGATTCTCCAAGGAAGGGCTTAAATATATTTTGACTTGTTCACATGACCTATTCATATATTTCAGTAATATATCAATTGAACTTACCTCTTGTCTCTTTCTTTCTGTTTCACAGTTTATATTTTTTTGCACGTGCACTTCTGAAGATTCATCGACACAAACATTTGCTTCTTCAGTATCATTTGACTGATTAGTGGAAGATGCAGTGTTTCAAATGATATCTAGTGGAATGTCTTGGTCTGTGGTGAATAAGAGCAAATTGTAGTACCTATAAACAACAAAAAAATCAGATGATTTTGTTTAAAAGCAAAATAAACTTAATATACATACAAAAGTGTGGGTACGTAAACATCTTCAGAAGAGGTGCCACTTCTTTTAGATTATTTTACTTCATTTGCCTCCTTCCGAAATGCAGCTCGGATATTTTGTATTCTGTTTGTCACAAAACCACGATCTACGTTTGAAAAATAGGCCTGGCAATACCTTACCAGCTCATCATAAGCTCGATTTTTCAGATTTTTATTGGAATATTCTTTTGCTTTTATTTGCCATAAACAAGTATGCCTTCTATAAATTTCTATAAAGTCGGTTAAAATTTCTCGTGTCCACTCAGCCATGATTTATAATAACACTTATATTCGCGCGTACCCACTGACGTCGAGATTTGGCCTGCAAGTTGAAACCTGCAGATTTAATCTGTACGAAATACTAGTCGCGCCGTATCTGGCTCGTGGTTGATCATTAACGCGCCCCATACGCGAGTGAAATATCTGTCATATTTGATACGTGGTGAGCCAAATCCGTAAGGATAACAGTGCATTAATGGTTAACCACGAGCCAGTTACGGCGCGGATAGAATTTCGTACATATTAAATCTACAGGTTTTAACTTGCAGGCCAAATCTCGCCGTCAGTGGGTACGCGCGAATAATAGTGTTTTTATAAATTATGGCTGAGTGGACACGAAAAATTTTAACCGACTTTATAGAATATTATAGAAGGCATAATTGTTTATGGCAAATAAAAGCAAAAGAATATACCAATAAAAATCTGAAAAATCGAGCTTATGATGAGCTGGTAAGGTATTGCCAGGCCTATTTTTCAAACGTAGAACGTGGTTCTGTGACAAAAAAAATACAAAATATCTGAGCACAATACTATAAAAGTTTTTATAATTATAATATTGAGCCCCTGATAAAGCCGAACGTTCAATCCGAATATGTTTTCCGACTAGTGCTCCTCCGCAATTCATCATCTGGCAGCGACTTTTGAAACTTTGCGCAATTTCTATCCATTCTTGTTTTGTACTCGGAAACTAAAAAAAAGGAGAATACAAAAATTAACATTCGCGTCAATCCAGCACTATCTTGTGTATCTCTGATTTTAATAATGTTTCAAAAACAGATTTGTATGCACTGATCTATGCACTAAAAAGTATACATTTGGACATTTCAACACACACTCATCACCAATCTTCTTCTACAACGTCCAGATCTTTTAGCTCACCTAAGAGACCACGCGCCAGATCGAATCTGTCTGAAATTTAAGATTCATCTCCACAAACGGAGAGATTTGATACCTCGAATCATGTATGAAGATCAGACACGCATGCTTGGTATGTTAATTAGTGGACACGCAAAGATATACTTCGTCCGATCCGGATCTGTCGAATCAAATCTCTGCGTATCTGAACTGTACGGATAATCCGCCTGTGTATGGGGCGCTAATCCTTACGAATTTGGTTCACCACGTATCAAATATGACAGATATTTCGTTCGTGTATGGGGCGCTTTATAACCATTTGGTGTTAAATAAACACTGGATCACACTGTTCATAAAGTATTGCCAATATTTTTCAACCCATTGAACCCAAATAATTTCATAGGACTATGTAATAACGGCCTGATGGGGTGGAATATGTTTGAGCTGCTTCTGTCATTGCTATCTTCTTCTGAAATATCAGTAATGGAGCGATGAGATAACGATGCCGACTTTATTCTGCCGGTGCTGGACATTGAATTGGAAGAAACTATTGAATATTTTGTGAGTTTTGGAAAAGTTGCTGAATCTTTTTGTTGTGATTTATAACTATTCTGTTCAGAGTTGAATCTTGAGGGTATAAAAAAAATTCATCCTGTTTTTGGGACGTGGGGAGTGTACCCATAACTGAAGCGGCATTTCCTCTTTGAATAGCTATGCTTATACGCTGTATCAGAAATGCATAGGATCTTGGGTCATCAGTGGCTTTGATCATTCTCCTTACAATGTCTTCCAAAAGTTCTAGGGCATGTATTCCGAATACTCCGTATGTTTCTATAGCCACTGGATAAAAACAGTAAAATTCTTCAATATTGGAGTATTTACGGAACTTTAATTCTCAGCAGAAACGGCTGCAGCGCCTTTCGAATTGGAGGTCGCTATAAGGTGGGAAGCTGCTACTGTATCCACACAGGTGAAATCCCAAACCAAAGGCTTCCCAAGCTTCCACGGTATGAGGGTCATTCCATCTGGACGTTTCCCATCGTCTCTGCTTGTCTCAACTGGTTCTAATACTGAAGGAATTTCTGCAGTTGTGAGAGCCCGCTTTATTAGATCATTAACCGCATGATGTCTTGAAAAACGACCCGAACTGAACCTACAACTCAAGCCATGTATTCCATTTTCTTCTACGATGGATCCACATCGACATTTATGGCTGACACAAATCGATGTGCCCAAGCCATCGTCCATAGAAATACTAATAAGTCTGGTAACTCCTTTGATGTGGTCGAAAAATGCCGCTCTTTTTGTGAGCGGTCGTAAATCATACGGACACCTGCAGAAACGGAGGTCACTCTACAGTGTGAACAATATGTTTACTGGAAAGTATGTCTACGAAGGTCGGGCGTTGAGTATCCATTATATTTGTTGGTTATATTTTTGATCTTCCATTGAAATGAGTCAGATTCTATACGATTATACAGGGTCCTGCAACTGCGCTCCGGTGGTCCATAGCTTCTAAACGGCGCAACTTCAAATCAAATCAAAATATACTTTATTATCGAAAAAATCAAGTTTTTGTTGACAAAGTAAAAGATAAACAATACAAAGGTATTCCAAAGATGAGATACACACAATATGTAAAATATAAAATATAAATAAAATAATTGTACGTATAAAATGTTATTTGAACATTTAGTCAATTTTTCATATTTTCTCAGCTGTCGCTCTTTAAGATAAACAATACATTACTTAAAAATGTCTTTCGAATGCAAGCATGTTTCCTTCTTGAGAGAGTATGTTCGAAAAATATTACGAAGTATACAAGGTGACCCAGAAAAGTGCACCAAACCAAACTTATGTTTTTTGTAACATGGTTGAATAGAGATTATTTTGACCATTCAAAAAATATAAGATCATGTATGTTCATCAACGTTATAAGTGGAGATATATCGATATTATACTTCTAAAGTCGTAAGGCATTCAACACTCTGTAACTCCTCGTAGAAAAATTATTCTGAAAACTTATTGGAGGCAAAATGACTCCAATATGGTCTAGTTTCTGTAACATGACACACAGTTGAAATATCATTTCTTTTTGTGTACCGGATAGATCGAAACGCAAATTGAAATATATCTTGTTTTTTTTTCAATTGGAAATTTACGTTATTTACAAAGTAAAGTAAATACCAAGTGTGATATATCATTCGAAAGGAAATTTTATGGCCTTCCCAATACTGAACTTGA
Source organism: Chrysolina oricalcia (assembly GCA_944452925.2). NCBI lineage: Eukaryota > Metazoa > Arthropoda > Insecta > Coleoptera > Chrysomelidae > Chrysolina > Chrysolina oricalcia. Next base: position 34,866,022 of record OX101825.2, on the reverse strand, counting down.
ATGAATGGGTTTCCATTTGAAAAAAAAACAAGATATCTTTCAATTTGCGTTTCGATCTATCCGGTACACAAAAAGTAATGAAATTTCAACTTGTGTCATGTTACAGAAAATAGACCATATTTGAGTCATTTCGCATCCCATAGGTTTTTAGAATTATTTTTCCACGAGGAGTTACAGAGTGTTGAAAAACTTTTTTGAAGTAATATCGATATATCTCCGGAAATAACGTTGTTGAACATACATGACCATATATTTTTTGAATGGCCAAAGTAATCTCTATTCAACCATCTGGAGAAAAATAGGGTGTTCCATTACAAAAAACACGAGTTTGGTGTGGTGCACTTTTCTGGGTAACCTTGAATACTTCGGAATATTTTCTAAAGAAACTCTTTCAGGAAGGAAACATTCTTGCCTTCGAAAGAAATTCTTAAGTTGCGCTGTATAGAAGCTATGGACCTCCGGAGCGCAGTTGCAGGGCCCTGAATATGAAATTCTACTGAGAAGAATTGAAAAAATCTTTTTTTGTAATACCTAACAGAAACATCTGATATTACATGTCTTCAATTGCAGACAGGTAAAAATATGGGATACTCAAAAAGAGGTCCCACAGAAAATACAAAATGAGTAAATACAAATGACGTTATAATCTATTCAGAAATATACATAAATTGTTTACCTAAATATATTTACATTTTCCAAATATTTACAAGTTATGCAAAATTTGTAATTTTGGATTTTCTTTATTTGAACATTGGGATCTTATTTGCCTGTTTGCGAATTTTAATGTGTAATATTATATTCGCACTCTAGTATATAAAGAAACCAAATAATCATGGGGAAAATTACTACATGGGTGAGTAAATTTTACATTAGAATATTCGTTTAAAAATATCTGTTCTACACCATGTTGAATACAATTAATATTGAAATTTGCAACAAATATATTTTCTAAGCCTATTAGGTATTGTGAAAAATCATTTGTGGGGACTGTTAAGCCACCAAATAACTCACCGCTAGCGTTGTAAGCTTTTAGCTCACATAATATCGTGGACTTGTCTCTTTGGGACATTGAACAATATTGTGAACAAATATCACAAGAATGTTTGAAGAGACATTTACGTTAAAAATATCCACCAACATACACCAGTGCATTGCCCTCCTCTGATATCAAATTCCTGTAATCGGTTGACACTAATTTCAAGATTGGCGATATATTTTCATATTTTTACTAAATATCGCTACTATCTTCCATACAATTGCTGCCTTCTGCCTCATGAAAATACCATATAGCAAATAGTTTTTTAAATGCTCTAGTGAACTGAATGGCAGTGGGATTTCTAGCGTTTCCACAAGCGTTTCTGATTTGACCAAAGTAATTCTCAAGACAATCCTGATTCAAATTACGGGTCAATAAAAATTTATGATTTTTATTTTTCAAAATTTTCCATAATCGTAAAACAGAGGAAATAGTAAGCCTCCAACCGAAAATAAATTTAAGAGAATTTGTTACATTCTTTCCTGCCTTACCTGAAACTTTCAATATTGAAAAAAGTGTGTCCATTTTATTTAAAAATTCAAATTGCGCTGTGGTTCCCATAAAAGAGTGGCATGTTTCCAAGTTGCTTAAATTTAATATATCAAACAATTTGTTCATGTCTTCAATAAAGTTAGCAGTTACTTTGGCTTCTTCCGGTATTTTTTCAAAGTCAATATAAGTGTGCATAGCAATGGCCACAGAGTGACTGAATACTTGAGAAGCTAATTTCACCTTCATTTTTTTTTAAATATTTGGATTTAGATGTTCATCACTTAGCCTAGGCGCCAACCTATACTGTTTTGCCTTATCAAGGGTATACATCGTTTCTAAATATGATTTATGCGTAACACTATCAACGAGATGAAAGTTATAAGAGAAAAAGTTATTCCTTGTTGGTTTTAATAAATGTGGAACATCAAATAAATAAAAAACAATGGATTCGTCTACGAAAAAATACGGTTTTTCAAACGTTAATTTGAAACATGTTTTAACTAATTTATAAAAATTTGGGACCTGAGAAGTAACTGCGAGAACATTCAATCCTATGCGCTTAAGTTTGAGAATAGTCTCGACAATTATATTTTTCAAATCTTCAACTTTTACAGAATTTTTTGTGAAAAAATATGAATTAGGTTGTTTCCCGTTATAAGAAATCCCTCTAACCATAGTAACCAATGCAAAGGTAGCGATGTTAGTGGATCTTCTGTTCTGTAGATCTTCAAAGTCTATTACAACGTCTCTTGACACATTGTAAAATAAATTTGCTTTAATAGACATTTCGTCAATGCATAAAATACAATCTTTTGATTTCTCTGACATCAAAGGGACTCTCAATTCCAAAATTTTAAAAATGAATTCATTAAATCCACGGGAAATTTTCCAGTGTTCAGTCAACTTTCTTAGAGTAGAGGGAGATGGCAATCTTATAAATTTAGATAACTTCTTGTATGCCTTCGGTCCTAACAAAAATAAGCTTAAAGCAAACTGTTTAATTTCAACCGAGTATCTGGCTCCTTTGGGACTTTTGTCTAGTAATAGAAGTTGATTTTGTATTGACATAGTGGCCTCCAGCGGGTACTGCTCATCCAAAAATGTTACAATATCTTGATGGGTCACTGCTTTGCTCCTCTTTGAAGATTTGAGATTGGTTTGCAGCTCTTTAATTTTTCTTTTCAGTCCTTGCTTCCTGGGACTATCATTTGATAATTTCAAAGGAGTCTGACACGATGAATCTATAAAGAAATTAATATATTTTAGAAGTTGATTGAGGAATAAATACGAAAAAGTAAAATAGCCCTAGTTTTTTCTTACCTTCCACAAATTCGTGAGGGGAGCCAGTTTGGATAGATTTTTCGGTTTGTAGGGGTACAGCATCAATTTCCTTGTTTGTTATTAATGTAGTACTTCTGAGCCCTAAAATATATTCATAGTAAAAAGCATTCCTACAAATTAGTAATTATAATCATCTTTTAGCAAGCTTGAGCATTTACCTTGGTCAAATTCCTGACAAATATATGTTTGTGTACAAGCATCAGATTAAGAAAAAAGCAATACCTTGGAGGGACCAGAATTGTCATCTTTTTGTTCATTTTCAGAAAAGAACTTATTTTCAAAAATATTCCATGTTTTTAGATGAAAACATATTTATGGTCTCCAACAAAACCTAAAGCATCTTTCCACTGCCGACACCTGCGAAATATAGTGGCGCATTATTCATAAAAAAGTATAAAAGTCAAACTAAGTTACTTCGAAACATTTTTAACTTATAAGTATAATTGAAATATGCATTTGTTGAATAAATTACCTTGTAGCATCTTTGGGGCATCGAAAAAATGAAATAATTTCACGTATACTAGAACCGCAACAATCAACAGAGCAATAAGATCGGTGAGAAGTCATCACTACAATAATAATAAATGTCCAAAACTTAATTCAAATGAAACGTTTATTTCGCGCACTCAGTAGGACTCGTTATAGCGATGCGAACTGTTTATGCGTAGACACTCTGTTAAACTGGCTAGCCCACCAGGCAGGCCTGGCCGGCGCTCATGCCAAACAGACAGGCCAAGAGACGCGCGAGGACCGGAGGGGATGATTTGGGTCGCTTGCGAGAGTGAGCCATAGAAATATAATAAACACTAGAACGTCAAACCCGATGTCCGAGATTCAGTAAAATGACCCCTCACAGGGAATGATGACCGACCTTTGCACTTGCGCATTATTGCTGTTTCTGGTCACGTCAAGTTTTCTTTTTTTTTTCGTGTTCCAAATGAGGTTCGGAATATCATCTGTGGTTAGGGCAGGTAATTGTGGGAAGTCCAGTAAACTTGGCAACACCGCCTTAAAATCCTATCGTGGCGTATCAAGCTAAGATAACAGTGTCGGCTTCTGAGATTTGGCATTGTTAGGTTTTAGCAGTTGTTCAGGGAAACTATGTGAATCTGGATAACACCAATATATTGGCAACGACATAGAGGCAAAAAAAAATATGCGGACTTGAATTTGGATGATATGAAAAGAGTGCAAAGATATTTAGTATAGAATCATGCTCGTCTTGAACAACGATATAACACCTATATAAAGTTAGCGAGACAACTTCGAAAAAATTGAAAACGGATTATTCCATAATTTGCAGCCTTTTTGTCGCTAATTAGTTGCGAAGAAAAAAATGTGTTGCTCTTTTTTTAAAAAAAAGATGCGTTGTTTCGCTAACTTCATGTTAGCGAAACAACATCCCTAATATCTATTTTTCCACAGTTCTGAAATATCCATAATTTGTCGCTCTTTCTTTTGAAAAAATATGCGTTGTTTCGTTAACTTCATATGAACTTAGCGAAACAACTTCCACAATTTTTATTTTTCCACAGTTCTGAAGTATTCATAATTTGCCGCCTTTTTGTCGCTAATTAGTTGCGCAGAAAAAAAATTGTCGCTCTTTTCTTTTAATATGCGATATTTCGCTAACTTCATATGAAGCGTAATTTCTATCTTTCCTCAGGTCTGAAATATCCAGAATCTGCCGCTTTTTTGTAGCTAATCAGTTGCGGAGAGAAACAACTTGACCTTTTCTCAAATAAAAATATACGATATTTTGACAACTTCTGTTATTTTTATCTTCTCTCACTTTATAGATATCCAAAAATTGCTCTTTTCTTAAAAAAAAATGCAATGTTTGGCTTATCTTATCTGAAGTAAGCGGGACAACTTCCGAAATTTTTTAAAATTTTGAACGGTTATTCACCTTACAGTTTTGTTTGTGTGGGTCAAATCTAGAAATGGAAATTTTAACTCCTTTCCTGTTGATTGATTGATCTGAAATTTTATGCACACCTTTAATTCTGATGACAATGCAATTATGTATATTTAGTATCATTGTAAATCCAAGATGGCCACCACCATAAAATGACGGACATATTGTTTTTCAACCCCCTCAATATGGGTATCAAATGAAAGGGCTGAACTAATAGAATACAGTACACCATGAACAATTCCAAATCCAAGATGAACGCTGTCCCAAAATGGTGGACGACATATTTTGTTCAACCCCCTCCATATGGATATCAAATTAAAGAGCATAAGCTACAGAGGAAACCATGTACCCTCCATCGAACTAATGAAAATTGATAATTTTTGGCCTCAGATAGATAATGTAATGTAAAGAAATGAATGGTTCCATCACCCTGCAAGTTACAGTAACCCATAGCTCGACACTTGTTCATTTTGATACAAAACTACAACTTACGACGACTCACTCTGTAATAATATTTGCATGCCTCAACTGTGCTCACTTGTTATAAGTCTCAGAGTATATCGGCAGTAAAATTTGAGGACGGGACGTTACAAAAATATGGTGGGAGTGAATATACTTCTGTACGGTGCTTCAGCATATTCGGAATAAAAAGCAATAAATCAAATTCAATTTGCTTATAGTACCACTTACCGCACACTTGTGAAATATCATTTTGAAAGGAATTCAGTTACAAAAACAAAGGTCTGCCACAATTTTATTCAACGGTTAACTGAAATATGTCATGAATATCTTCTGAATCGAGAAAATTTTATTTTATTCCGAAAGAGATCTTATGGCAAATACATCATATTTTTATCATCATAACCTCAAACGAAGGATCCCAATTGTTACTGTCAAATTATGGATACTTCAAATTGATAAAAGGTAGAAATTGCGGAAGTTGTTTCGTTAACTTCAAATGAAGTTAGCGAAACATCGTATATTTAAACAAAGAGCGACAATTTTTTTTCCGCAACTAATTAGCGACAAAAAGGCGGCAAATTATGGATACTTCAGAACTGTGAAAATATAGAAATTGCGAAAGTTGTTTCGTTAGCTTCAAATGAAGTTAGTGAAACAGCGCATATTTAAAAAACGAGCGACAATTTTTTTTCCGCAATTAATTAGCGACAAAAAGGCGGCAAATTATGGATATTTCAGAACTGTGTGAAATCATAAATTAACTTCATATGAAGTTAGCGAAACAACGCATATTTTCTTAGAAGAAAGAGCGACAAATTTTTCTTCTTCGCAACTAATTCGCGACAAGAAGGCGGCAAATAGATACTTCAGAACTATGGTAAAATAGAAATTACGGAAGTTGTTTTGCTAACTTCATATGAAGTTAGCGAAACAAGGCATATTTTTTTAAAAAAAAGAGCGGCAAATTTTTTTCTTTGCAACTAATTAGCGACAAAAAGGCGGCAAATTATGGAGTAATCCGTTATCAACTTTTTCGAAGTTGTCTCGCTAACTTTATATTAATATTGGCTGTGAGGAATATCATTCAAGAGGACATTGGCCTCTTGATGAAATTTCATTTCACAACCAATGTAACAATAATGGTCAATGTCAAGCATTTTGGCCCTTATTCTATTATGCAGGAGTGGACATCAGCCTTCAGTATTACATTATTTTTGCTCAATGGAGATCTCTAGGACTTTATTTTTCTACGTGCAAATTGAATTTTTTTCAAGTATATTGGGCTAAAAACCTCAATTCGGCATAATGTTTACATTGGCCCTTTTTCTTCCAAGGTACAGAAAAAAATATGACATTGATGTCAACGACATGTTAATCGAAGATGGGGAATTTTATCATTTAATGTGGTTACACATATCCTTATATCAGGATTTGTTGTTAAATCTATGAAAAAATTATCAAATGTAGAGTATGTGTGTCTACTTTTGAAGACATTACAGAATCTTCTGCAGATGCAGAAAACTTTGAATTATTGAATAGAAAAAAAGATGGTCTCCAACTCGCCATCACAAACTGTTATAGATATTTGTTGTTATTTCCATGAGAGAAAAATCCGACAGGTTCTTGCAATTACTGATAATTTTAAGATGAAAAATTATTCAGCTCCATAATAAACTACATTTTCGAATCTCCCTATGAGGTGAGTCACAAATTGAAAATGATTAAAGCAATACCAAGAATTTACACCTGACTTAGATTTTTCAATATTACAATGTCGCAAACTGAGAAAATTAGAGGTGAATTTAAGTGAAGAAATTAATGATATTTTGCCGTCAATATATTTTGAAACAAAATTTTCGTCTGATAGAAATAAGTTTGTAGCTTTACAAAATAAAATGTAATGAGAATTATTATAGTCCTCTTTCCTCCAATCCTACCATTTCTCCTTATTTACAACAAAATGAAACAAATATCCTGTACAATTTGAATTTTTTGCTTTTTATATTTATTTCTCTCAACATTCGATAATCTACTTCTTATTACAAACAATGACATTTGAATTTAATACGATTCAACAACATTTACAATGATGAATGAGAACCTCTGACCAAATGCGAAAATGTAGTTTCTTACCCGAGAAACTATATTTGACAGATTTTTTCCCAATTTCATATCTCCAATCAATGACATTTTTGTTTTTCAACAAAAATGGTGGAAAAGTGATAACAATAGTCAACAAGTAGTTTGAACTCCTGTAAAAAAAATAAGCCGATGGATACACAAATTGAGTTTTTTTCTGATTCACAGACTTAGTGGAATCAATTCACTCATGTGAAGTTGGCGCCGATTTTTTACAAAAACACATTTTTTTGGGGGTTCTGAGTAGATTCGATAGAGTTCTGGAGTTCCTGATAAATTTTTTGAATAGTTCCAGCTAACTGTGGATTTTGATAAAAAAACAAATTAGTGGAGCTAACTTCACTTGGCGCCATCTTTTTCGAAAAAATGAGATCTGGCTGGATTTTTCGATAAAGATGAGAGAGTTCTGGAGTTCTTGGCCATTTTTGAAAATAGTTCTACTGAAATAAAAAAGTTATTGAAGAAAATCAATTTTTGAATTTCGAAAACCATTTTGAAAGGAATATAACAGATATTTCAGTGCTGATGAGAGTTCTGAGTAGCACTCAGCGAGTTCTGAAAAACATGTTGATCGCGTTTTACCGAAAAAGCAGAACTTTTCAGTTTATTAGCCTTCATAAGGTGCGAAAATCGAAACACTTACATTTCGAATGAAGACAGAAGGAATCTTATAACAGTTCTGATAGAAGCTCCAAGTAGCACTTGGCGAGTTCTACAAAATATGTCAATCAAGTTTTAACGTAAAATCAAATCTTTTCAATTTATTAGCTATAATAGGGTACGAAATAAAAAAAACATTCAAAATGAAGACAAAAAATAATATCAGAATAGTTCTGATGGGAGTTCTGAGAAGCACTCGGCGAGTTCTACAAAATATGTTGATCGAGTTTTATCGAAAAAGCAAAACTTTTCAATTTATTATCTATAATAGAGTGCGAAATCCAAAAATGACAACACTCAGAATGAAGACAGAAAGGAATCTCAGAACAGTTCTGATGGAAGTTCTGGATAGCACTCGGCGAGTTGTACAAAATATGTTGTCCGAGTTTTATGATTTATGTCTTCATTTTGAATGTTGTTTTTTTTTATTTCGCACCCTATGGTAGCAAATAAATTGAAATGTTCTGCTTTTTCGATAAAACTCGATTGACATGTTTTGTGGAACTCGCGCAGAGTGCTACTCAGAACTCCCATTAGAACTGTTCTGAGATTATTTTCTGTCTTCATTTTTAATGTTGTTTTTTTTTATTTCGCCCCCTATTATAGGTAATGAATTGAAAAGTTTTGCTTTTTCGATAAAACTTGATGAACATATTTTGTAGAACTCGCCGAGCGCTATCCAAAACTTCCATCAGAACTGTTCTGAGATTACTTTCTGGCTTCATTCTGAGTGTTGTTTTTGTTTGTATTTCGCACCCTATTATAGCTAATACATTGAAAAGTTTAGTTTTTTCGATAAAACTCGATAAACATATTTTGTGAAACCCGCCATGTGTTAACCAGAACTCCTGTCAGAACTGTTTTTAGATTATTTTCTGTCTTCATTCTGAATGTTGATTTTTTGAATATCACACCCTATGATAGCTAATAAATTGAAAAGTTTTGCTTTTTCGATAAAACTCGATTAACATATTTTGTAGAACTGGCCGAGTGCTACCCAGAACTCCCATCAGAACTGTTCTTAGATTATTTTCTATCTTCATTCTGAATGTTGATTTTTTGGATTTCACACCCTATGATAGCTAATAAATTGAAAGGTTTTGCTTTTTCGATAAAACTCGATTAACATATTTTGTAGAACTCGCCGAGTGCTACCCAGAACTCCCATCAGAACTGTTCTGAGATTCTTTTCTGTCTTCATTATGAATGTTGATTTTTTGGATTTCGCACCATATGATAGCTAATAAATTGAAAAGTTTTGCTTTTTCGATAAAACTCGATTAACATATTTTGTAGAACTCGCCGAGTGCTACCCAGAACTCCCATCAGAACTGTTCTGAGATTATTTTCTGTCTTCATTTTGAATGTTTTTTTTTTTGATTTTGTATCCCATTATAACTAATATATTGAAAAGTTTTGATTTTTCGATAAAACTCGATTAGCATATTTTGTAGAACTCGCCTAGTGCTACTCAGAACTCCCGTCCGAATTGTTCTGAGATTATTTTCTGTCTTCATTCTGAATGTTGATTTTTTGGATTTCGCTTCCTATGATAGCTAATAAATTGAAAAGATTCGCTTTTCGATAAAACTCGATCATCATATTTTGTAGAACTCGCCGAGTGCTACTCAGAACTCCCATCAGAACTGTTCTGAGATTCTTTTCTGTCTTCATTCTGAATGTTGATTTAGCACCCTATTATAGCTAATAAATTGAAAAGGTTTGCTTTCTGATAAAACTCGATAAACATATCTTGTAGAACTTGCCAAGTGCTACCCAAAACTCCCGTCAGAACTGTTCTGAGATTATTTTCTGTCTTCATTTTTAATGTATTTTTTTGGATTTTGCATCCCATTATAGCTAATAAATTGAAAAGTTTTGCGTTTTGATAAAACTCGATTAACATATTTTGTAGAACTCGCCGAGTGCTACTCAGAACTCCTGTCAGAAATGTTCTGAGATTATTTTCTGTCTTCATTCTGAATGTTGATTTTTGGATTTCGCACCCTATGATAGCTAATAAATTGAAATTTTCTTAGTTTTCGATAAAACTCGATTGGGATATTTTGTGGAACTTGCCGAGCGCTACTCAGAACTTCCATCAGAAGTGTTATGAGATTCCTTCTGTCTTCATTCAAAATGTTGGTTTTTCGATTATCACACCTTATGAAGGCTAATAAATTGAAAAGTTCTGCTTTCTCGGTAAAACTCGATGGACATGTATTGTAGAACTCGCTGAGTGCTACTCAGAACTCTCATCAGAACTGAAATATCTGTTATTTTTCTTTCAAAATGATGGTTTTCGAAAGTAAAAAATTTGTTTTCTTCAATAACTTTTTTTTATTTCGGCAGAACTATATTCAAAAATGATAAAGAACTCCAGAACTCTTCCATCTTTATCGAAAAATACCACCAGAACTCATTTTTTCGAAAAAGGTGGCGAGGCGTGAAGTTAGCGCCACTAATTTGTTTTTCTTATCAAAATCCACAGTTAGATGGAACTATTCAAAATTTATATCAGGAACTCCAGAACTCTGTCAAATCTACCCAGAACTCCAATAAAAAAATTGTGTTTTTGCAAAAAGTTGGCGCCAACTTCACATGAGTAATCAATTACCACCAAAATAACAAATTTGAATTTTTTGATGATCACAATAATTTATCCCTACTTGGTCGCGAGAAAGCACAAACTAGAAGACCTACACTCAATATTTCTAGTTTTAAGAAGTCAACTATTGATTTACTATATAATCATTAAAAGAAAACTGTGTTATATATTGCAACTTATACCAGATTCAGGAACAGGATGTCAAAAATCCTAAGACCGTCCCTAGCGACACTTGCGCTCTATTGCGCATACTCATAGGTTGGTGTATCTGCCGTAGGGGGACCACTTTATTCTGAACTAGTTGGCATTCTATGTATTATATTTCTATATGGAGTGATCGGACTTATTGGACGCTGCCCAAGCGAAGGCCAACTGCAATCCTGAATGACTGATCGTCCAACAAAGTACCCAGAAATGCTACTGGAAGGGCATTAAGCCAAGCTCCTGATTCTTTAGAACTAACAGCCTTGAGACGAGCCTTTTCAAATTTAGATTCTGCAGCTGACTCAAGGAGTGTTTCGTGTATTGAATTGATAACTGGTAAATCCCAGGCTTTTTGAGAATTCATATTCACAGGAAGAGTTTAATTTTTTGTTTGAGAGATCCAGTTCTTTTCGCCTTCCAAATAATTAACATCAGATATTTCTGAGAAACACTCTTGTAAATTTGATGATATCAACGGGCACTATTGTAAGATGCAAGAAAAGCCGGTAGTGAAAGGGAAGAAGCCAGTCGGATGCCTAAACCTCCAAAGTTTACGGGAAGGGTCGCTTGGTTCCAAGTACTTTCACTGAATTTATTGTTAGTGATTTGTTCTAAAGAATTACGCAATATATAATCAAAGTCCTGAAGTTGTTTTTGACAATGCCAAGTCGGACTACATCTGAGTATATATAGTAGTTTGGGTATAGCTAGGCAGTTTTTCAGAAGACAATAGGCAATGTGGGAAGGATGGTTATTGATGCGAGAAGACATCAGATAAAGATTTTTGGTTTTGTGAGTGAGACAGTCTGATAAAGATTCTTCAGAGAGGGGTGCACCTTAATAAAGACCAATCCTTTCGTTCTGAAATTTTGATTCCTGGAGCAAGAGACTCGAAATGCTTGATGTTTATGCGATTACATGTGATAATTTCGCATTTGTTGAAATTTAATTCGAGACCAAGTTTCTTCGACTCAACAATGATTCTTTGAAATTCTTGAAGAACAATGTCTTTATATCACCTCCAATCATCGAGATACCAACAATTGAAAGCCGTCTTGATTGATTTAGTCATTTCATGTATAGCTAGGCAAAAAAGGGCTGGTCCTGACGGATCTCCTTATTGTACGCCTCTTTGAGACAAAATAACCTCCTTTCTAAAGTAGATAAGACGGGCTTTGGTAACATTGCTTAATAAAAGGAAAAAGGTGTGGAATTACTTCTTCACTTATCAGCAAAATTGTGTTCCGTTGAAGCATGTTGAAAGCATTCTTATAATCCTCTTTGATGAAAATTTGGGAAGATGGATCCGGATGCTGATTGAGAAAAATGCGGGCAGCATGGGCAACTACTTCACAACCACCTGGAGTTCCAAAGCCGAATAGAATTGGCCTAAATAGGTGGCCACATTTGAATGATATATTCATACAATATAACTTTGCTGTGAGTCGGCAATAAATTGTACCTACGGCTATTGGACGAATTCCGCCGCATTTCTTTTTGAAAGCAATCAAAGATGCGCCGTATAGTATTGGGCATATATCTGACATGTTGCACGGTCATAATTACTGTAGCATAGGGTACATTACTGTTTTAAATAAATTTCTTTCGCTCCCAAAATTCGGAGTAATCTATCTCTAAAAGGTTCTTTTCGGTTTTAAAAAGTCCTAAATGCGCTGTCAAATTTCTCTCTTTCAAATGACATGTGTTTTATTGCCTCATAACAAAAAACTCTGTATTGGAACACCAAATTATTTTCAAACTTGGCAACGATCTACCCAAACTACACTGATGCAGTGAGGACAATTAATGATATACCAAAGGACTTACTTTAAATTTTTGGAAATCATTTCTTTGAGGAAGAGCCTTTATCAAACCATAGTTTTGCCTTGGTAAAAATAATAAGTGCTTCAAATTTTTTTCAAAATCTGATTATACCTTGAATTGTCAATAAGCGGAACTGACAAAGTAGAAAGGGTCAGGTCTCTTTTGACAAAGACAGTTCTATTTAAAAATCAATAAATACCAAGTATTGAAATCCTCATGTACTGAGCTTTCTTGAGAATCATTCTTTCACATACACTTTGACACTTTATATTTATACATTTGTGATATTGTATATGTTAGGCTTAAAATTAAATAAATAATAGTGATATTTGCCTATTTGTTATAATAACGTGTGGATAAGCATATATTTCATTCAATCTGTTAGAATTTTAACAATATCAATATTATTGGAAAATAAATTCAATTTTCCTGTCATAAGCTTCAATGTTTTTTCCCCCTGCTTACAGATATTTATAACAAACATTGAGGCATTCACCATTTTGCCATAGGCTTTTCTTATCTGTAATTTTGAATGAGTTTCTTTGTCCTCCAATATTATATTTGACGAATACGTTTGATTGCATGATTTGTATCGTGCATTTGACGCCACTGGAACCTCGCCTGTGGAAGGTTTGTTTACTATCATTTGTCTTGAAAACAAAGCAGTATTTCGATATTGTGTCCCACTGAACCACTGCACTATTTTGAAAAATATTCCAAATGTAACTTTAAGTTGTTTAAGCAGGACAAAAACCACGAAAACACACAGGAAAATTTAAACAACACTTCATCAACACAAAACACTGGCACTTGCGTTCTCTGATGCTTTGAGGAACGTTGCACAAGAATCTGTTAGATTTAATTCAATCCCCGTCGTGGTCTTAGCCAGGAGAGTAGTTGTTTTCTGACAGGTACTTGCCATATGAATGAACTGGTCCAAAATTTAGGAAGGATAATACTCAACAGTGTATGCGCACATCGTAAACGGGTCGCATACGCGGCATGCTTTTCGCCGTGAAAATTGGCGGGATTAGCATTCTAGAGTATATAATATATATTTCTATGAGTAATATACGAGGATATATTGAAAAATTCTTAGCCTACTATAGAATCAAACAAAATTTCAATGTCAAAATATTTTATTACTCAACATATTCTCCTCTTAATTGGATACATTTATTACAGCGAACCTGCAACGTCTCTACACCTTTCAAAAAAAAAATGTTTCTTCTTGCTCTGCAAACCAGACCTCCACAGCTTTTATAACCTCCTCGTTGGAAGAAAATTTACGACCTTTTAAACTTTTTTTCAGTTGAGGAAAGAGATGATAGTCGGACGGAGCCAAATCTGGTGAATAAGGGGGTGTTCTAGTAATTCAAACCCTAAATCACGAATTTTTTGCATGGCAACATGAGATTTGTGTGCAGGGGCGTTGTCCTGCAAAAACAAAACACTTGGATAGCTTTCCGCGTCTTCTCTCTTTAATTTTTTCCCGTAGAGTTGTCAGTAATGTCGAATAGTAATCTCCAGTTATTGTTCTACCCTTATCCAAAAAATCAATCATGATTACTCCATGGCAATCCCAAAAAACTGAAGCAAGAACTTTTCCAGCAGATTTTTGGACACAAAACTTCTTAGGTCTTGGAGAACCGGAGTGTCGCCATTCAATCTATTGTTGCTTTGTTTCTGGATCGTAGAAATGCACCCAAGTCTCATCCATAGTAACAATTCGGTTTAAGAAGTCTACATCGTTTGCAAATCGAGCACAAATCGAACGCGATGCTACCACCCACGCTTTTGGTCAACATTCAAACATTTGGGGATCCATTTTGCAGCAATTTTTCTTATGTCCAAATTGACGTGAACTATATGATGAACGCGTTCGTATGAAATATTCAGTGCTTCAGATATCCATTTTAGCCCAATTCGACGGTCTGTTACAATCATGTCATGAACTGCATCGATATTTTCGGGGACTGACACAGAAACTGGCCTTCCCGATCGGTCATCATCTTCAATGGAAAATTTACCTTTTTTGAAGCTTGCAGTCCAATTTTTCACGGTCACATACGAATGACATTGATCACCAAGGGTGTTAAGCATATCTTCGTAAATCTGCTTACCTCTTAACTCTTTTAAATACAGGTACTTGATGATGGCTCGATACTCCAATTTTTCGATTTTCACAATTTAGGTGGACATATTTTTTCTTTTGATTTATTGCGTAACTCTGGTTTACTTTTTTGACGTCAAACTTTACACTGACACTTCTAATAAGTTATTGTTCGTTGCTATGGTAACGCAATATTTTGTTTATGCAGAGAACTGGTCTAGGCTAACTAGATATAAATACATCCTCGTAGGTTTTTTACGTTCTTCAGCAGTTATTTCATTTGCCAAAAATAATTCTCCAGTCTCCTTTTGTAAATGGACCAGCAGTCTGATGTAACGGGAATGAGCTCTTGTATATGGCCAGAATAAGGAAGTTTGTCGGTAGAAATTACTAACAATAATTTCGCGTAGGTTAGTAATTATACCTTCACAATCACAATAAAATTACTAATATTTGGAGAAAAGATTTTATTCTCGTTCTCAGGTAAAATTTTGGTTTACTGGAAATATGTTATGAAAAAAAAAATTGAACGTCGCGATTGTGGGCCCTCGGCCAATTGTAATGTACCATTTTTGTTTTGCGGAAATGCGCCGTTGCCAAGTGTTGGTCACTTGGGATTACTGGAAATCTGATATGGAAAAAATAATCGAACATCGTCAGTTTATGCCATCAGGTGATTCTAATAGTATCATTTTTGTTTTGCGGAAATGCTCTGTTGCCAAGTTGGTCACTTCGGATTACTGGAAATCCGATATGGAGATGGGTCGAAGTGGACATTATTCTATTCAATCAGGTGGTTCCTTCTATGCCATTTTGATTTTGCGGAAATGCGCTGTTGCCAAGTTATGGATGCGAGAAATCATTCAGAGAAGCTTTATAGAAATTGTCGATGGGGAGTATTAATATAAATCTTCATCCGATTCTAATGGTGTCATTTTTTTTGAGGAAATGCGCTGTTATAAATTACTAGAAGAAAGAGACGTGTCTCTTTCTTCGGCGCATTCCGCAAAACAAAAATAGTATCATTAGAATAGGTTGAGGGTCGATAATCGAAACGTTCAATTGTTTTTTACATATTAGAATTTCACTACTCTGAAGTGATCTACTTGGCAACATGGCATTTCCGCAAAACAAAAATGGCACTATTAAAATTGGCTGAGGACCCTCAATCGCTACGTTCAATTGTTTGTTCCATATCAGATTTCCAGTAATCCCAGGTGACCAAAACTTGGCAACGGCGCATTTCCGTAAAACAAAAATAGTACCATTAGGATGGGTTGAGGGTCTATAATCGAGACGTTCAACTGTTTTTTTCATATCAGATTTCCAGTAATCCGAAGAAGCCAACTTGGCAACAGGGCATTTCCGCAAAACAAAAATGGTACCATAACAATTGGTAGAGGGTCAACAATCGCGACGTTGAATTGTTTTTTCCATATCAGATATCCAGTAAACCAAAGTTCAGCCAACAATATGCAGTTGATGTTATAAACAAACTCCCTGACAACTCTTTAACCATATGGGAAGAACAAATATACATAACGTTATATCCATTAGAATCGCCTTCATTAATACACTCACAGAAAACACACACATGGAAAGGACTCTCCATAGGGCTACCCCCGTTATAAATTCCATGCAACAAGATGCTGTGCTCACCGGGCAGATGGCGCAAGCGAATAGTTTTTCTGACGTTCAAGCAACCCTAAATACACTATTGGCAGTTTGTTTTATGCAGTTGACAAATGACATCCACTGAGAAGTTTTCAATTAGTGCGAATGAAAATGAAAATAGGTATATTATATATAGTTAGACAACCTTATGGGATTTATATTGGATTCAAATGGATGCGACATGTAGATGTCGACAGTGATCTCGCATCCAAGTCATGTCGTAACTTCAGTGATCTGGCCTTCAAGTCATGTCGTTACTTGATTGAAACAATATAGGGTTTTTTGAAACTAATCACGCTAGATGACACTCGCGTTTGGGTCCAATACCTTTTTCACAGGCATTGACTATCTTACAACTCCAACTCCAGAAACAACAAAAAAAATAAACATGTATCACAAAAATGAAAATCAGTATTCTATATTAATTTCAATGTTTAAAACCAAATCAAATCTAATGTACTAATTTAAAAAGTTCAAGTAATGTCTCTGAAAACTAAAATTAATAAGAAATTAACAAAAAGTAAGAACAAAATCGCACAAAAATAAATGTCTACAAACATCAACAGAACTACAACATCTCTAGAACTAACAAAAAAAATGCCAAGTATCACAAAATTAAAAACCAGTCGTATAATATATATATATATATATATATATTATATATACATTTTCATTATAAATTTTTAAACTCAATCTTCAACTCTATTTTAATAATAAAAAAAACTCAACTATATTACAATGTATATATATATATATATATATATATATATATATATATATATATATATATATATACATTTTCATTATAAATTTTTAAACTCAATCTTCAACTCTATTTTAATAATAAAAAAACTCAAGTATATTACAATGTCTGTGAATTATACACAAATATCTACAAAGAACTGTCACTAGTTTCTCCACCAAAATACTTTTCTAATATTCTTGTTCTTTTCTTCTTATCTTCTAGCTTTTTCTTCTCAATTTTAAGTTTCTCTTTTTGCATTCTCAGCTTTTCAGCATAGTATGTCTTCAAGTCTGTCCTGATATCTGTTAAAATATCATTCCTCTTAGGGTAGGCCGTTTCCTTTTACTTTTTGGCTCTTCCTGCCTTTCGGGTAGGCTTATGAAAGAGGATCATTTTCTTCGAAGTTTTCATGAGCAAAAGATGTCGAAGGAATATTTTGAAGATCTTTTGATGACTTTTCTAATGAGGATCTTGAAGGTAGTATTACCTCAGATGAAGTCAATAATATTTTTGGCGTTATATTCAGTTTTTTGCCAAAAATATCATTATACTCATTTTCATATGGGAAATCCTTCCTTCCTCTTCCTGTTCTGGGATTATTATCCACAACTTTTTTATACGACCTCTCCAACACTTTGAATTTGTTCTCACACTTTGATAGATGAATTGTGATCCTGCATCGATTGGACAAATCAATGGATATTTTTTCCCACATTTTCTTTACGGTTTTTATTTCTCCTCTACCAACTTTTGGTTTGTATAACTTGTACAAATCTAGAAGTATGAGAATTCGCTCCCTGTTGAAAAAGTTATCTGAATCTTCCATTCTCTCATCATTTGTTTTACAAAATTCTGAAAGTTGATTATCTTCTGAAAAATATTTGTTTGTTAATTATGTCGGACACTTCACTTAATGTTTACCTGACATGGTTACAAAAAGATTAACGAAAACTAAACAAAAATATTAAGTTTTTCTGCGTTTTGAATTTAAATGTAAACAGTGAACACCAAAGATCCCCAGAAACTTTTCAATAATGGCAGCCAACTAAAATGAATATATTTCAAAGCTGCCTGCATGTCAAATTAAAACTCTTCGTGTATACGTAAGATGGCGCAGTGGTGTCTCAAAAAAATGCGTTCTGGTTTAACCAAGTGTCCGAGACTGTCTCGGACTCAACAAGACTAAAAACAAGGAGGGTTTAATAAGCTCTAGCGAATCAGAAACTTGTATCATCAGTGCGTCATAGTTATGTACTTGGGTATGAGTACAGAGTCGAACTCGAATCAAGCAACAAAACTGTCAGCAGTAACTCTCATATACCAAGAGCTAGTCCGTCACTGTCTATAGAGATCGGCGGCCATGACATGTATAACTACGTCACATTTCGTCACAAATGTTCTTTCATCTCTTTCTACTAGTGTCCCCATTGTCTTATGGGAATCAAACACTCCTTGTTTTTAGTCTTCTTGTCTCGGACTGTCTAGGATTTTCTTCTTCGACGCATCCTGTCCTGCGCAGTTTCCAAACAGTTCGAGATTTGCGAACCAGAACATACCGATTATTATATTGTTCAAATTATTTGCAAATGTTTTATAAAGCTTTTGCTGTTATCAGTGTACTTGTGCCAATGTGAGTGATTTTCGCTTGTGTTTGCCCGTAATTTTCAGTATTTTTTTTTACGTTTTTATGATGGAAACCAACTACCTTTTAAGAAATGTTGCTTTCCCAATTGTGATGAGGATAATCACAGCAAACACCACAGATTCTCAAAATCGGAAGAGAATCTTTTTAAAATTTTGATTGAGCAAGTGTAAAATCCAGTGTTTGTGGAGAAATCATTGGAACAGATCCATAAAACCTATGTTGTGTGTGATACTGACTTTGCGATCAAAGTGGTTCAAACTGTGCAGCAGTTAATGGTCTCATGGTGAATTGTTGAATACCTGGTATATGATATTGGTGGTTGTCAGTTTGATGATGAGTGATGTCAATAAAAGTTACTTGTAATATAGAGATCTAATAAAATATTATTATAAAGTATTTATCAATTCTCTATAATTGGTGACCCCGAAACGAGAACAATGGTCAAATTACTTGGACAGTTAACTAGAGACCAAATCATATCAATTTTGGAGTTTTTCAACATTTCTTCCCAAGGAACGACAGTTGATTTACGCGTGAAATTGGAAGGTGCAATATTACATAAAAATCCATCAATTAGCAATGATTGCTCCGATCTATTAGAAGAGGTTGATAATATACGAAAAGGCAGTCACGAAAATGTAAGCAATATAGAAATATTGAAAAAAATAACCAAGTTAGAATATGTATGTGAAAAACTAATGAATAAATTCGATGATATCAACATAAAATTCCAAGAGGTTGGGGACCGCTTCGAAAAATTAGAGTCTGCTTTGAATGGAAGTTCGTATTCAAATATTCAAAATGAAGCTGCGCCAGTAGATGTTCAAATCAGCCAACCTGGTACATGCGGAAGTGATGATATTGAGAAGCAGTATTCCCTAACAAAATCCCTTAATCTGCCTAGTTTTTGGAAAAAAGAACCTGAACTATGGTTTGATGTAGTAGAAACCATTTTTCAGATAAACCAAATTACATCAGACAACATCAAATTTGGCAAAGTAATTTCAGTGTTGGATTGTAATCTTGTGAAAGAAAATGCAAATATTTTCAAATTAAAAAATGAGAAAAATGCATATAGTCTCATCAAAAAGCAGCTGATCAATCTTTACCAAACATCAGAAGAAGAAAAATTGGTAAAACTTTTCAATGATTGTAAGTTAGGCGATAGGAAACCCAGCCAGTTGTACACCGAAATGTCTAACTTTGCTTCAGGACAAATGTCCAAAACATACCAGGTGGCTACGGAAGTATTGCCTACGGAATATCTCAGTTATTGTATGAAGTAGGTTTGTTAAATTTGGAGCGTCGATATAATGACATAAGAGCTAGAATTTGAGCATATTGACATGTCGAAGTTAACTTCCGGTCTGACCGGAAGTAACATCAACTTTCTTATTTTAAATAGAAACCCTATTTTTTTTTCTTTTCGCTTTATTCAGCATTCAATTCCCTTTCTAATGACATATCACAAGTTGGTATCTAACCAGAAACTAGATCAGAAAAAATTTGTTATTGAAATTCAGCGAGTAGGCCGTGGAAGCAAAATGAAAGCCAAAAATTGAAAAGTTGGCTATGGAAACCGTACGTCACTTGATAACAGTTGCTACTACTGTGATATTTTATTTTCATTCGTCGGCGTTATAAAAAGCCGCCAAAAAAAATATTGGAAAAATTGGGAAAAAAACAATACTCTGTAGGTCCATAACTTAAATAGGAACATACAACTTTTTCTTGCCTGTATTTCTTGCCTTGCATAACCATTCCTTTCTAATGATATAATAGAAAGTAATTTTTTGAAATGAAATACCAAAAAATCCAATTATTATTCTTCAAATAACGAAAAAACAGATTTATCGAAAAAAAAAATTCAAATTGATAGGATTAAAGATAAAATTAATTCAAAACAAATGTTCGAAATGCATTCCCTCAGCGTCAATACATTTATTGACTCTAGTGATATTTTCATGTAAAACGTTTCTCAACATTTGGGGCGTGATATCTTGGAAAGCTCTACGAATTTTTACTTTTAGCTCATGTAGAGTTGTAGGCTGTGTGGAATACACCCTATTTTTAAGATGCCCCCATAGAAAAAAGTCGCACGGAGTAAGATCAGGTGACCTTGGTGGCCACCTGACTGGACCATGGGTTGTTATAAGTCCCTCTTGAAAGCGATTTTGAAGATAATTTCTCGCTCTTCTTGAATTATGCGGAGGGGCGCCACCTTGCTGGAAGTACATTCTCTCAGTTATTTCCGCTGGTAGGTTGTTAATGAATTCCGAAATTTCATTCGTTAAAAAGTATCTCTCTCCGGTTAGTTGGCCTTGAAAAAGAAAGGGGCCAACAATATGAGTTTCAACTATTCCTGCCCAAACATTCACACCAAATCTCTCCTGGAAGCCGCCTTGTCGAAACCGGTGCTCGTTTGCTGTCGCCCAGTACCTGGAACAAAAGACCGTTCACACTTTTAGCACTTTACACTTCGACTATCGACAATAATCCAAATAAAGTACAGTACCTACCTTGTATTATTCCTGTTAAATAATCCATTGTTGGTAAATCTTGACTCGTCCGTAAACAAGATATAATAGTTAAATAGGTGATTCTCAGCATTTTGTCGAAGAAACCAATTACAATATTCCAGGCGCCTTTCACCGTCATTTTCATACAAATGTTGATGCAACTGATACTTGAAGGATTTCAATCGATGTCTTTTCAAAATTTTCCTAGCAGAGTCCTTACTTATAGCTAATTCGGCGCCAATCTGCCTTGAGGAAATTGTGCTATCATATTGTACTAAAGCTAATACATTAATTTCAGTTTCCTGGATATCGCTCTAAATACAATCGTTCAGCGGCATAAGAATTTTTTAAACATTCACCATAAATGAGAATCATCTCAATTTGTTCGGTTCGTGAATAACGGGGCATTTTTTTAATATTCCACTAACTGATTTCGATTTCCAAACCCTTTTAAAATGGCAGAATCAAAAACACTACTTCGAACGTCAAAATAATATGGATAGCAGCGTTCGTGACAGCTCTCATTTCTTTTTTGTTTCATTCCAAAATACATCTTAATCAGCCTACTTGTTAATATTTTGGTTCGAATGATTATTGCAATGGAATGATTATTCTGAATAGCACAAACATCGTCCATAGGTAGATATTAGAATATCTATGGACGATGGCACAGACCAAGTACGTTTATGTTCCTATTTAACCTAGAACCTACAGGATATAATTTATCATTCCACATTATTTTTAATTTTATTTTTGCGTATGGCGATAATCTGTTTTGTTATTTGAAGAATAATAATTGGATTTTTCGGTATCTCAGTTCAAAAAATTATTTTCTATTATATCATTAGAAAGGAATGGTTATGCTGAATAGTACAGGCAAGAAATAGTTGTATGTTCCTATTTAAGTTATGGACCTACAGAGTATTGTTTTTTTCCCAATTTTTCCAATATTTTTTTTTGGCGGCTTTTTATAACGCCGACGAATGAAAATAATATATCACAGTAGTAGCAACTGTTATCAAGTGACGTATGGTTTCCATAGCCAACTTTTCAATTTTTGGCTTTCATTTTGCTTCCACGGCCTAATCGGTGAATTTCAATAATAATTTTTTTCTGATCTAGTTTCTGGTTAGATACCAACTTGTGATATGTCATTAGAAAGGGAATTGAATGCTGAATAAAGCGAAAAGAGAAAAATAGGGTTTCCATTTAAAATAAGAAAGTTGATGTTACTTCCGGTCAGACCGGAAGTTAACTTCGACATGTAAATATGCTCAAATTCTAGATCTTATGTCATTATATCGACGCTCCAAATTTCACAAACTTACTTCATACAATAACTGAGATATTCCGTAGGCAATACTTCCGTAGCCACCCGGTATATCATTTTAGCATGGCTCAAGAAATTACCACCCACTGTGGAAACTTTGATCAGAGCATTCAAAGACAAACTATCAGAAGAAGATTTGATTAGTATGGCTGATCAAATATCGAGAGGCTCATCTGTGACCCATGGAGGCGAAGTATGCGCTATTAAAAAACCTGAAAGCTCTACGGTGGATTCTAAAATCGATACACTCATCAGAAGATTGGAAGAAACCTTAGACACAAACCACAGATCAAGATCGAAGTACAGGCCCAGATCGAAATCAAAATCACGACAGAATATATGTTTCTACCATACAAAGTACAAGGAGAACGCATTTAAATGTTTAGAGCCCTGTGATTTCCATAAAGAAAATAAGTCGGAAAACTAAAAGGCCAATCGTTAATGGCGATAAACGATGGCACTAAAAACTGTCGCCTATTCATCCAAGATCCAACTACCCATTATAATTTCCTAATAAATACAGGGGCAGATGTATGTTCTTCCTAAACCTGCTAAAATCCATTTACCAGTGTCAAGTAAACCTCTGTATGCTGTGAATGGTTCAAGAATAGAAACTTATGGCGAGAAACTTTTATCACTGACTTTGGGACTCAACAAGAAGTTTGTATGGAATTTTGTTGTTACTGATTGTGAGAATGCAATCATTGGTGCCGACTTCATTGAAAAATTTGGCATCTTGGTAGATTTACAAAAGAAAAAAATAACAGATCAAAATACTAACATCTTACGGACGATTATGCAGTATTAAAAATTTGTCAGGTATCAAAACGACTGACAATTCCGAATACCATAATATATTGTCTGCATTTCCGAACTTAACTAGAACAACAATTAATGGAACAACAGAATCAACAAAAATTTGTCATCAAATTATAACTAAAGGTCAACCCGTTCACTGTAAAGTTCGTCGTTTGAATCCAGATAAGTTATTAGTGGCTAAAATAGAATTCAAATACCTTCTAGAACAAGGAATTATTCAGCCATCAAAGAGCCCTTGGGCTAGTCCCCTACATATGGTTCAGAAGTCCAACGGAGAATGCAGGCCCTGTGGTGATTATCGATTGCTGCATGCATGTACCGTGCCGGATAGGTATCCTCTACCCAATATCAAGGATTTCACCTTCATCTTAAATGGCAAAACTGTTTTCTCAAAAATAGATTTAGTGAAAGCTTTCCATCAAATTCCTGTTGCTCCAGAAGAAAAGAAAGAAAAAACTGCCATTATTACACCGTTTGGACTTTTTGAATACCTGAAGATGCCGTTCGGATTACGAAACGCAGCTCAATCTTGTCAAAGGTACATAAATCAGATAACTAGAGACCTCACCTTCTGTTTTCCATGTATCGATGATTTTCTGATAGCTTCTAATAATGAAGAAGAACATAAAAATCATCTCAGGATTCTATTTCAAAAATTAGAGAAGCATGGAATAGTTATAAATCCAGGAAAATGCGAGTTCGGTAAATCTTCCATAGAATTTTTGGGTTATGTAATTTCGAAAGAAGGAATTAAGCCGACAAATAGAAAAGTTGAGACTATTCTAGAATATCCAAGACCACAAGATTTGACTGCTCTGAGAAGATTCCTTGGTATGATAAATTATTATCGCACTTCTATTCCAAATGCAGCTGATCTACAAGCACCACTGAATGAATTCCAGAAAGGCAACCCAGCAAAGAACATGATGTTGAAGTGGACAGAAGAGAAAAATGAATCCTTTGAAAAATTGAAGAATGCTTTTGCTCAGAGTACTCTACTTGCACATCCTTCAACTAATGCTCCCCTGTCATTGATGGTGGACGCTTCGGATACAACTATTGGAGCTGCCATTCAACAAAAAGAGTGCAGGACTTGGTGTCCATTAGGATTTTTCTCTAAAAAGTTGACCACCTCTCAAATGAAATACAGTACTTATGATCGAGAACTTTTAGCAATTTATGAGGCAATCAAACATTTCAGATACATGCTTGAGGGTAGATGTTTCATTATTTACAGTGATCATAAACCCTTATCATTCGCTCTCAATAAAAAGTCTGAAAATTCAAGTCCTCGACAAATACGCTATCTCGACTTCATCAGTCAATTTTCAACAGATATAAGGCATATTGCTGGAAATGAAAATGTTGTGGCAGACGCTCTCTCAAGAATCTCAACCATAAGTATTGGAGAACCCATATGTTACTCTCCTCTACAAAAAGAACAAGAAGTAGATGGTGAACTTCAAACCCTACTAAAAGGAAATTCCTCACTCAGTTTGAAAAGAGTTCAAATTCTTGATAGTGCTTCAACGATTTTTTGCGATTGTTCTACTGATACTCTACGACCTTATATTCCTGGACTCTTTAGAAGAGAGATATTCGACAAAATTCATAACTTATCCCACCCTGAGGTGCGTTTCAATATTACGTCCGACGTGCGTCCGACGTTTAACTTTTCTTATGAAGCGTTTCGATATTAGAACGTCTTGTCCGAAAACTTCATTCCATCGTTTCAAAATTCTTGAGTGGAACGTCCGACCGTCAACTATTTACCCCACGATTTAGGAGAGCGTTTCAAAATTCAATCTGACAGATATCGCCCGAAGAAACAACTATGTCGTCATACATTGTCCGTTACCGGACGACAGACGTTAAATTGAAACGCACCTCTGAGGTGCGTTTCAATTTAACGTCTGACGTCCGGTAACGGACGATGTATGACGTCATAGTTGTTTCGTAGGGCGATATCTTTCGGATTGAATTTTGAAACGCTCTCCTAAATCGTGGTGTAAATAGTTGACGGTCGGACGTTCCACTCAAGAATTTTGAAACGATGGAATGAAGTTTTCGGACAGGACGTTCTAATATCGAAACGCTTCGTAAAAAAAGTTAGACGTCGGACGCACGTCGGACGTAATATTGAAACGCACCTCTCTGGAGTTCGAGCTACTGTTAAAATGATGAAAACAAAATACATCTGGCCTGATATAGACAAGGATGTTAGAAAATGGACTCGATGTTGTTTAGTTTGTCAAAAATCTAAAATTACCCGACATGTTCTGAGCCCTAAAAGTTCATTTGATCTGCCAGAATCTCGATTCGAACATGTCAACATATAATTGGTCCATTACCACCATCCAATGGCTCTTCCTATTGTCTAACATGCATAGATAGATATACCAGATTGCCTGAAATGTTTCCTATTGAAGACATCACTGCTGAAACTATTGCAAAAACTTTTTATAACGGATGGATTGCTAGGTATGGAATTCCGTTGAAAATAACTACAGATCAAGGGCGACAGTTCGAGTCGAATCTGTTCAAAGAATTTTCGAATCTTTTAGGAATCCATCATTGCAGGACTTCCCCGTATCATCCATGTGCTAATGGCATGATAGAACGGTTTCATCGAACACTCAAAGCAGCAATCAAATGTCAAGCCTCAGAAAAATGGACAGAAGTATTACCAACAATATTGCTGGTGCTGAGAACAAATCTAAAAGAAGATTTAGAAGCTTCCTGTGCTGAAATGGTATATGGTACAACCTTGAGGATTCCAGGAGTCATGATAGTCAAGAAATCCCATCATAAAAGTACTCAGGAAATGTTACAAAGTCTGACAGAAATCATGGACTCTTTGAATCCAAAAAATGCATCTGACCATAGTCAGAAAAAGATTTTTGTCTTCAAAGAACTAGACACTTGTTCACATGTTTTTGTCAGAATCGATTCAGTCAAAAAACCCCTGGAATATCCCTACAGTGGTCCACACCGAGTCATCCACAAAAACATTTCTATTGACCGGCTCAAACCAGCCTTTATAGAAAACAATGATTTTGCTACTATTCCATTGAAAGACAATGTCCCAAAATCATGCATACGTGTGGAAAAAGACAGTTGTTGTTACAAAACTCGTTCTAGAAAAGTCAAATTTCGTTGTGACTCGGAGGGGAGTAGTATGGTGAATTGTTGAATACCTGGTATATGATATTGGTGGTTGTCAGTTTGATGATGAGTGATGTCAATAAAAGTTACTTGTAATATAGAGATCTAATAAAATATTATTATAAAGTATTTATCAATTCTCTATAGTCTCATCAAGGACACTAAAGAAGATTGTATGAGACAGGGAAGATAAATGTAAAATATCTAAATTTATTTCCTCTGACAGTATATTTGTTTCTATTTCACATTGCAGATGTGTATAAAATGTGTTATAACAAGGGACAAGCACTTGTCAACTTCAATTTCTCTCATGTATTCCTGGGGCTCGTCAAATTTTTCGGATTTTTGGATATAGCAATTTAGAGGCCAAAAAAATCAATTTTCTTCACAATCCTTTTTTTCTGATTCCACAGGCTGACCTACAAAAATGGGTTGAATTTCTAACGCCAATTATGGAAAATACTGTCAGCGAGTGGATTTTTCTTGATATAATTAGGTTATAATATGCTTTGAAAAATATCGATTGACTTTGTATATAATATCAATTATTATGGTGAACATACTCAGATATAGAATATTATAGTAGACACTGTAGACAGTATTTTCCATTAATGGCGTTATACAGTTAACCTGTTTTTGTAGGTAGGGCCAGAAAAAAAGTTTTATGAAGAAATTTGCTCTTTAGACCTGTAGAATGATATATCCAAAAATCAGAAAAATGTGACTAGTCTTAGGAATACATGTATCCAGTGCCATGCCCTTTCAAATGCTTCAAATTATGACCGCAAGATGTCACCCTGGAAGCATATTCAAAAAGATAAACTATGGAAACTTACAGAATGCTTGAACGTCGAGCCCACTTACGCCATCTACCCGGCGAGCACAGCATCTTTTTGCCTTGAATAAATTAAATGCCACCGTTATAAATAACGGTGGCAACTCTATGTGTGTGTGTGTGTGTGTGTTCTGTGAATACACTAGTTGATTAAATAACTATTAATGTGTACACTGTACAGTTAATTATAACTTACCGTTACCGAAAGATTGACGATGCTCTCAAAGGACATCCTGTGGCCATCTCGTAAGGAGAGACTGAACTATCTCACTGTAAACTTTGTTCATAGGAAAGAAGGCTGTAGAGCAGGAGCCGCCGAATCCCGACGCAATAGAAACCATTCTGTGAACGAATCCCTCCTCTTTCAAGTACATCTACTTGCTGCTAGGTCTCGCCTCGTCGAACAATAGTCGTCCTTCAAGAGTTCTACTCGAGAAAACCCGCGTTCCGTATTCGTCGAATCATTATCATTGTCAGTGTTCCTTGCCAAATCAGCTGCAGCAGTAGGCTGCTGGGAAAATAATGGAAGTTTAGCAACTGATTCGTGTGCATTTTGTGCTTTGTTTAGTGAAAAGTGTGAGCCAAAATGGATTACAAAAGCGTTGTGTATAATGCAGCTCGTGATGGCAACCTAAACCGGCTGAAGGTAAATGAAAAATTGATTATTTTCCCTCAGTAAGGCAAAGGGACAATGACACCAAGAAGGATTTTGGCAATGGTTTATTTTTATGACATAATTCCTTGGGAGCCGGTTTTACCTTTTTAATGGGAAAATATTTTGCTAATCAGGTGTTTTCGTATCCAAACTAGTTCCGGGATTCATTTGAATTTTATTCAACTGAATATTTACTAGACCTTGGCTCCTCGCGGTATGTTTACGTTTGAAACAGAAAATAACTAAAAATATTCTGGACCTTCGACTTCCAAAATAAGATGAAAGATATGAGATTTACGCTAGGTATCTTTCTATTTCTGTCTGCCTTATCACCTAACTATTCATCTCATGATTAAATGTTCATGACATTCAAGTATTAAGTACTTGGTATGTTTTAAAGAGAAACATTCTCAATTGAAAATTGAATCAATACATGACTCCTCTGGAAATGGAAAAAAACCCTACGATAAAATTGAAGTTACTTTTTTGTAATATCTAACAGAAAACAACTACTTCCCCTGCTAAAGCCACGCTGGACATTGAACTACAGCTGATAGATATCAACTGACTCTATGAACATCCTGTTCATATTTTCAATGAAATCTACTTTTCACTACTTTCTTCATTCTAATTTATTTCCCACAAAATCGCAAAAAAAGAGCTCTCAAAAGTGTAATTTTAGAGAAAAATTATGCCAATTGAATAGGAAATTACTCACCGAAATTGTTACAAAATTGATTTGTGATCGTCTTAAATTTTACCTGTTTTGTTTTTTGAATTGGTTGTTGGATTTTCAGCTCTTCCAGTAGATTATTGTACACTTTGACCCAAGCTTTGATCCCTGTATGTAGCAAACCGACCGTTCATATAATATTTAAATGCCTGGAAAATGAGACTGTTTTCTTGTTGGAAATATCTGTATTTATGTATGTTTCGATTCAAAATAGGTAGGTGCCTATAACGGTTTATCATTGTATACAGGTATATTGAAAACATTCATCTTTAAGATTTGATATGCTTTTCGAATAACTCTATTCAACTGTGTATGTAGGTAGGTACTCAGTACTGACCACTAGGTACAGGAATTTTGGTACCCAAGTAATTCTCGTAGCTAATACCTAATAGTATTAAAAATAAGTTTATGCAGCACTTCAAAGAATAAAATAAAAACAAACGAAAAGTAATACTAAACGGAGTGTTTATACAGTGAATCAATATAAGAAGCTGTCATTAAAATTTAAAATTTTATACTCCTATCACTTTTACTTCTCTTATTTTATTTCTGTATAAACTTGTTATGGGTTGTTGATTTTATTGAAAATATGAACAGGATGTTCATAAAATTAGATCTGCGACTGAAAGACGAACTTTAGTCGCTATTATTTTCCGTCTTGGCTTTAGCCGGGGAAGTAGTTGTTTTCTGTTAGTTATTTCAAAAAGTTACTTTATTTTTCATAGATTTCTTTCCATTTCCAGAGGAGTGAGTCATTTGGTTCAATTTTTAATTGAGTGAGTTCCTTTTAGGCCATTGCCGAAACCTTTGAAAATAGTAAAAATTGAGAAGAAATTAGAAAAGGATGATAGGTACTCATTGGAAAATAAAATATAACAAAATGTAAATAAAAATTATTTACGGGTGATTTGAGGTCGGGAAGTGGAAGGGGGTGAGATTTTAAGGGTGGAAAACGGTTTATCACGATTTACGGCAAAACTACAAGTCCTATCGAAAAAAGTTAAATAATGAAGTTGTAGGAAATAAACAAATGTACAACTTTTGCATCTACACTTTTAGCACATTACTTACCTCAAAATTTATGCGAAAAATCCAAAAAACCGACTTTTTACTTTTTTATTTACCTTCCACAAAAAAATCACGAAATTTGGTGAAAAATTACCTTTTTATGACCCAAACACACCGTAATTTTTTGGATTGAAAATATTTATTGTTTCACCTTAATTTGATCTAATATCGAAAAAGCACCCTAATTTTCAATCGAAAATTCTCACGTCAAAATACCTATCTGCTTTTTGAAAAAAATCGGTGTGCATTTTGTTTGTTAAAATCTCTACCTTCTGATGATATAAAAAAAATATACATTGCAAATTTTCTCAGAAAATGCAAAAAAAAAGAAAAAACTCGAATTTGACAATTTTTTTAATCAGTATGTAAAATTTTGAGCTATTTATTAAAAGGTAAGTACGAAATGACTCTCTATGACAGTTGGTTATGTTTTCTGGTTACTAAGCCAAACTCGTCAATAATGATAATACAGGCAACTCTGTCACCGAATTGGACCCTTTCAGCAAAAAGTTCATTCATACTAATGCAGCTGAGACTAAGGTACTTCTGTAGCTACACAAGAATAGGGTAATGCAAATGCATGGAGTCTTCTTCAAGAACATTCTTATCTTATTAAAAAATGTTCCCTTTGCATTCCTCAGGTCAAGTGCGGTGGTAAAGTTGGAGACGATGGATTTAAAATGGCCCACCAAGAGGGTGTCTGCAACACCCTGATATACCGTAGTCCCGTGATGGCTATAGAGGTCACTGACACTTGAGAGCTGAGACGGGCTGAGGAACACCTAGGCTTATGGGCCCCCTTTAGTTCAACCAAAAATACGCGAAAATGAAATGAGCCAAGAAAGAATATAAGTATCGACGAAAGCTACTTACTGAACAATGGAGTGAAAAATGATACAAATGACAAATAATAGAAGCTGTATATTTATTAAAAAACTACCTATCTATTTTAGGTAAGCCTTTCGGGCTGTCTGATCAGCAAAGTAGGATATCACTTCATCAAAATTCAGTTGTTTTGCTAAAGATGGTTCTAACCATAGAAATATAATAAACACTAGAACGTCAAACCCGCTGTCTGAGATTCAGTTAAATGACCCCTCACAGGGAAAGATGACCGACCTTTGCACTTGCGCATTATTGTGGTTTCTGGTTACGTCGTTGCCAAGATTTTCTTTTTTTTTTCGTGTTCCAAATGAGGTTCGGAATATCATCTGTGGTTAGGGCAGGTAATTGTGGGAAGTCCAGTAAACTTGGCAACACCGCCTTAAAATCCTATCGTGGCGTATCAAGCTAAGAACAGTGTCGGCTTCTGAGATTTGGCATTGTTAGGTTTTAGCAGTTGTTCAGGGAAACTATGTGAATCTGGATAACACCAATATGTTGGCAACGACATAGAGGCAAAAAAAATTATGCGGACTTGAATTTGGATGATAAGAAAAGAGTGCAAAGATATTTAGTATAGAATCATGCTCGTCTGGAACAACGATATAACACCTATATAAATTTAGCGAGACAACTTCGAAAAAATTGAAAACGGATTATTCCATAATTTGCCGCCTTTTTGTCGCTAATTAGTTGCGAAGAAAAAAAATTTGTCGCTCTTTTTTTTAAAAAAAGATGCGTTGTTTCGCTAACTTCATATGAAGTTAGCGAAACAACATCCCTAATTTCCATTTTTCCACAGTTCTGAAATATCCATAATTTGTCGCCTTTTTGACGCTATTTAGTTGCGAAGAAAACAAATTTGTCGCTCTTTCTTTTGAAAAAATATGCGTTGTTTCGCTAACTTCATATGAACTTAGCGAAACAATTTCCATAATTTTTATTTTTCCACAGTTCTGAAGTATTCATAATTTGCCTCCTTTTTGTCGCTAATTAGTTGCGCAGAAAACAAATTGTCGCTCTTTTCTTTTAATATGCGATATTTCGTTAACTTCATATGAAGCGTAATTTCTATCTTTTCTCAGGTCTGAAATATCCAGAATCTGCCGCTTTTTTGTAGCTAATCAGTTGCGGAGAGAAACAACTTGACCTTTTCTCAAATAAAAATATACGATGTTTTGACAACTTCTGTTATTTTTATCTTCTCTCACTTTATAGATATCCAAAAATTGCTCTTTTCTTTAAAAAAAATATGCAATGTTTAGCTTATCTTATATGAAGTAAGCGGGACAACTTCCGTCATTTTTAAATATTTTGAACGGTTATTCACCTTACAGTTTTGTTTGTGTGGGTCAAATCTAGAAATGGAAATTTTAACTCCTTTCCTGTTGATTGATTGATCTGAAATTTTATGCACACCTTTAATTCTGATGACAATGCAATTATGTATATTTAGTATCATTGTAAATCCAAGATGGCCACCACCATAAAATGACGGAAATATTGTTTTTCAACCCCCTCAATATGGGTATCAAATGAAAGGGCTGAACTAATAGAATACAGTACACCATGAAAAATTCCAAATCCAAGATGAACGCTGCCCCAAAATGGTGGACGACATATTTTGTTCAACCCCCTCCATATGGATATCAAATTAAAGAGCATAAGCTACAGAGGAAACCATGTACCCTCTATCGAACTAATGAAAATTGATCATTTTTGGCCTCAGATAGATAATGTAATGTAAAGAAATGAATGGCCATCACCCTGCAAGTTACAGTAACCCATAGCTCGACACTTGTTCATTTTGATACAAAACTACAACTTACGACGACTCACTCTGTAATAATATTTGCATGCCTCAACTGTGCTCACTTGTTATAAGTCTCAGAGTATATCGGCAGTAAAATTTGAGGACGGGACGTTACAAAAATATGGTGGGAGTGAATATACTTCTGTACGGTGCTTCAGCATATTCGGAACAAAAAGCAATAAATCAAATTCAATTTGCTTATAGTACCACTTACCGCACACTTGTGAAATATCATTTTGAAAGGAATTCAGTTACGAAAACAAAGGTCTGCCACATTTTTATTTAACGGTTAACTGAAATATGTCATGAATATCTTCTGAGTCGAGAACAATTTAATTTTATTCCAAAAGAGATCTTATGCGGCAAATAATTCATATTTTTATCATCATAACCTCAAATGAAGGATCCCAATTGTAACTGTCAAATTATGGATACTTCAAATTGATAAAAGGTAGAAATTGCGGAAGTTGTTTCGTTAACTTCAAATGAAGTTAGCGAAACATCGTATATTTAAAAAAATAGCGACAATTTTTTTTCCGCAACTAATTAGCGACAAAAAGGCGGCAAATTATGGATACTTCAGAACTGTGAAAATATAGAAATTGCGAAAGTTGTTTCGTAAGCTTCAAATGAAGTTAGTGAAACAGCGCATATTTAAAAAACGAGCAACAATTTTTTTTCCGCAACTAATTAGCGACAAAAAGGCGGCAAATTATGGATACTTCAGAACTGTGTAAAATCAGAAATTACGGATTACGGAAATTAAAGGTGTGCATAAAATTTCAGATCAATCAATCAACAGGAAAGGAGTTAAAATTTCCATTTCTAGATTTGACCCACACAAACAAAACTGTAAGGTGAATAACCGTTCAAAATATTAAAAAATGACGGAAGTTGTCCCGCTTACTTCATATAAGATAAGCTAAACATTGCATATTTTTTTTAAAGAAAAGAGCAATTTTTGGATATCTATAAAGTGAGAGAAGATAAAAATAACAGAAGTTGTCAAAACATCGTATATTTTTATTTGAGAAAAGGTCAAGTTGTTTCTCTCCGCAACTGATTAGCTACAAAAAAGCGGCAGATTCTGGATATTTCAGACCTGAGAAAAGATAGAAATTACGCTTCATATGAAGTTAACGAAATATCGCATATTAAAAGAAAAGAGCGACAATTTGTTTTCTGCGCAACTAATTAGCGACAAAAAGGAGGCAAATTATGAATACTTCAGAACTGTGGAAAAATAAAAATTATGGAAATTGTTTCGCTAAGTTCATATGAAGTTAGCGAAACAACGCATATTTTTTCAAAAGAAAGAGCGACAAATTTTTCATCTTCGCAACTAATTAGCGACAAAAAGGCGGCAAATTATGAATACTTCAGAACTATGGTAAAATAGAAATTACGGAAGTTGTTTTGCTAACTTCATATGAAGTTAGCGAAACAAGACATACTTTTTTTAGAAAAGAGCGACAAATTTTTTTTCTTTGCAACTAATTAGCTACAAAAAGGCGGCAAATTAATCAGTGTGAAAGCAGCCACGAGTTCTAGCCACGAATTTCTCGCGGTGATACGGCGCGTACCCGACCGCCAGTGGTCCCGAAATTACGTTATAATTTCGTGGCTAGCCATGAATTTACTACACTATATATAGGATCGCACAAATGAGCTTGATTTGATAATGGAATAAGACTTTTGATTATTAGACATGTTTTGAGATATCTGAACATGTACTTATGTATAGAAAAATATTACTTTAACTAGAATTTTCAAAATTCTTTGAAAGGGGTTTAATTCATAAGTCCGCCAAAGTTTTCGTGGATGGTGGTATTTTTGCATAAATACGGGGATTTTTTTGCATAGATCTATACTATAGAAGGTGCTCTAGAAGACCCACGTGTCAAAATATTTTGTCGGGCAGGATTTTCACCCCCACCAGCAATAATAATAATTTCCAAAAAAGTTCAAAAATACGCCAAAGTTTGCATGGATGGGGTATTTTTGCATAAATATGGGGATTTTTTTGCATAGATCTATACTATAGAAGGTGCTCTAGAAGACCCACGTGTCAAAATATTTTGTCGGGCAGGATTTTACCCCCACCAGCAATAATAATAAATTTCAAAATAAATGAATAAGTTCGTCAAAGTTCACGTAGGTGGGGATTTTTTTTCAGAAATCGATGAAACAGACGGTGATCTAAAATACCTATATGTCAAAATATTTTGTCGGGCAGGATTTTTACCCCCACCAACAATAATAATAATTTTCAAAAAGTTCATAAATCCGCCAAAGTTTTCGTGGATGGGGGTATTTTTGCATAAATATGAGGATTTTTTTGCATAGATCTATACTGTAGAAGGTGCTCTAGAAGACCCACGTGTCAAAATATTTTGTCGGGCAGGATTTTACCCGCACCAGCAATAATAATAAATTTCAAAATAAATTAATAAGTTCGTCAAAGTTCACGTAGGTGGGGATTTTTTTGCAGAAATCGATGAAACAGAAGGTGATCTAAATTACCTATTCGTCAAAATATTTTGTCGGGCAGGATTTTTACCCCCACCAGCAATAATAATAATTTTCAAAAAAGTTCATAAATCCGTCAGAGTTTTCGTGGATGGGGGTATTTTTGCATAAATATGAGGATTTTTTTGCATAGATCTATACTATAGAAGGTGCTCTAGAAGACCCACGTGTCAAAATATTTTGTCGGGCAGGATTTTTACCCCCACCAGCAATAATAATAATTTTCAAAAAAAATCATAAATCCGCCAAAGTTTTCGTGGATGGGGGTATTTTTGCATAAATATGAGAATTTTTTTGCATAGATCTATACTATAGAAGGTGCTCTAGAAGACCCACGTGTCAAAATATTTTGTCGGGCAGGATTTTACCCACACCATCAATAATAATAATTTTCAAAATAAATTAATAAGTTCGTCAAAGTTTACGTAGGTGGGGATTTTTTTGCAGAAACCGATTAAATAGAAGGTGATCTATAATATCTATTCGTCAAAATATTTTGTCGGGCACGATTTTTACCCCCACCAGCAATAATAATAATTTTCAAAGAAGTTCACAAGTCCGCCAAAGTTTTCGTGGATGGGGGAATTTTTGCATAAATATGCTGATTTTTTTGCATAAGTCTATACTACAGAAGGTGCTCTAGAAGATCTATTTGTCAATAATGATAATTTTCAAAATAGATTTATAAGTTCGTCAAAGTTTTCATTGGTGGGGAGTTTTATGCATAAATGTATACCACCAAAGGTGCTCCACTAGGTCTTTTCCTCAGAATATTTTGTCGGGCAGTATTTTATCCCCCACCACCATTAATAATAATTTTCAAAAAAAAACTGTATAACTTCGTCACAGTTTTCGTTGATGAGGATGTTTTCGCAGAAAGCGATAACCTATATGTCAAAAAATTATATCGGGGAAGATTTTCACACTCGCTAGGTACCAATAATAATAATTTTCAAAGAAGTTCATAAATCCGAAAAACTTTACGTGGATGGGGGTTTTTTGCATGAATATGGCGATTTTCCTGCATAAGTTTATACTACAAAATGTAGTTCCTCAATGCCTCGTACATTATTTGTGTGAAAGTGATTTTTCACACTCTTAATGTTACATATTGTTTCTACTACCTTGCTGCAAATCTTCATATTCGACCCCTAAACAATGCAGGAAAATGATTGTTTCCCTCCCGGTTCTGAGAACAAACATAATCTTCTTAGTTTCTTAATACTTCTACACTTTATTTCATCAGTTTGATTTTTTAACAAGGCAGTTTTTGGAAATATTCACATATGATAGTCTATTTCCATTTCTTTATACAATATAATAGAATAAATAACTTCACCAACAAACAAATCGTTGTCAACAAGGTAGTGACGACGCAACGCCCACTTGATACTTTGTCATACCGCCGCATATAATTCCATTCATGCATTACAAATTTTAGGACAAAATTATAAAAAATTATTACAGAGGCCGTAGAAAAAATTTTGTAAACAACGCCAAACAAAAATGTTTTTCCTACTGCGGATATCAAGCCCCGACGCGAAGCTATATCCGCCAGAGACAAAGCACCTTCCTTGGCACCCCCCTTGGTTATTAAATAATAGCTATTACTGCTATAATTTTATATTCTCTTAATTCATTGTTTTGATTGTGACCAAACTAATGGGTGCGTGTAGGGCCCGCAGATGAATTTTGTTTTCATCATTGATTCCTGTCACATCATTATCAGTGAATATTAGGAATTCCTAGTCATATAGTTGCATATAGAAATTCTTATGTGTCTATCTATTAATAACTAGGCTCCAAATATAGGTACTACCGGTCCATTACATAAACATGGTTTATATTGTAGTGCCATCTAACGACAGGAAGAGATAGCGTTAATGTCATCTGATTTATACAGCTCGCCAACCGTTTTCGTGAACATTATATTTGAATCAAGTTACGACGTATACGTAGGTTTATCTACCTGTGTATTTTATTTACGATATAACTTTGTAACGAAATTTACTATGGCCATCTATGCTTTGTTTCCACAACGATCATAATTCCAGAACAGCGAAATATCTTATTTCACTTTAAAGTTGAAACCATAATTACAGGACTGGAAATAATTCCCCGCCAAAAGTTGAAGAATAAATACTTATTATATTCTACTGGAGAGGAAAGTTATGGTGGTGGGGGCTAAAATTCTGCCCGAAAAATTATTTTGACAAGTATGTCTAATAGAGCACCTTTGGTAGTATACATTTATGCAAAAAAATTTCCACTTACGAAAAGTTTTACGAACTTATAAATTTATTTTAAAAATTATCATTATTGATGGTGGGGGTAACATCATGCCCGACAAAATATTTTGACACATAGGTCTTCTAGAGCACCTTCTATAGTATAGATCCATACAAAAAAATCCCCATATTTATGCAAAAATTACCCTCATCCACGAAAACTTTTTCGGACTTATGAACTTTTTTGAAAATTATTGTTATTGCTGGTGGGGGTAAAATCCTGCCCGACAAAATATTTTGACACATGGGTCTTCTAGACCACCTTCTATAGTATAGATCTATGCAAAAAAATCCCAATATTTATGTAAAAATACCCCCATCCACGAAAACTTTGGCGGACTTATGAACTTTTTTGAAAATTATTATTATTGCTGGTGGGGGTAAAAATCCTGCCCGACAAAATATTTTGACGAATAGGTATTCTAGATCACCTTCTTTTTCATTGATTTCTGCAAATAAATCCTCACCTACGTGAACTTTGACGAACTTATTGATTTATTTTGAAAATTATTATTATTGATGGTGGGGGTAAAATCCTGTCCGACAAAATATTTTGACACGTGGGTCTTCTAGAGCACCTTCTATAGTATAGATCTATGCAAAAAAATCCTCATATTTATGCAAAAATGCCCCCATCCACGAAAACTCTGGCGGATTTATGAACTTTTTTGAAAATTATTATTATTGCTGGTGGGGGTAAAAATCCTGCCCGACAAAATATTTTGACGTATAGGTATTTTAGATCAACTTCTGTTTCATCGATTTCTGAAAAAAAATCCCCACCTACGTGAACTTTGACGAACTTATTAATTTATTTTGAAATTTATTATTATTGATGGTGGGGGTAAAATCCTGCCCGACAAAATATTTTGACTCATGGGTCTTCTGGAGCACCTTCTATAGTATAGATCTATGCAAAAAAATACTCATATTTATGCAAAAATACCCCCATCCACGAAAACTTTGGCGGATTTATGAACTTTTTTGAAAATTATTATTATTGTTGGTGGGGGTAAAAATCCTGCCCGACAAAATATTTTGACACGTGGGTCTTCTAGAGCACCTTCTATAGTATAGATCTATGCAAAAAAATCCCCATATTTATGCAAAAATACCCCCATCCACAAAAACTTTGGCGGATTTATGAACTTTTTTGAAAATTATTATTATTGTTGGTGGGGGTAAAAATCCTGCCCGACAAAATATTTTGACACGTGGGTCTTCTAGAGCACCTTCTATAGTATAGATCTATGCAAAAAAATCCCCATATTTATGCAAAAATACCCCCATCCACAAAAACTTTGGCGGATTTATGAACTTTTTTGAAAATTATTATTATTGTTGGTGGGGGTAAAAATCCTGCCCGACAAAATATTTTGACACGTGGGTCTTCTAGAGCACCTTCTATAGTATAGATCTATGCAAAAAAATCCCCATATTTATGCAAAAATACCCCCATCCACAAAAACTTTGGCGGATTTATGAACTTTTTTGAAAATTATTATTAATGTTGGTGGGGGTAAAAATCCTGCCCGACAAAATATTTTGACACGTGGGTCTTCTAGAGCACCTTCTATAGTATAGATCTATGCAAAAAAATCCCCATATTTATGCAAAAATACCCCCATCCACAAAAACTTTGGCGGATTTATGAACTTTTTTGAAAATTATTATTGTTGTTGGTGGGGGTAAAAATCCTGCCCGACAAAATATTTTGA
Source organism: Chrysolina oricalcia (assembly GCA_944452925.2). Lineage (NCBI taxonomy): Eukaryota > Metazoa > Arthropoda > Insecta > Coleoptera > Chrysomelidae > Chrysolina > Chrysolina oricalcia. Next base: position 34,826,807 of record OX101825.2, on the reverse strand, counting down.
CACGTGGGTCTTCTAGAGCACCTTCTATAGTATAGATCTATGCAAAAAAATCCCCATATTTATACAAAAATACCCCCATCCACAAAATCTTTGGCGGATTTATGAACTTTTTTGAAAATTATTATTATTGTTGGTGGGGGTAAAAATCCTGCCCGACAAAATATTTTGACACGTGGGTCTTCTAGAGCACCTTCTATAGTATAGATCTATACAAAAAAATCCCCATATTTATGCAAAAATACCCCCATCCACAAAAACTTTTGCGGATTTATGAACTTTTTTGAAAATTATTATTATTGTTGGTGAGGGTAAAAATCCTGCCCGACAAAATATTTTGACAC